>CM063526.1:1210000-1592500 GCA_032199755.1 Ambrosia artemisiifolia | reverse complement strand
CAAGCCAAATATCTAGTGTTTATTTGCTATGTTTAAATATTTAGCTTTTCGGGTTTCGTTCGGGTTCTAATCGGATTTTAACTATGCGTTATCCGGACATTATAATAGCCTTAAATAACCCTTAAACATAGCTTAGTTTAAGTGTTGGTTGGTTAGTTAGGCTTTCGTTGGGTGAAATGATAAGTTATATGCGTATCAGGTGCGGTACGCGCACTTTATTCGTTACCGGGAGATTTGTATTTAGAGTTTTCATTTATGGTTTTGGATTTCCAAAACACATTATATTTCAGGAAAATACCCTTTATTTGATATCCTGGGTGTCCGGGATCCTTTTCGTTTATTTAATTTTTACTGGGTAATCACCAAAGTCCGTTCCGGACAAGTTTGTTCGCACGCGATTTCGTCGTGCTTCAACATTAAACATGTGCATCCCTATGCATCTTATGAGGAATTTGCTATTCTCTAAAGGCTAAATTAATCCAATTAATTTAAATATACACTTAAACCGTTAATTGCATATACTAATTACGTACGGAATCACATCGATTTTTGCTGGATGTTACAACCCACATGTCACCAAACAAGCAGCAGCAAAAGACGATGACATTAAGGCGTTTAGGGTCAGTCGTTTGGGATGACGGTGGCTGTTAGAGGATATAAAAGGGGAAGAATGTGGTGATCTTCGATGACTTTAGTGGTGGGTTGTGCTGGAAGACTATGACAACAACATGGTACATATGGGTCACCAGATAACATGGGTCATTGGTATACATGACCATGAGCAGATTTCAAGGTTGAACATAGGAGGGATTTTCAAGCTGAAATCAAGTCATGTGTCATAAGTTTTGTTTTGTTTTGGTTATTAAAAATTAAAAGAGAATACGGCGGTAAGTTGTGGGTAGGTCACCGGAAAATGGAGAGTTTAACCAGGTTGCGGAAAAAACGAGCAGGAGGAATCAAGGCAAGTGGCTTTTGGATTCGGTTCGTTTGGCTGGTGAAAGAAAACGGTAGAAGCGGACGGCTTTGTTTTTGTAAAGGATCGTTTTCAACAAAAACACTTAGTGATCATACAAGTATACTAATCCAGGTGCGGAAACCCTAGATCAGTTACAAAATGATAGAAATCGAATCAAACAATGTAATTCACCTTTTCAATCATGTTTTCATTCATAAGCATTCATATAAAACCTTACAATTTGTGTTTAAGATGAAATAAACAAGTTACAGACTCAACTAGAACACAGAGAGAAACCCTAGACAACACACACATGCAAAATGGCAAAAGTTAATTATAAAACAAAACTTTTCCTATATATAGCCCTGCACGTTCGACCCCACGTAGTGGTCGAACGTGTCCCTTCGACCTTCTCTATGGTTCGAATCAACACTTCAGTCTTCTAAATCTTCTTTCGACCATTATCAGCTACCTTCGACCACTTGTAACTACATTCGACCTTCCAAATTCTCACCTTCGACCCCACATTTTCTCTAAAACATACGAAAATGTACAATCCAAAGCATTAGTTGCAAAACGTGCATCTACAGTTTTCTTGATCGGTAGAAGAAGGCTCTTGAGTCACAGAAGTGTTATGCGCAAACGGGTTATGTATGCTGACAAACAACAGCCGGTTATAGATGACTTTGGACGTGGCCGAGGTGGAGTTCGGGTATCCGGTAGAGGTTGAGTTGTCGGAAGACTTTGGACGTGACTGAGGTGAAGGTCAGGTGTGCGGGAGAAGTCAAGGTGAAGATTTTTGTTTCACGGAAACGTTGTAGAGAAGAATGGCGTGAACAAACACCGATTAAGGGGGTGATTGTTGGATTAATCAAGTTCGTTCACGGGTTGCGGTCGGGGGATCAAACGGGTAGTTTTTATTGTTTTTTATTCTCACTTTTGTAGTCTTTGCAAGGCTATAAATATAGCCTCAAGTTCATGAATAAAGTGCCTCAAGTTTTGTTTCATCTCCAAATTATATTTCTTCTTCTCACATCTTCTATATTACATAAATAAAAGCAATTGTGGGACACATGTCCTTATCTTAGACTTAGAGCATCTAAAATTTGTTTTCCCGCTCATTTTTCTCAACCTTTATTTTCGGCCAGACCTTTTATTCTATTAACTAACTTTCCTTTTCTTTTGCTTCTTTCCATATCCATCCTCAAAATCTAACAACTATATCACCTCACACATCATTCCATCCGTAGCCTCAACTGATCCTCCTCTCTAAGGTGAGTATATCCGAAAGTTCATTTCTCCATCTTAACCTGTTTGTTCGATTTCATCACACACCCGTATATTTTTTATTAGGGATTTTGTTATAATCTTCTCGATATCTCTCTGTACAATGTTAGTATACACGTTCGTGAGTTATATTTTATATGATTGTCGACCTTTAATTCAAGTCTGGAGCATTTTGTTATACGTTTTCAATTACCAAACCATAATGGCGAAGGCCAAAATACTAACCATTCATGTATTGTTTGATTAGGGTTTTGTTATCCTATTCTCGATTTGGCCCCTGTCAAGGTTAGCGTACGGTTTTCATTCATATATGTGATGTTTAGAATTTAAACTAATCCATTCCAACATTTCATATGTATTGGATATATTGTGGTTTTGATTTTTTTTATAGTCCTTGATTTTAGTAGTAATGAATGCTAGAATTTTGACTAACTGTACCAAACTTTTTCATGATTTCCGATTGAATATTGTGAAATCACGATTACGACCATATGGATTATAGTTTTTTTAAAATCTGGATTCAACATTCCTTAGATGCTTGGCAATCATATGTTCTTTAATCGTGATTCATGATTTGTAGACTCTCTTTAATTTCAGTATTTTAATTTTGATATTTATGACTATTATATTATTAGGGGTTTCGATTCTATGTGGCAGTGGGATTGACAGATTACAGCCATAAGGTATTCAATCAATACCGACTTGCGAATTATTTATTCATTTGTTTTTTGTTAGTTGTCTAATGAATTTAAACTAGATATCATAAATTGTGTTCAGTTTTGATTTAGTTGGTGATCCTGTCTAGGTTGTTAGTTTAAGTGTTTTTGATGTGTTTGACCTTTATTTGTATCTCATATTTTAGAGTGTGTTGAGTGTATATTTGGGGCCCGAAACCAACATCCATGAGTTTCCTAGATCAGTCAATAGATTTCGTCTGTTGAGCAGTTCATAAGATGTCTTTCAAACTTCTTCACCATCAACACTCGATTCAAAGTATAACAAGTTGCATGAATCGCGTCAACACTCGATTAACTGGGCAGGTGTAGTGTGAAACGAGAACAAAGAAATGGGAAAGTGACATAGTTTTATGGTGATACGGTGTCATTTCGATGTGCTTGTGAGTTATTTCTTGGTACTCTAGAGTTGACCAAAGAAATGATAAGGTGTTTGGAATAATTTTGACTTTGAAAAGTCTCGAAGGTTTTTGATGAATGTGGTTGGATTTTAGAATATGATTTCCATGATGTTTAGATGCTAGCCTAACATTATGTTTGAAAGAATTTTTGTAAATGATGTATTATGTTTTTAATGATAGTTTTTTTAACGTCGATGATTGATGTGTGTAAACGTATATATATAAATAACACAAGTTCTAATTAAAACGACTCACCTAAAAACTACACACGCACGGCAAGTGTACCGGTCGCAAAGCAGTAAACAGATAAGACCGAGTATCGAACCCAAAGACGCAAATGCAACTCTAGATCACAACCTATACCGAAATACTAGCCTAAGTAGATATATACTTAAATGGGGGGGTATTTTAAACTACTAATTATAAACTTAATTAAACTAAATATAAATAAAACAACCTCAACTGCTTATATGAAACTAGGAACTTGGAGAAATCAGATAGGAAGAAGGCTGGTTACTTAGGTAAAATCCCTAGACACTAGCAATAAATCCTGAATCTGGTAATTAACTTGAGACCCTATTATCATCTAACTACTCTCCTCCTGCAGGTAAGGCTAGCAAGCTAGAATCAAGGCGGGACAAGTGTAGAAATGCTAAGATGGATCTGAATCGCCCTAGCGTACCAAAATCCCACAGAAATCAGATTAAAACCTTCTAACTATGAAGCAGACTTAAATTCCACCGAAGAAAACCTAGGAAAACTCTAAACACGGACAAGTAGCGACTCCCGCCCTAGCGCTTGTCAACTACCGAACAATGCCTAGTTAGTTACCTAGCAATCTCGAGTTAGATTTCTCACCCTCAAGAATGGACTGCACGCTTTAGTTAATTTATTATATTAGTTTGTTATATTTGTATCGTACTCCAACTCCAAATACTAGCACGCTAACCTAAGTTGACGAACTAGATTGACTTCAAGACCTAGGGGGTATCTCTACATGCCTAGTTTCACAAACCAATAAACAAACTTCAAATAAAATCAACACCAACACACATATATCAAATCCAACAATAAAGTTAAAATCATGTAATTCTACACATCAAACTAAAAACCAAAAATCATTAAATATTGCATAAAATTTGTCTAGTTCATAAACCTAAGCAACCATAAAAGTCTAGCTACTCATAATGTTTAGAAAAATCATCACAAAATAAATAAAAATAGTGTTGATCATGTCTATAGAAAAAATAAATAAAAACTAAACCAAACCCGAGACTCCTTGAATATTGACCTTTAACGTGCCCGGGACCTTCTCCTTCTCAATTATCCTCTCAAAGTCCTCGAGGCTGCTGCCTCTTTTCTTCGTTTGCGGCTGTTGTCGATCTTCTGTCTTGGGCGGCCTTTCTAGGCTTTTATGAATGAATCCTCAAAAATAATGTCATGGGCCGGGAGGCTAAACTAGGGGTGTTCAACAAATCGAATAACGAATTTTCGAATTATTCGAATCGAATTTCTCGAATTTTTAATATTTTTACCTGAATTCGTATTCGATTCGTATTCGCTTAAAATTTAATTTATTCGATTCGTATTCGATTCGAATAAGAAACTCGAATTCGAATCGAATTCGAATAAATTCGATTTAGTTCAAATTTACCATAAATAATAAATTGTTTTACTTTTAATTTTAAAACTAATATAAACTCATTCTTTTTAACATATAAAATACAAATCTACAAAATTGATAAACAACAATATGTCAAAAACGGGTTAGTAAAAATAGTAGAGAGTATATTTTGTTAAAGTTTTATGATGTATAAGGTAAATATGTAAAATATGGTTATAGTAAAAGTTGTAGAAATTTTGGATGATTTTGACCAAAATTTAGAAGTTTCCTTTTTCAATTTGTGTATTTGTGTATATAATAATGTGTATGTGTGTATATATATTTAAAAAAATATACATGTACAGTTTTTATTCGAATTTCGAATCGAATCGAATTTAAAATCATAAATTCGTATTCGATTCGTATTCGATTTACTGGACTCGAATTCGAATTGAATCGAATTCGAATCCTTAATAATCGAATCGAATTCTTGGTAATCGAATCGAACTAAATCGAATTTCGAATTTTTCAAATTCGAATCGAATTCTGAACACCCCTAGGCTAAACTCATGTCACGTTCATTTTTTTATTTTCTTTTATTATTATTATTATTATTATTATTATTATTATTATTATTATTATTATTATTATTATTATTATTATTACTCCATGCTCCTCACTCGGGTCTTCTTGGCTCGACCAAAGTTTCTCGTTTACGATCCAACGTCCATGAACACATGCTCTCAAGTGTTCATGTCTCGAATAAAATTCTTTCGTTTTAAGCTCATTCTCCACGAACACCTATAAAATATAAAACGAGTAATTAAGTACCAAAAACTAATAAAAACTATACAATGATAAAAATAGACAAACAAACGAACACACGCCTAAAACTACTAAAAACTATATACAAAAGACTAATTTATGACTCAAAATACATAGGAGAATAGATGTGTTTTATGACACATCAATGATAAACACATAATGTGATTTCTTTACTAAAAGATAATGTGTTTGTCTAAACATGAAGATTTAGTTGTCTATTTCAATTCAACAAGATGTAGAATTGGCATATTAGCTTCGTAAAAGAAGCCCGACCCTTCAACAAGATGTGGATAACGTATGTCAAGACGTGGATAACATATGCGAAGACGTGGATAACATACGTTAAAAAGTAGTGACTTTTAAAAAGTAAAATCATATGGATTTTTGTCTTTCAATACAGATAACTGTTTTTCATATGCTAACACATGCAACAACACGTCAGTAATACATGCAACAACACTTTTGTAACACATGTCTGTAACGTACGCTAAACATTTTTTTGAGGAATTTGATTTTCTTCGTAGGTGATGAGATTTTTTTGTGTAAAAGACGAAGCTGATTATGAACAATGAAGATACCCCCGTTGTGTGGTGTGTTAAAGAGGAAGCTGATCATTTTTAACATAATTGTTTTTTTTTGTATGAAACGTTTGATACGTTTTATTGTCGATTGTAATGATCGTTTTTTTATCATTTTTTTAGTGCTGATTTGTAATACTTACCATATCAACTCTTCTTAAGTATGCAATAATACCATATCAATTCTTTTTACTATATCATTTTTATGTATGTTCTTCTTATGTTGGTTTCTACATTTTTATGTATGCTTTTTTTTGTTATACAAGTCTCATGTGAGATCAGGTTGGTAACCTTTTTACATATGCAACAACACTGGGGTGTAGAAAGATAAGAGACATAGTTACGTATACAACAATACTGTTAACTCTTGTTATGTATGATACAATAATGGTACTGGTATAACAAAAATGAAAAAAAAAAATTTGGTTTAATAAAACAAAATTAATAAATCAGCAATTTTAAATTAATATGTACGAAAAGTATAAGAGAGAAAGGTAAGAGAGAAAATGTGAGGAGAGAGAATGTGAAGAGAGAAAGGGATGTGATTGATAGAGAGAGAAGGGGGTGGTCTTTTACCCTTCTACCCTTCTTACATTCTCTCTCATACTTTATGACATTACTTTATAATATAATAATGTAGGAAGGATCTTGGCCATTGATCACATTCAATCAATGGTTATGGTGGGGTTTTGGAAGTTTTCTCAAATAAATATGGTTTTCTCCCTAACCCTTCCCTATATATATATATATAGGGGATGGATATAACGGAAACCCTAAATAATGAAAAAACTCTAGAAAACCCTCAAAAAAACCTACTTCCCAAGCTTTTTTTTAAAAAAAAATTAGGGCATGTAATATACATGTTTTTAAGTGTTTTGAGCCAAAAAAATCAAAAAAGCGCCGAAGGGTTTTTTTTTAAAAAAAATAATAAGTTTTGCATCATAACATATGTTACCAGTGCAAAAATAAGCTAACATATGTTATGATGCAAAACTTATTTTTTTTTTAAAAAAAAACCCTTCGGCGCTTTTTTGATTTTTTTGGCTCAAAACACTTAAAAACATGTATATTACATGCCCTAATTTTTTTTTAAAAAAAAAAGCTCGGGAAGTAGGTTTTTTTTAGGGTTTTCTAGAGTTTTTTCATTTTGAAGGGTTTTCTCCCTATACTTTCCCTATATATATATACGTATATATATATGTAGAGGATCCGGTAGGAAAATTGTTTTGTGTAGGAAGTATTTTCAACCATTAGATCAAATCTAATTAAATCTTTAGATGAAGGGCATTATAGACTTTTTGTCCATTTTTTTATTTATTACAAACCCACTAAATTAGCAACTAACATCTAGATATTTATGAATATTAATCATCCTAAATTAACTAATTATT
The DNA here is from genome assembly GCA_032199755.1 of Ambrosia artemisiifolia. Lineage (NCBI taxonomy): Eukaryota > Viridiplantae > Streptophyta > Magnoliopsida > Asterales > Asteraceae > Ambrosia > Ambrosia artemisiifolia. The sequence goes on along the minus strand of CM063526.1, from coordinate 1,584,726 downwards.
CATTATTTTTCATAAGAATCATAAGATATTCATATCAAATAAGTTGATCAATACCTAAAAACTTGTTTGATTCCTCAAACATATAACCCATCTCTATCACTTTTTCGATTATTCAAGTCATGGCAGAAGGTTAACATCAGGAGTGTTTTATAATTACGTAAGGAGTGTTTTATAATGAAAGAGAAACTAGTATGCATTAATAAGGAGTGTTTTATAATATTATCGGGAGTGTTTTATAATAACATCAATAGTGTTTTATATTGAAACTAAACACAGTAGAAGTGTTTTAAAACAGTAGAAGTGTTTTAACATATACGAATCATGTTTAGTAAAAAAAACACTATTATTCAGTTAAATCAGCAAAAAAAACACTATTACTTTAAACCCAATATTATAGAAGATGAAGAATAACCGGTGCAAAGAATGTTTTGTGGTTCTATTTGTTTTTTTCTTTTTGGAATATGAACAAGTTTGAATGTATGAGAGGGATTATAATTACTAATAATATTTAAGATTAAAATTAAGATGAGAGAGAGAGAGAGGGGGGGGCATGATTTAAGGGTGAGAGTCAAATGGTTTCTATATCAAAATACAAGAAATGACATTACTACCCTCATTTAAAACACATATTGAACCATCCTACCCTTAATTATTAAAATATAATTAGTAGAATCTTAACAAACCCAAACTTTTAATCTCAACCATCCATTTCTAAATCCAATGGTTGAAAACACTTCCTAGTTCCTACACTTCCTACACAAATCAATTTTCCTACAGGAACCTTACCCTATATATATATATAGGGTGAGGTTCCTGTACAAAGGCAATATTTCGTGAGAAGTGTGAGAAGGATTAAAAATTGATATGTAGACATCATTTTTTGAACTTAGACATGTTGTTGTGGATTGTTTTGCATAGAAAAATACCAAACATAACAACTAAAAACCGAAAACAATGTATTTTAGGCTTAAAAGCTAAAACACCATGCTAAGAACTTTAAGTATTGTGTTTTAAGTGTCAAGTAGTGTGTTTTAGTTGTTTTATAAATTTGATGAATATAATACGTTGGATTGTGTTTTAGATTGTTGTGTTTGGTGTTTTTCAAGTTAAAACAACCTAAAACATCACACCTAAATCCAAAACATGATGCCTACATGCTAATTCTTAATCCTTCTCACACTTCTCACGAAATTTGTCTTTTGTATAGGAACCTAAACCTATATATATATATATATATATATATATATATATATATATATATATATATATAATTCCAACTCTTGAACGTTAGCTCTTTTTATTTTGTTCTCTTTGGCCTAGCACCTGTACCTTTAAAGCTCAAGCCAATAACCCACGTTTTGTCTTCTTCACAAGGATGGGATATGCCAGCATTGTTCCAGATTATGTACATGTCATTGAATTGATTGTTGATCCACTACGAGTAGCTCAGTCCAAGAGGCCTAATAAGGACCCAAACCATAGGGACCCAAAAAGGTAGCCCAGTCCAAGAGGCCCAACAAGTTAAAGAAGTTGCTAGGGTTATAGGTCATAAGAAACGCTGATAAATAGCGTAGGGTTTATGAATGAATATTGTTGAATATGGTTTAGCTTCATCTTAACCTCTGAATTCCCTACTCCCCTTCTTTGTTATTTGATTTGATTTCTCAATGTAAGCATTCCTATAAATCAAAAGAATCACAACATCTTACTCTTCCTAGTTTGATTATCCATTGTGTCAATTTGAGTTCATTTCATAGAACAATAGAAACAAGGGGTGAATCCACACCTGATTTGAAGAGCACCATACCACATCTATTTGTTTGTAGCATTTGTTACTTACTTTATTGAGTTGAATTGCTATATTTAAATCTGGATCGGGAAATATGTATGAGCCTAAGCAATTGAGATTCCAATATATTACTATTAAAAACGATAATGTGTTTAGTTATTAATTTCACAAAGTCTTAATATAACTTAATTTCAAAATCAAGATTATTCCGAGAAAATGAGAGTTACAAAAACCACATAATTCACTTATTTCTTTTGTTTTAAGTGTAATACATCAAATGGTTACGTAACTACTACCCTCATTATTTTTCTCTCTCGTCCATTAATTCAATACGTACACGTCTTTTATTATGCGGTTGTCACAGTTGTCATAAGGTGTCTATATCAACTTTATAAACACACCCCGTTAGGTAAAATTTATAAAAGTAAAACTTATAAAGTTATTAAAAACCCTGAAAACCAAACAAGCAAAGAAATTGAAAAGACTGAGAAAACATGTCGTCTAGGCGTTGCATCGACGACGACATACTGACCGTCCTATGGACGCAAGACCAACTCTCCCACAAAGTTGAAGACATAGCTTCACAAATCACCCATGATTTCTCTACTTCTTCTTCTTCGTGTTGTCCAGTGATTGTGGGTGTTGCAACTGGTGCATTTCTCTTCCTTGCGGACCTCGTACGCAACATTAAGTTGCCGGTCACCGTCGATTTTGTTCGAGCCGAATCCTACGGCTCTGGTACTGTTTCCAGTGGTGTTCCCAAGCTGTCGTGTGATGTCAAACTTGATGTTACTGGAAAACATGTTGTTTTGGTAATTTTCCACTATGCTTTTTCTTTTTTTAATATTTAATTAAAATAGAAACTGCATTTTGGGTTTGATTCATAGTTTTTCACTAGTTGTTTTGATTGAGTGGTAAAAATTTAGAATTTATTGCAAAATGTGTGACGAATTTATTAATCTTGGTTATAAAACGCGTTATTTTGGTGTTGCCTATATATAATAAATATTTAGTTTTTCGACTAGTTGTTTCGGTTGCATGATGAATCAAGAAGAAATTAAGCATTTTAAGTTTTAACCCATTTTTGACAAAAATGTGCAATGAATTTGTAATAAATTGGATATGATACTTGACCGAATGCCTCTGTTGGTTGTGAATTAGGGATAGAGTATGCTTATTGGAAAGAAAGGGGGGTAGGTTTAGTTGATTTATTTATCATTTATCATATATATTGAGGACTGTTGATTTTCTTTGGCTCAGGTTGAGGATATTGTAGACACAGGGAACACTGTTTCTCGACTTATTTCTTACTTGGAAGCTAAAGGGGCAACTTCGGTTTCCGTGTGCACTCTTCTTGATAAACCAGCAAGAAGAAAGGTTCATTTTGAGCTCTTGGGTGATGGCAAGTTCTATAGTGGTTTTGAGGTTCTCTCTCTCTCTCTAATACACACATAAATACAGATTATTAGTAATGGAGTTGCTTTGGCTTGTTGTGGTAGCATTTGAATCTAGAACATGACATGTTAACTATGAATTTAGGTGGTACGAATAAGAAAATGGACCTCTTCCAAAGTTCCAATCAAAGTCTTAAGAAAACTGAACCTGTTTTAGAACATTATGTCGTTACTTATATCCTGGACTGGTAATCATTATTTTGTGTTACTGATACTAATGAATTTTGGTCCACTATCTGCTCTTTATTGTTATTAGATGACATTTTAGATAATTAATTACTTATTAATTGAGAAAATCACAAATGTGGTCAATTTCCTGAGTGTGCTTTACACCTGTAACCATATCAGAGACCATGAGATATGCGACGTATCACATGCTTATCTCGTTTTGCTCACATATGAAAATATTTCCACCAAAACCGACTTAAGAGTCATGTGATAAGCGACACCCACTCGTGCGTCACTCATCCTTACACTTACGTTTAGTAGCAATGGCTTACGCTGATTCAATATATACGGGAGTTCAGCCAGGAAGCAACCTAGGAAACAAAATTACAAATAAATTGTTTAAAACAATGCTGGGCGAGGGTATCACATGAAGCGGCCGGGAGGGGCACTTCATGGGTTTGCTTCAGGAACTTTTATTCCTCTTTGTTTGTAGCTGTTTTTGTTTGTCGTAATGGTGGTGGGAGTCTTTGTTTTCACTCCGGTGAAGGCAAGAACCAAGAACAGAAGAAACGAGAGGGGAGGAGTAGAGATGGAGTGGTGGGAGTATGTGTTCAGGTTATACCGTTATAGAATGAGAGGGAGGAGGAAGAGGAAAGATAGCTTTGAGTGTCGGAGAAGGTTAGAATCAAAATAGGAGGAGAGAGAGAGGGAGCCGAGAGTACAAGAGGAGGAGAGATAGGTGTGAATGTGAAGTGAAAAGAGTCTTGAAAGTTGTGTTTTAAAAGCATGAGGATCCTTGGATCAAGGCAAAGGCGCACACATTGCGTACTCAAGGTGCGGTTTTCTTAAAATTCATTAAAATTGCTTATACATAATAGTTTATGCACTTTTTTGTCTATACATCAAAAGCACATCTGCAAAACACCAATAAAAGCGCTGCAGGCGCATGACTCTTGTTTGCCATGTACCATGCTTGCTCTGTACCTACTCGGCTGCCTTCGTTGACACTTACACATGGTGCTTTTACAGCACTACTTAAAAGAGTTTTTTCAAAAGCATTCTGATTAAAAAAAAAGTGCTGCATGTTTTTTCTGATTTTTCTTTTTCTTTTTTATATACTATTATATTTGAACTTGAACAGTTGTATTTAAATTTACTATCCTTATTTGGTTGTATATTATACCAAATCATTAGTCTTTTTATGTTATTAAATGACGTGTATTTTTTATTGTCTTAGTTTTTGCTTTTTAACATAGAAAATGTTATGTAGAGTTAATCATAAGTATTTTAGTAAATATCGGACTCCCCACATACATTAATTTAGGCTAGTGCTCGGCTTCTGGAACCCTAAGCGTCTTGAGTACCTCATATATAGTGGTAACAAAAATGGTGGGGATGATGGCTAAATGTTCTTGTATATAGCTTTGTCACATGAAGACAACACTACAATCTTTATGCATTTAAAGGTTTATGGTTTGTAGTTTGTACACTATCTCATGAACATTTCGTTGAACATGTTTCTATTCATCTGTTCTCATCTTTATGCATGTGTACTTAATCTAGTAATTGTGGATCGACATTATATTCATTTAACTTGAGTTGTTGTGATCATTATATTGATTAAAGATATAACCGTTTTACTTAAAGAAGATTTTTTTCTTGACAGTGCCCGGATTATTTCGTTGTGGGGTATGGTTTGGATTTCAATGAACAGTACAGAAACTTGCCTTACATTGGAGTCTTGAAGCCTGAAATATACAAGTGATGAAGACATTCAAGTATTTCTTATATAACTTCTAGTGATCAAGTCAGTTAAGGATCCCTGATATAAGTGTAGTTAATTGTGTATTTGGGTACTGGAGTTAAGTAATCTATATTGGCCTGTCTTGTTATGACTCATATCAACAGGTAGAGATCGCCATTGATAACAGCAGGTTGCAGAAGTGTAACACATATAATCATTCCCGCAAGTGAATTAAGGTTGCAAAATAATAAGTTAATCTAACTAAAATTTCCAACTCAATTTAGTTTGCAAATTGCAAACGAATTAATATGTTGAAGAGCATTTAGCACAATGATATTTTGGTGTGTTAAATGATAAAATTAGGTGACTGTGTTAGTTGTACTAAAAAGATTGAGAAAAAAAGTTTGGTTTGATATACAAAATAATGTTTAGACTTTAGACCATCAGAGTGCGGACGCTGGCGAACATACGAACATTAACATAGCAGCATCCAGCATTGGACCACATCCTTGAGATGAAAGTGTTTTTTAGAAGCGATGGCAATGAAGGAGATGGGATGGTTTAGGGGTGGGATATTTTTTAGTTTTATTTCACTTCTAGATACAAGTATAAAAAAATTAATAATCATAGGAGACAGTGTTGTGCAAAAATGATAGGTTCTTTCATGTAAGTAATCACAATGATTCATTCTATTGAATAATTGCGACCTTTGTGAAAGGGTACGACATGATGGAGTTGGAAGAGGTGGCGGCGATGGAGGTCTTTCGGAAGTTCATTTCAGTCCCATTCATTCTTCAAACAGACATCTTATTCCAGTTTCAACAAACTAAACAACTTTTAGGAATGGACTTTAGATTCCAATTCAATCAAATTTCATCAGCCCTCTTAAACAATTTGATTAATATTTGTTTAAGTTGGGAGTACTCAAGCTTAATCCAAATTCTATTTGAGTGTTACTGAGCAAAAAACTAAAAATGAAGAATTTATGGTTAATACCAAATATATTATAAAAATCTGCATCTCTAACTACATTGTCATGCTCCCGGAACACTACAAATCTCTAATTTCTTGTTTAAGCAAGGAATCAAATCTGACGTATACAAACAACATAAATACCATAACCTGTTCCTATCAATACCCCGAAACACTTTCGATTTCTGCTGTTTTGATCCTAAATGCCTTCAAATTCAGTTGAAATACTCGGTTTTTCTTTATGCCAGAGATTTTGGTAGGTCAAGGGTAAAATGGTCATTCTAATCCGTTTTCTCGTTCAAACTTGAACCATTTCCAATTTGCATACATGTTTTCTTCATCATTGAAGGGCAGGGTGTCCAATGGAAGGTGTTCTGACTTTCGAGTGGGTGCCATCTTTTGCCTGTATTTCTTTGCCATTTCTGCAGCTTCTGAATATACTTTCTGCCATAATAACAGCCAATCTTAATGCATCGGAAAAGGGTATTTTGGTCAATAATAAAAGATATAACTACCTCCTTGTTTAACAGGAACAGACCAGGTTCACTCTCAAGCTCTGCAGTACTGCTCCACAAGATCAACATTTACTCTTTTACCAAATTTACAACTTGAAACATGGTAAAGTAAAACAAAAAAAAATACTTTGACGAATGGGTAGTTTTGTCATTGTACCTGAGAGCGATTTTGTCAGGGAACATTGATTTCACAACCAAAACTTTGACTTTCTCATCAAGCGCTAGAGCGTTGCTGACTGAATCTATTTCTCCTCGCGTGATATTGGAGATATGCAATAATCCACTGAAAAATAGTATAAGAAGACTAGCAAGAAAAATAAAGAAATAATTTACAAGCCCAAAACCGTATTTTGATATCACATGATTACCTTCGGTTACTGTCACCGATCCTTATTTGAGCACCGTAAGGGAAGATTTTCCTCACCGTCCCTTCCAAAAGTGTTCCCTCTTTAAGGTGTATTGCATTCTGTAAATGTTAACACATTATAAATATTAATAAAAATAAACAAAAAAGACAGGAAAACACATGATGATGTAAGAAAAAGAAAAAAAAAAAGACCAACCCAAGCTTCCTTTTGACTAAGGATCAAGTCATTTGTATCCTCACTTATTCGAGTAATTTGAACGTACATGCGACGTCCCACCTACGTTTATCAAGAACTCCCATGAATAAGTAGAATAACGGTTCACCTAATAACCATGAAATGGTATAAAGCTCCAAAACAACAAATGTAGAAGGTGAATTAACTTACATTTTCTTTCAACTCGGTGAAGTTATTAACCCGATTGACAAGTTCAACTTTAGGAAGAAAAGCACGTAATCCCTGCAAAAGTCCAAACACTTAGAATAAAAATTACTAAAAAACATATACTAGTGAGAGTAAATGTAACTAGAGCTAAACCTCGATTCTTGTAAGGAGACCACCGGTATTCCACTCTGTAATTTTGACCTCTATAGGCTCATTAAATTGCTTAATCTGCAGGAAACATGGTCTTAGTGCAACTAAACAACATAAAGAACAAGCCGCATAACAAAAATAAAGGCTTGATAATAGCAATTCTACTTTCTACAAAATAAAGACAAGCTCACTAGCCCATCATTTTTTCATACAAAGTTGAGTGATTAGCATGAGTGAGCATAATACATGTTAAAGATCAGGTTCACTGTTAAAAATGCACAAATATAAAATTTATTGATCCAAGAAGCACTATCTCAAAATGCTTATTAAAATGTTACACATCGCTTACTTTTCAGCAATAATCCATATTCCAGTGGGTTAATTACACTGGAACGTAGCTCAACTTTCATCTTTTTTGCCATTTTTTGTTACGTGTCTATTTCAATCGTATGCAAGAAATGTTTAATAACATGGCAGTGTGACATAACATATCTATAGATGGTTGGTTACTTACAATGGTGAAAATCCTATTCCAAGGTCAAGGTTCTATTTCACTAGGTTACATACAATGACATAGATGAAAATAAGGCACATTTTTATGTAATAAATCCTAACCCTTATTCATACCAAGTGTTTCATAGTTACTTAATTTCACAAAAATTACAACTTGTTAGCAGAAAACCCATCGTTCATGGTTCAGAAAAAGCTAACCACTAACCGCTAATATTTTATCAAAATTCCGATTCTGTTTATGCAACAACTTCATCAAAAAGCTTGAAAAAATAAAAAGAAAGCTAAGAAAAAAACCTGCCTCACTCGATGCCAAGCCAATTTGCGAAACAACCGACGGGTAGAAATCAACGGTCTACCACTAAGAGTTCTACCCAAAACTTGAGCAAACAAAACCGTCCCATGCTCCACAACCGGCTGCCCAGCCATCGGACCACCACTCAAAGCCGCTTCATTGCTCACAATTCCCATCTTCCCATTCACCATAAACTCCACACCATTACTCTCAAACTCACACAACAGAGACTCCAACTCCTTATCATACAAAGGAAGCACCTCTTTAGTTAACATAGTTGCCAACAAATCTGCACCAATATTAACATCAAGCTTATACTCATTCCCTGAAACCACGACACCCACGACAAAATCACCAGGCTGCGGCTCATAATACTCTACAGAAACCATCTTATCCTGTTGTTCAACATCCTCTGAATATTCACTAGTCTCTTCTTCTACAGGCTTCCCATCTCTAAAGAACTTATAAAAGGGCTCCAAAGCCTCATCTTTATCAGGCTTATTAATATTATTATATTCTGTTTCAGATGGTGGTACAGTAACAGGGATTGGTGATGGTTTACCTAACAAACCAAGCTCTTCTACTTCATTTTCTTGGTTCTTGGTTTGATGGGTGTTTATGAATAGTTCATTGTTGGAGCAGTTGAAGAGATGGGTGTGTTTAAAGAAAGTGTATTTTGTGGAAAAAGGAAAGGTTTTGAAAGGTTTTGGTAAATTGGGGGATTTGCATACAATGAAGCTATGGAATGGAGGATATGACTTACAACATGGAGGATAATGATGATGATGATGAAGAAGGAGAGACATGTCTTGTGTTGTTTATCATATGAGAGATTGTTGTGTAGAGTAGAGTAGGACTTGAACCAATTTGTTTATGCTTTATCCTTATTCCATTATTAATTTAATTAATGTTATATCTTTGTGATATATCAATGGGATGGGCTTGATAATGATAAAGAGTGTGAATCTTGAATGGGCTTTTAGCCGGTTTGGTACCCATGAACGGACTGCTTACCCGGGCCGATCTTAATTAAAATAAAAAATAAAAAAAAAAATATCAGTTTGGGGAAAACAACCGTAAAATCTGTTTGTGTGGGTCATCGGTTTTCCAACCGTAAAATTGGTTTATAGGTTTGGTACAAACTGGTTTGAGCCCACGGTTAAAAAACCCGGACAGGTTTACAACCAGAAGCGGTATAGAAAAGGAAATAAATTAATAATTCAAACTTCTTTAGCAATTTATTTTTTTTTAAAACTATTATAGAAACATCAATTTCACGTTTTTATTATTTACATAATGATGACGTGGGTTCTAAAACGACAGCGTTTAATCCCCTCGTCGAAAAGATAAGTAAAATTGAGTTAATTAGGAGGTGGCCTGACTTGCTGGAGCTGATATAGGGCAGCGTACCTGCCATGCGGAAGCCTCAGGGCAAAAAGCAAATAGTAAAAACCTTGGAAATGACAAAAGTGGGTTTTGGCTTATTATCATTGCAAGAAACAAAACATCACACAGCTCCATGACTTGCATTGGAAATGATAAAAGCTGAAAACACCCAAAAAGGGCAAAGTCTCACTGCAGGGAGCCGATAGAAGGTCAAACACAACCAGGTATGGAAAGGAGGCTACCCTGAGGGAGCTCCTGGGCAGAATCTCATTGCCTATATAAGGAGACTCTTGGGTAGACATTCCACACACACTTCTTACTCATTCTCTCTACTCTAATACTCTCTATTTCATTATTTCCCAACTCCAAGAATATATACTTATTCTCACGCCGGAGTCCAAACGCAGGAGGCCCCCTCCTGCGTTAAGGCTAACGGTGTCTGCTACCCTTGTGCAGGTCCTTCCAGGAGCTCGAAGACCCCCCAATCCTTCAACTAAATCCAAACCTAAAGCTAAAACTAAACTTAAAACCTAAGTCCCAACATAACATACCCTTAACCTATAATCCTAAACATCTCCTAACCTAATACCGGTCATTTTCCTTGTTGTAGCAACAAGTGGCGCCCACCGTGGGGCTGTCGCTACTTTGAACAAAGCTGTTGAAAGTTTCTATAGTCCCATTTGTTCCTAAGTAACCTCCTTTTGTGATGACTGGTGGAGATGACCGCCTAGGAGGGGGTCTTTCAGAAACTCCGGCCAATAGTCACACCTCAGGTGACGCTTCTGGCCATGAAACACCTGGAACGGACGGACAACAAGTCGAACCGTCTCTAGGAGACATGCTCAACTACCAAACGCCGCCGTCCTCAAGGGCTGTTAACTCGTCTCCTAGAGACGACATGTTGTTCCCAGTTGAACGAATGGATATCACCCCGGAGGGAGTACGAAGAAACTTCTTGCAACTCCGAGACCTCCTGAATGGTTACGTACGAGAGGAAAGGTCCAGGGGAGTTAGGGTCAGGTTGTCTTACGACGAAGAACCTGTTGTCACCCTCTCACCTGTCCCTCCGTTGCTGGGAACCACTACTTCCCCAGCAACCCAACGTGCCAACACAAATCCTCACACAAATCCTCACCCATACCTGAACAGTCAGGGAGGCATTTACTCAGGAGGAGGAGGTCCTAGCAACTCTGTGCTCTCCCCGGGGACCTCAACGCTACTCCCTTATGAAGAAGCTTTGAGGTCATTACCTCTGGCCAGCAGTGCTGTGGCTGCCTCCCTCGCGGCAGCAGGAAGTCTTGCTGGAGGATCTGTTATTCCTCCAGAAACGGTGTATCCCAGCTACTCACAGCCTCAATACTCGCCCTATGTACCCCCTTACTTCCCCGCATGGCCGGGAGGGTATCCTTGGCAGTACCCTCCGCCTCTGAACCAAATGCCTGTAACCTCCCTTGCGGGAGGGCAGGGTCTGGGGATCTCTCAACCCATGGTTTAAACCTCTACGGCCGAAACAAGGGGTGAGGCTATACCTTCAGAGCCGTACCGACCCAAGTCGTTAGAATGCTTCGCCGAACACATCGCTCATTTTGATTTCCCCAACAAGATCAAAATGCCAGCCAATGTGAAAACATATGACGGTACGGAGGACCCTGATGACCACTTAAACGTCTTCTCTGGAGCAGCTACTGTAGAAAAGTGGAACAACGCCGAGTGCTGCCACATGTTCATGCAAAGCCTGGTGGGACCAGCTCGTCTGTGGTTCTGTGGGTTACCAGCTCGAAGCATTTCCTCCTTCGATGATTTGAGGAAGAGTTTTGTTTCAAACTTTAACCCCCTGAGGAAATGCACCAAGGATGCTGCCATACTGCACCAGATCCAACAGGGGGAGCATGAAAACCTCCGCAGCTTCATTGAAAGATATAAAAAGGAAGGTCTGCAGTATAGTGGTGCTACCGAGAAGATCCGAGTGTCAGGATTTATGGGGGCCATACGTCCCAAAAAGTTGTTAAGAAGGTTCCATGAAGACGTTCCCCAAACCATGGAGGAAGCATTTGAAAGGGCTGAAGCCTTCCTCCGGGGAGAAGAAGCGCTAACTCGGCAAGATACTAGGAAGAGGGACCGAGGGAGCTGGAGAGACAGTTCGACAAGCTCCCGAAGACCCCTCTTTCAACCCTACCATGAGAAGCGATCGGGGAGATCCTTCGACAATCAAAGAAACGAAGAAAGGAGACGATCCCCAAGGTCAGGAAGGTACCAGGAGAAAGAAAGACAAGTCTTCACTGTTCTCACCAAGACCCCTCAGGAGATACTCTCCACAGAAGAAGTCAAGTACACTTTTCGACCTCCCCGACCTTTGTCCAAACCAGCTAACAAGAGGGATACCAGTAAGCATTGTGCCTTCCACAACGATACAGGGCATCATACAAACGATTGCTACCAGCTGAAGAAAAGGATAGTGGAGGCTGTCAAGTCAGGGGAGCTGGCTCACCTGATCAAGGACATCAAAGGAAGAAAGGATGAAGGACGGAAAGATAAGGAGGTCAACATGGTCAGTTTCGAAGGGTCCCAGCAGGCCAAAAAGGCTCGTACTGAGCCCTGGAACAAGCAGTACATTTGTCTTCCCCCTGCTCCTAATGAACTGATCGTCACACCTGTAATAGTGGAGGCTGAAATGGATGGCTTCCCTATAGACAGGGTGTACATGGACTGTGGAGCCTCCACAGAAGTGATGTATGAACGATGCTTCGAATCCCTAAGCCCAGAGATCAAGTCCAAGCTCAAGCAAACAGACGCCTCTCTGGTGGGCTTCTCAGGGGAACGAGTACATCCCCTAGGGAAGCTCACACTTAACGTCTGTTTCAGGGATGGAGATTTATCAAGAACAGAAGAGTTAACTTTCTCTGTCATCAGGTACCCTTCAAGTTACAACGTCCTCATTGGAAGGATGGGGATTGCTACCTTCGGCGCTGTAGTATCAACAACACATGGTTTGATGAAGCTCCCCACTCCCAACGGGATTGAAACCCTGAAGCCAACAGCTGAGGCTCTTCTGATAGCCTCTGTGGAAGAAGCAAAAGATCCCAGGGCACTTGAGACGTCAAGCACTGGTCCCATCCGGGAGGTCAGCATAAATCCTGCCTATCAGGAGCAGACCATCAAAGTAAACAACCTGCTCCCTGATAAGATTATGTGTGAACTAATCAACCTTTTGCAGGAAAATAGGGACATATTTGCTTGGTGCCCTGGGGACATGACCAGCGTCCCTAGAGATCTGGCTGAACACACCCTTAACATAGCTCCCTCACATAAGCCCGTGGTTCAAAAGAAAAGGAGCCTGGCCCCAGCCAGGAGCCAGACTGCTTGCCAAGAGGTGGAGAAGCTAGTTGAAGCAGGTATCCTAAGGGAGGTCCAGTATCACACTTGGGTGGCCAATGGTCATGGTTGCCAAATAAGACGGATCTTGGAGAATGTGTGTCGACTTTAAAGATCTCAACAAAGCCTGCCCCAAGGATTGCCATCCCTTACCCGAGATCGATTGGAAGGTAGACTCTCTTACTGGTTTCCAATACAAGTGCTTCTTAGATGCCTACAAGGGGTATCATCAAATCCAAATGAAGCAGGAAGATGAAGAGAAAACAGCCTTCCACACTGACAAGGGGATCTTTTGCTATAAGAAGATGCCCTTTGGTTTGAAGAATGCCGGAGCCACCTACCAACGGTTGGTGGACCAAGCTTTCTCGGAACAAATTGGAAAGAATATGGAGGCTTATGTGGATGACCTTGTCATCAAAAGCAAATCTGGGGAGGCCATGATCCGAGACATCCGAGAGACGTTCGAAAACCTTCGGAAGATAAATATGAAGCTCAATCCTGTTAAATGCTCTTTTGGGTTCGAGGAGGGGAAGTTTCTTGGCCATATAGTAGGAAAACAAAGCATCAAGGCGAACCCAAGCAAGGTCCAAGCCGTCCTTGAAATGAAGTCACCTGCCAAAAAGAAGGAAGTGCAGAGCCTAAACGGTAAAATTGCTGCCCTAAAACGTTTCTGGCCTAAATCCGCGGAAAAGTCCTTACCTTTCTTTAAAACACTCAAAAATTGTGTTGACAAAAAGGACTTCCGTTGGACAGCTGAGGCAGAGGCTGCCTTCCTGGAACTCAAGAAACACATAGCTTCCCTGCCCGAAATGGCAACACCTGAGGAAGGGGAAGTAATAACAGTTTATTTGTCTGCAGGGATGGAGGCAGTGAGCTCAGTCCTCCTGGTTGATCGAGGCAAAGAGCAAGTTCCCGTCTATTTTGTTAGCAGGGCTCTCAAAGACGCTGAAGTAAACTACACTCCCATAGAGAAGCTAGTTTTAGCCCTTGTGCACATTGCCAAAAGGTTAAGGAGGTATTTCCAAGCTCACCCAGTAAAGGTCATCACAGAACAACCCATACGATCCATATTGGAAAAACCAGAAGATTCAGGGAGATTGGCAAAATGGGCCATCGACCTAGGGGAGCACAAGATAGAATACCTGCCAAGGAGAGCCTACAAAGGGCAAGTGTTCGCTGACTTTCTTACTGAGCTGCCCATCCTGCAGAACGAAGAAGAAATGAATGAGGTTGAAGAACAGCCTGACCTCAAGGGGAAGTGGTGTCTTTTTACAGATGGAGCCTCAAGTGTAGAAGGTTCCGGGGCTGGTCTCGTCATCAAGGACCCCCACGGAACTGAATACACTTATGCCCTCCGTCTAGACTTCCCCTACACCAACAATGTTGCTGAATATGAGGCCCTCCTGGCCGGGTTAAGATTGGCAAAAAGAATGAAGGTCCAAGAGCTAAAAGTCTTTGTTGATTCGAATCTGGTAGTCAAGCAAGTAAAAGGGGGATACACAGCCAAGGAGCCCTCCATGATTAGGTACAAAGACAAGGTCAAAGAGCTCATCAAAGAGTTCAAAGTCTTCACCCTGGAACAAGTGTCAAGGACCAAGAACAAGCAGGCAGATGCTCTCAGTAAGCTGGCCTCCTTGACATTTGCTCACCTAACCAAGAAGGTTGTCGTTGAGGTGCTGAAAGAACCCTCCATTGACGACAAAGAGGTACAAGATGTTGTCACTGAAACCGAATCCACATGGATGACACCCATTATGTCCTACTTGAAAGAAGGGAAGCTGCCTGAAAATGAACAAGAAGCTAAGCGGTTAACCATCAAGGCAAAGCAGTATGTGATCGAAGATGACAAGCTTTACAAGAAAGGATACTTGGCACCCCTACTAAGGTGTGTTGGTCCCAATCAAAGCAACTACCTCATCAGGGAGGTACACGAAGGCATATGTGGCATGCATGCCGGACCTCGCTCCGTGGTGTCCAAGCTCATGAATTTGGGCTATTATTGGCCCACCATGCACAAGGATGCCTTCGAAACCATCAGAAGATGTGAAGCTTGTCAGTTGCAAACACCGGTGAAGACCAACCCCAAGCATGACCTTGTTCCCATCATCTCGGCATGGCCCTTTCACAAGTGGGGAATGGACATCGTGGGACCCTTCCCACAAGCTCCTGGAAAATTGAAGTTTCTCCTTGTAGTCGTCGACTATTTCACCAAATGGACAGAAGTTAGGCCATTGGCAACCATATCAGGGATGCATGTGATAAGTTTCGTATGGGAACAAATAGTTTGCAGATATGGGCTGCCAGGAGAGATGGTGACAGACAACGGGAAGCAGTTTGCCAACAAGCCCTTCAGCAGCTGGTGCTCCGAGCTAGGCATTAAGCCTAGTCTTCGGAAGCGAAGCTGTTATACCAGCTGAAATAGGGGTAAGCTCAGGAAGAAGTGCTCGCCAAGATGCTCGACACAACCAAAACGTGATCCTACTCAACTTGGACCTCCTTGAAGAGTCAAGGGACCAAGCCTCTATCAGGGAGGCAAGGTACAAGAAGAAACTTGAAGCTTACTATAACACAAGGGTGAAGAGGGAGTCCTTCAGGCCAGGGGATCTTGTGTTAAGATGCAACGAAGCCAGCAGGCAGCAAGATGTAGGGAAGCTAGGTCCCCGATGGGAGGGTCCTTATATCATCAAGGAAGCCCACAAGGGAGGATCCTATAAGCTAGCTGACCCAAACGGCAAGATGATTCCAAGGCATTGGAGTGACAAGCACCTAAAACGTTTTTATGTTTGATGGTTGTAAACGTCTCTTTGTATTCAAAAAAATCATGATCAATGAATGAATGAACTATGTTTCCATTTATTAACTTGTCGCTTATCTTATCAAAGGGTGAGCCCCTCCTAACCAGGCTCCATGGGGTCCGGCGCTATACCTACCCATGAAACGGGGATAAGCTCCTAGGCCACAACTGCTCAATAGGTAACAAGGCTAAGTAACCTTCCTGTATACAGGGTGAGTCCCTAATACAATCCACGACTCCATGGGACAAGTCCTTAGAAGGAATACCTAGACCCATGAAAGAGGGTGAGCTCCTCACACCAAGACAGCTCCCACATGTTCACAATACACAAAAACGAACATAACACTAAGAAACCATTTAAAGAAAAGGTTGAAAAAGCTGATAGGGTAAGCATTGCATCGGTTCCTTAGCTAAGTATCATAAGTTGGATGACTGCAGCATCCACCTTAAGGAGAAAAGTTAAAGACATTGCAAACACTATAAACGACAAGCAACAGAGTCAAGACAACCAAACATTAAGCATAATTAAGGCATCACCCCTGAAAGGGGGAGCATTCCATTAGATACCACTAAAAAGCCCAAAGGGTTGAGTACATCAAAAGTTAGATCACAAACAACATTTTAAAACAACCAAACAAAGACTAAACAAGGATGGATCAGGGGGTAGCTGAATCTTCGGCTTCAGTGGTGGCATCACCCTCACCGGTGGAAGCCAAGGTTTGGTTACCAACATCATCATAAAGGGAGTCGGTGTCAAGACCTGCAAATGGATCATCCTCGCCGGAGGGAGGGAGTGACTCAACCTCCAAGGCTTGAAAGGGGGAGGGACTCTCAAATACCTGCTCCAAGGTAAGAGTCTTTGAAGGGTCAGCAGGCTTTGCACGTTTCGAACTACCCTCCCCACCGTCAGCACCATCCAGCATGATCTTTAGAGGCCTTTTGGACACATAAGAGTTGAACACCTCATCAGCCACATCCTTCTTCAGACCCTCTGGCTCCAAATCTTGCAAGAAGGAGAGGGGCTGCTCAGCAGACTTGGCAATAGCTGAGACATAAGGATAAGTGGCCAACTCCATAGCTTTCACGGCGTTCACAAACTCCTCCCCTGATGAAGGCTTAAAGGACGGCAGCTCCTCAAGCACCTAACCCTCTTGAGCCGCTTTAAAACCGGCTTGAATCCCTCCATGGCGACCAAAGGATATGGCTTTTGCATAAATATCTGCCAGAGGGGCATTAAATTCTTGAGAGTGCAGGAGGTTGGTAACGAAACGGGCAACACCCTTGGAGATCAGCCATTCTTTCTCCTCAGTCAAACGGTCCACCTGGACCCGGAGCTCCATCCCAACTTTTTCCACCGCCATCTGCCCCTGTTTGACTGCCTCCCTTGCCCGAGCTAAACCTGCCCTCTCCTCCGCCACCTTAGCCTTTTCATCATTCAGACCCTTAAACATTTTATCAAATTTCTCCTTTTCCAAACTGAGTTGAGTCCTAGACACAGCCAACTCATGCACCAAATCCTTCTCCCGTGCAACAAACCTTGCCAAATCTTCTTTCGCCTTCACCAATTCCACCTCATGCTCATCATAAACCTTCTCCACTTGCTCTCTTCTCAACATCAACTCTCCCCACCTTGCCATACCATCGGGGAACAAAGATAGAAATTGACCGAAGTGATAGTACATTTTCTTCATCACGTCCTTATCCATCCACTCCTTGTGCAACTCCCTCTCAGCATCAGGAACACAATGGTCGATGAGATCACGACAAACACAGGCTTTCTTCAACACATCAGAAGCCTTGATATCCCAATCCGGCACAAATACTCCTTCACTAGGCTCCTTTTGGGTAGGAGCATCAGAAATCTCCTTGACAACAGCCTTCGAACTCTCACCTCCTTCAGACAACAACGACTTCGAACCAGTACCTTTGACCATCACATCCTTCGGCTTCTTGAAGACAGTATCATCCTTCTTGGGAGAAGACAGGGTGAGCTTACCCTTCCCTGGGGCAGGAGAATACCCCAAGGCTGAAGCTATGAGGGAAGAATCCTGGTCTTCATCTTCCAGGACCAAGGGGATGGCAGAAGAGCTCCCCTGACCTGTGGAAGCAGTCTGACGTCGCTTACTGGAGCGACGGACAGTGACAGACTTCTTCCCAGAAGGTTCCACAGCAGCAACAGAGGAAGTAACCACACTGGTATTTTCACCTTGAAAACGGACATGCTCAGTCCTCACCACCACATTCTGGCCCTCAGCAACATTTTTCACCTTGAACTTCACATCTGTGATGTCATCCAGGGCTAGGAAGTCCAGAGTACTCATTTCTGCACAAAAGAGAAAAAGTGGTTAGAAAAAACAATTAAAAGAAGGATGCCAAAGAGGAGCCAGGGAGACACATACCCTCCCCACCATGATAGATCACCGGGTCAGTCTCAGGATCATCCCAGTTAACACTTAGCCCCATCATCACTAAGAAATCCTCAGGAAAGGTTCGGAGACGGGTAGGAAAGCTACGAAGTTTCTCCAACAAATCCTGATCAAGAGTGTCAGGATCAGGTTCTTTCTCATTCAAAGGAGCGTCCGAAGACCTCCAAGGAGCCTTAAATGGAAGGAAATTAGCATTCAGGAAGAAGAACTTGTCTTTCCACAGAGAGACAAGTCCGATGACACTAGAAATCAGGGCTGGTTCACATTGGGTCTTCTCAATAGTGAACCAGTTGCCATTTTTGGCTAACCTAAAGAACCGCCGGTACATGGCCACAGAAGGCTCATAACCAAGGCAACGGCACACTATTTCAAAGTGTAAAACCCTAGCGACCCCAGAAGGACATAACTGATCGAGAGAAAGCTGATGATACTCTAAAACATTTAGAAAAAACTTCGAAAAAGGATACCTTAGGTTCCCCTGGTCGAACTGACGTGTATACACGGCCAGCTTGCCAGTAGGAACAGAGGACACAGGGGTTTTCCCCTTCGGAACGGAAGGATCAAAGGATAAGGGGATACCGATCTCGGTACAGAACTTTTCGGCGTTCGATTTGGACAGACGTGTGAACTGGGATGCAAGGTCGGTTTTCGACATAATGGAAAAAACAAGTGTGAAGAAGGAAGAGTATGATTACCGAGATTTATAGGAAAAGAAAGGGTTCGCCGGTTGAGGAAGATCGTGGGAGAGAGAAGACGGTTTTCCAATTGTGGAAGAAAATGAAGGATAAAAGAGGGGATTATCCCCTTTATAAAGGATTTCAAATTTGAAATAATTAATCTTGGGCGGTTACCAAGGCAAAACGTCCCTCAGCTATTCCATAGGATGACGTCAGCCTGCTCCCTTGTCAAATCAGCAGTCATTAAGGGCAGCTGATGGGACACATACCTACTCCCAAGGAAGCAATGATGGATAGTTATATTATTTAAAAATATGACCATCATGACAAATGCATGGCCAAGAACTCGCACGAGATTTGATGAAGGAAAAGGTATGATACCAACGCTCCCATAGGGGAGCTCGGGGTCTAAAAAGCTACCCGACACCAACACGAGTGTGCCACCGGAGAAAACGACATTTTACAAGTCACAAGCACTTCTAACTTCCTTACAAATGCTTATGACTGGGGGGTGATGACGTGGGTCCTAAAACGACAGCGTTTAATCCCCTCGTCGAAAAGATAAGTAAAATTGAGTTAATTAGGAGGTGGCCTAACTTGCTGAAGCTGATATAGGGCAGCGTACCTGCCATGCAGAAGCCTCAGGGCAAAAAGCAAATAGTAAAAACCTTGGAAATGACAAAAGTGGGTTTTGGCTTATTATCATTGCAAGAAACAAAACATCACACGGCTCCATGACTTGCATTGGAAATGATAAAAGCTGAAAACACCCAAAAAGGGCAAAGTCTCACTGCAGGGAGCCGATAGAGGGTCAAACACAACCAGGTTTGGAAAGGAGGCTACCCTGAGGGAGCTCCTGGGCAGAATCTCATTGCCTATATAAGGAGACTCTTGGGTAGACATTCCACACACACTTCTTACTCATTCTCTCTACTCTAATACTCTCTATTTCATTATTTCCCAACTCCAAAGAATATATACTTATTCTCACGCCGGAGTCCAAACGCAGGAGGCCCCCTCCTGCGTTAAGGCTAACGGTGTCTGCTACCCTTGTGCACGTCCTTCCAGGAGCTCGAAGACCCCCCAATCCTTCAACTAAATCCAAACCTAAAGCTAAAACTAAACTTAAAACCTAAGTCCCAACATAACATACCCTTAACCTATAATCCTAAACATCTCCTAACCTAATACCGGTCATTTTCCTTGTTGTAGCAACACATAACAAGTAAACAACAGTAGTAATCGCACTGCATTTTATTATATATTTCTATAGGATAGGATTTGATAGTTTGTTATTCTTATTTGATCAATGCCTAAACTGAGCAACAAAAATGCATTGAGCCATCACTTACCTCGTTAACTAGTCCTCGTGAATAATACACATTAACTCTTACACTCTATTACCAGCTAGCTCATCACCGACGTGGAGGCCTTTTTTAGAAACTAGGGTGCCAAACACCAATACTTGGGCGTCATTTAGAGCGTTAAAAGGGCACCATGGCATTGTTCGTTATCCCAATAGGGAATGAAGGGGCAGAGGAGATGGCGTTATGATTAGGTGGGGCCTCTCTGACATGGTGGTGGGTAATGTCGTGGGATGTTTACCCATACCACCAAGTACTAAGCCTAATAGAAGATGACGGAATCGTGATTTTGAAGCAAGATATGAAACATTAAGACACATTTCAAGAGGCTGCATTTTAATGATATTCATTATTGTTATAATACAACACTAAACGTAATCCGAATATATTGGAGATAATATCTCCTCCTTATTCAATTGACCAAGACCAACATCATTGACCAAGATTTGTGCTTCAAGACTAGCACCTCCTTGATTTATGCCTAGAGACTAGCTCCATGTTTTATGCTCCAATATTTGCTATTTGCCTATTTTATGTATTTTCATTCTTGTATTTAAGGAGGATGTTATCTCCTCATTTGATGTACCAAACATTAATAACAAATACATCTTTTCATATTCTATCTCTCCACTTCTTGTATCCAATAATCCACTTGCCGGTTTGAGAGTCGTTTAGAAACCGAGCGGCCTCCGGCCACAAGGCCAAACCAAATCCTAACCCAAACCAAACCGCTTCCGCATAGAATTTTAGATGGTATCAGAGCAGTGTTCTGATCCTGCTCAAAAAAAAAAAACCTAACCAGTTACTGCCGTCATTGTCAACCTTCGTCACAAACCAAAGAAAGGGCAACCCTTTTACTGCAGGGTTGAAGACGCAGCGGTAGCAAAAAAAAAAATTAAAAAAAAGGTGAAAGAAAGCAGCGGGTCAGCAGCAAAAACCAAAGGAACATTTATGTTGTTCTTGACAGGAGACCATGAGAAAAAGACCAACCAAAGGAGCAGATCGAACCTTCAAAGAAAGAAGAAGGTAGCAGGCAAAGAGGTGAAGTTTAAAAAAAAAGGAGATGTACGATGGCTTGGCTATATGAGCCTTTATTTTTTAAAAAAAGGGGGGGTTGTTTAGTGCTAAAAAAATGATTGTTGAAGAAGCCAAAAGAATCTCTGTAGAATGAAGGTGGTGGGGTTAACAAGGAAAGACCAACTATACTTAATATAAAAATGTTTTGAAAAGCAAAGTAATCTCTACACAAATATGGAGACAGCTCTTGGGTTAGGGGCATTTCTTGAAAAGATGAATCAAAATTATATACAGGAGTATTACTGCCTTGGATTCCGTACAAGTAGAAAAACGAATACTCCGTATTTTTGTTCTTTTGGGGGATACTTACGATAATTTTTTTTTGAAAAAGGAAATTGTTAAACATTTTTTTTGAGATTAAAAAAAATGATCGAAATATCCCAAAAAAAAGGGGCCGGGCTTAAATCTATTAGCCCGCAAGAAAAGTCGGGTTTTTTCAAAACTCGCGAGAAAAGAAAAGTCGGGTTCAAATATTTGAGCTCGTAAGAAAAAGTCGGGTTTTCTTAAAACTCGCGAGAAGAAAAGTCGGGCTCCTTGAGCTCGCGAGAAGAAAAGTCGAGTTCTTTTGAACTCGCAAAAGGAAAAGTCGGGTTTTAAACTCGCAAAAAAAAGTCGAGTTCTTTGAACTCGCAAAAGAAAGAAAGGTCGGGTTCATATCTTGAACTCGCAAGAAGAAGAAAAGTCGAGCTCTTCAAGCTCGCAAAGAGAAGAAAAGTCGGGTCTTTAACCCGCAAGAAGAAAAGTCGGGCCTTTAACCCGCAAGAAGAAAAGCCGGGTTCAAATATTTGAGCTCGCAAAAAGAAAAGTCGGGCTCTTTTAAGCTCGCAAGAAGAAAAGTCGGGTCCAAATCTATGAGCCCGCAAGAAAACAAACACTCCAACTAGAGGGGGAGTGTTCGAAAATGAAGAAACATTATTTGGCAAGTTGGGCGTTCGTGACGTTCACGCTCCAACTTGAGGGGGAGTATTGGAGATAATATCTCCTCCTTATTCAATTGACCAAGACCAACATCATTGACCAAGATTTGTGCTTCAAGACTAGCACCTCCTTGATTTATGCCTAGAGACTAGCTCCATGTTTTATGCCCCAATATTTGCTATTTGCCTATTTTATGTATTTTCATTCTTGTATTTAAGGAGGATGTTATCTCCTCATTTGATGTACCAAACATTAATAACAAATACATCTTTTCATATTCTATCTCTCCACTTCTTGTATCCAATAATCCACTTGCCGGTTTGAGAGTCGTTTAGAAACCGAGCGGCCTCCGGCCACAAGGCCGAACCAAATCCTAACCCAAACCAAACCGCTTCCGCATAGAATTTTAGAGAATATGCATATATGGGTTGTGATATGAATGATATAAGTTGGGTTTAGTGGTCGGCCCATTAGATTTAACATCTTGATATCCATATTCCATATGCTATCTTCGTATTATGCTCATTTCCTACTAGATATGGACAAACAGAAACAAACAAAAAAACCAGTTTGGATTCCCAAACCGGTTCATAACCTAACCTAACCTAATTTAAATTTCTAACTGGTTTGAGCGAAACCTGTAAGCCACTGTTTTGCCTACCCCACCCCCTCGTAACCCGAACTGGTTTTACCCAACACAGTTTCAACCCGATCCAAATCGATTTGAGTAATGTTTGGATATTTTTCACCAAAACCACTTTTAACAAAAGTTAACCAAACTTATTCGGTTTACAACTCGAACCGGTTAAAAAAAAGGAAAAACCTTTGTACAAGAGTAACGTTGCACTAATTTTAACGTTATTTTACTAATTTCGTGAAAAAAACGTTAAAAACAACGGACGGTTAATCATGCATCATGTGGTGGCGTTGATAGCAAAAAGACAAGGGGCACATGCACCAATCAGGCTTGTCCCGATTGCTATGTCTTATGTCCAAGGCTTGATACAAAACCATTATCGAGCCGAGAGTCTCATTGGAAGCAGCCTCTCTATTCCCACATGGTAGAGGTAAGACTGTCAACATCTTACTCTTCTTAGGCCCTACCTTAGCTTTGCTATTGGTAGGATTAACTGAGTATGATGATGAAGACGAGGACGACACCTCTATTTGCCACAAAAGGCAAAGTGAATATTAATTATTGCTAGATTAACAACGATGAAAAGCTTCAAATTTGTAAGTAACGAGCATGAGTCATGAGTTGTGCATAATAACATCACCCATCTTAATACAAAAACAAAATGCTGCGTCTTTTCATTTCAAATATAATAGGGTACCAATTGTTTACAGTAAACAAGTTAATCGAAAAAAACTGTCAAAAGACGATCGTAAATGAAAATTATAAATTTGTGGAACAGTTATTCTTGCTATAGATGTGATAAAGGTTATGTGTATTGTAACTTCATGTGTTTCCTCTTTTATCATAACCAACTAAAACTCTTTAATTCCAGAAATAATCATGTTTCATGTAAAAATTTGTATACATTTTAAAGGACCAAAACATCTTTTTTTTTTTGAACGGCCAAATAATCAATTCCGAACACTCTCGGGCACCCTTTTGGCGAATCAGGTACTCGAGAGTACCCGGGCCACCATTTGCCACCAATTCCCAGGAAAACCCGACCACTCACCCGCCCAAAGGCACGACAGTGAAATAATCGGTAAAACCGGTCGGGAGCAGGACTCGAACCCAAGCCAATGGCCGGGTCATCCCTCATTTCCCTCCACCAATGTCCTTCAAATGTGGCTAGTGGGAATTAAACCCAAACCTCCCATAGAAAACTTTAGACCTCAACCAATTGGGCTATAAGTGTTTGACAAAGGACCAAAACATCTAAACCTCTTATTTGTTTTAAAGGTTTTGCATTTATTAGTAGGCCACCAACCCACTGGTCAAAATTTATATACGTTTAAGTATGTCTTTTATGATAAGATATATGATCTACAACTAGAGTAGGAGCTCTATCAACCAATGAGTTTTGTAGATGACAAAAGTTATGTATTTTTTATACTTTTATTTTTCTCTTATATTATATCATGCTCTTGATAATACAATGATATATATAATATTATAATACGGTTTTTAAAACATTTCATAAAACTATAAATTAACCCGTTAGTTTAGCTAACCAATGTATCAAATTTATCTACATAATTTTATAGATTATCACCTGATAATTTGAACTTTTGTTTAGCATAATAGTTTAAATATGTGAAGTGCAAATAAAATTGAGCGATGTGTAATTAAATGGGCTTGGCTAGTGGCTGCTTTTTGCAAGGATTAGGCTATAAGAGATTAGATTAGTTACAAAAGGGTTTGGGGAGTAATTTATTTAGTCATGATAACGATTAGTTAATGCAATGACACAAAGTCATCATAATTAAATTAAAAAGAACCTATTTTGTGCAAAGCTGTAACCTACTTGGAATAGAAAAGGGGGTAGAATACAAAACATGACGAACCGATGGTGGACCATGACAATATTTAACTTTACAAACCTTTATTTTACAATCGTTAAACACCTAATAATAATAATAATAATAATTATTATTATTATTATTATTATTATTATTATTATTATTATTATTATTATTATTATCATCATCATCATCATCATCATCATCAGCATTATCATCATCATCATCATTTTCATTATTTTCACCATCATCATTATTGTTGTTTTGTAGCATGGGAGTTGGTTTAACGTTTACACATAGTACGTTTTTTAAAGAATGACTCACTTTTTTGTTACCTTTCTAATCATGTGAAACTCCACGGAATCTAAAATTTTCTTTTAAAATCCATTTCTATCAATGTATAGTAGAAATATAAGGAACTTTTAACGTGCAAATAATATAAACAAAATAACTAGAGTAATTATTATACAATACTACTTAATATATTGTAACTTAATAATAATGGCACTAATTATTCGTACCATTCGCACGATGTTAGCTCCTATTTTTTACTGGATCCCGTTCTTTTATGAGTATATTTGTCATTTTAATTAAGAAAAAGTATATGATACAAAGTTTCTTAAAGTAAGAAGCGTAAGAAGTCATCAAATTATGCCATCTGTCAACTGTGATTAAGTTTAATTAACCTAATTCTGGTTTATCAGAGGAGTAATTTCGTCTATATGCGTTTCCTTCAATCACGTTCTAATTATCTTTTTAATTAATACCTTCGATTTCAATAATTAATGAGATTCAATTCATGATCGTGAACATCTAATCAAACAAGGATTCAATCAAACCAAATTTTAATTTTCGATTTCATTGCTCTGTTATCGAACCAGTTGTTTAAAATTGATTTTGATTTTTAATCGAAATAATATGTTTGTTTATTATATGTTTTTGATCGTTGATTATAAGTTTTTATAGTTTGATATAAAAAATCAAGGTTTGGATTTGGTTGTGGCAGAATTAATTTTGCAGGGTTTTGAGAGGTTGAAGATGATCTTAATGAGTGCGTCTGAAAGTATTCAAAATTGATTGAACGAGCGTTTGTTTAATTGGTATAGTTTGTTTATTTTGTTTTTTAGTGAGTGCGTCTAATATATACATGAGTGCGTCTGTTTTGTATCAGTTTGAATTATTTTATACATGTGATTTGTACAGATCTATTATTGGAACAAAACAACAACAGTAATTCTCGTGAATCATTTTATTTGTCTCTTTGTTATTATTGTGTTGTTTTTATATGTGTTCTATTGAGAATTGATTCTCACATCAAAATTCATACACAGCTTATATTTTTTTTTTATTTTTTTTACAGTAATGGCTTCATCATCTTCATCTGCAAGATCTGAAATGATCAAAAGGATGCAAGAGCAAATTGCAAAAGATTATGCTCTTGAGGGTCGTTTGGCTAATAATTTAAGCAGGATAAATGATGGCATGAGTAAGAGAGATGAAATTTCCAAGCTTCTTTTGCGTATGCCTGACTCAAGTCTTCGTGAACTGGCGGTTATGTTAATGATTGATGCAAACAAGGGCGATGTTAATCTTGTCGAACAACTTACAAAATGCATAGCTCTTTTGAGGTGTTCTATTGAATTTAAAATTCAATTTTTAAAGTCTATGTAAAGTCCACTATTTATCTGTTGTTTTGTTACTATTTTGTTGTTTTGCTTGTGTTTTTTTAATAAAACTGTGTTTTGAAATATCATTGTTATAATTCATAATCATTTAGTGCGTCCAAATGTATTTGTCAATTACAATTGAGTGCGTCCAAAAAAGTAACAACAATATAGTTTAAACTATTAGTGCGTCCAAATAAACAGACTAAAATATGAGTGCGTCCAGATTTAATGATAGTAAATTAGACTAAATCATAAGTGCGTCCAAATGGTTACTCATTTGAAGATGAGTGCGTCCAAACTAATATGCTAGAAAATACATCAGTAAGTTAGCATTTTAAAAGTATTAAAACAAAATGACATAAAAAACCATTAAAATTGTTTATAAAGCAGCCACCATCTTCTCTAACTTTTCCCTCGCATTCTCCAACATTTTTGTTTTTGCTTTGATTGGCCTTTTTGCAAACTTGTGAGCCTCTTCAGTTATTCTATCCCTGAGTAAGTTGTGTGGGGAGAGTATAATCTTTGCCACGTACTTGAACTACAATGCAATCAACTGGTTCTTTTGATATTCCGATTCAGCTGCAAAACCACGGTTCCATGACTGATACCCTTTTAAGGTTTCGAGGTGTCTCATAGTGAATATGCCACAGACTACATGGTGTTTTGCAGTCCTCCATGCCATTTCTCTTCTAATAATAGGACCTGTTAGAAGTTTGTCAATTGTCGGGGTTTTAGGACATGACTTCAGCCACACCCGGTACAAAGTGTGTCTCTGCAAACATTTTTTTTCAAAACTATTAGGTTATTATCATAATAGTGTGTAGCTATATAATTTTTCATTTTTATTTTGTGTTAAATAATTACATACCAATATTTCTGGCACCCCTTTATATCTTTTTGCTTGGTCCTCTCCCTCTTTAGAGTTGTCAAGCAAGTCTGTTGTCCCATTCTTCACATCAAAAGCCAATACATAGAAATTCTTATCTATCCACACTGGCTGAAGAATCATGTCGAAATCATATAAAGACTTTGCGTTGATCTTTCTAAAGATATCTTCAAGGTTGTTAGTGTAGACATTTTCCCTTTGTGTCCAAGTAACATCGTTTACCTCATAGAAGTTTGGAGGCTGAAAAAAAAATTACAGTAAGAATAATGAGTGCGTCCAAACCAGATATGAGTGCGTCTGTTTTTTTTTTGCAGTTTTTAAAAGAGTGCGTCTGTTGTGGTTTGTAAGTGCGTCTAAATTAAATGTTTTATCATACCATCATGTTGGAACAAAGAAACTGTCTTCTTACAGACCCATCCTTCTTTCTCTCCATTTCCTCATAGTTCAGAATATCTGTCCATACATCTATTGCATTTATACAAAGGCATATTCCAAGATGTAAACTTTCAAAAATCACTTTCATGATCTCATTCCCAGAGTGATCCCAATAACATATTTTCTAAAATATTCCATATGAAAAAAAATTAGTAAACAGTCTATAATTTTTTAGAATAAAAAATGAAGAAAGACACTTACATTTTTCTCTCGAATTGGTGCAAACATGTATTCTGTTATCTTGATTTCATCTTCCGTTAATTTTCCAATTGGACACACTTGCTTCTCGGTGTATGGTGATCTTAATGCCCAAGAAGGGTTTTTGTCCCTAACTGGCTTTTCATAAACAACCACCGCTTTCCCTTTGTCTTTCCCTTTTTTTTTCTCCTGCTTCCTTTTCTGGTGTTTTGTCTTTTTCAGCATTCTTCTCTTTTGGTGTTGTTTGCTCATCATGAGCTGCATATGTCACACCACGACAACGGCGGAAACACGTGGCGCGACGGTTCAAAAGCATAAAGTCAAGGTTATTGCTAAACATAAGTAATTTAAGAAAATGGGTCATTTATTAAGGCGTCATTACTTGTTTCAAACATTACACAAAAGTAAATTGTTTTTAAAGTAACATCAAGGTTTCTCAAATATATCCCAAGCTTTGGGAAATAAAGGTGAAACCCTGCAAAATGTATAACGCCGCATTGGGAGATTCTCCGACCCAGCTTGCCTGATCCTTCTTCATCTAGTTACCTGAAAGATATGTTTAAAAGTTTCGTCAATATAAATATATTGGTGAGTTCACAGGTTTTCAGTTTCTAAAACTTGTATACTTGGGAATACCATGTTATGACAATATATAGGAGTTGCAAATTCCTATAAATCTACTTGAGACTATAATCAAACCAAGACGTATATAAATAAAATGCCCCGCTCCAAGTCGTTACTCGGTTTCCCACGACTTAAGTTCAGAATATTTGCACCCCAGGCATAACCTAATGCACAATCGACGCTATCGATTAGGGGTGGGCCTTGTCAGGCACCAATAGTACTATCCGAATATTCCTCCGGTTTCAATCTCCGAATAAATGATTATAGAGGCGAGGACTCAACCCCGAGTGGCGGTCACACCTCAAGTAATAAACCCGTCAAACATTTCCCTAACATATCTTTCCCCCGAAAACATAAAGATAGTTTAAAATGGGGCCGTGAAACTCACCTGAAACTGCGTCTGGCTCAAAAGGGTGGATAGCAAGTGGGTGGTCTCGCACCTACAAACGTCCTAGACGTATAAGTCACTATTCCTATAGTGCATGTGCCTTGGCAAGTTGTACACCCAACTCCCGACCACAAGTTGTTCCAAATCCCGTTTAATTAAGCGCGTATCCTAGGTTTTGCTGGCGTTACATTACCCTTTGTGTTACAAGTTATATATTACTCTTGTTAATATTTCCTTAACTTGTATTTTATTATCATCGACTCGACGTCACTTAACATATAATTATTTTCCCATTTAAATAATTATACTTAAGATCGCATCGTTCGATATAATATATATTTCGACACTTGGCCCGACTCACTTTGCCGCACATTTGTTTTCCCATTTAAACAAATATACTAAGATCTTGTCGTTCGATTGTATATTCTTAACGTCCCATTTCAACTTACCATACCGTATATTCATTTTCCCATTCAAATAAATATACTAGGATTTCGTTGGTACGGCATACACATATATATATCTTTGTCTTCTCGTCGCGGCTTTCCTTCCCACATATCTACTTTCCCATTAAGTAGATATACTAGAACTTCGCCGAGACGAGCGTACATATATATAAATGTGTAATTTTTCTTGTTAAGTATATACGTTTGTTTTAACGTCTTATTTGTTTGTGTCATGTGTTTCTCCCACGAATAATTCCTCCAACACTTAGGAAAGTGTTTATTAGTTTTCACCCAATGTATACATATATTTTACTTCTTAAAATATATATATTTTTCTTATCTTGCCGCAATGGCATTTTTCTCATGATTTGTCCGTGTGTGGTTCGTTAACGCGTTTTAGTTCGATATCTTAACTCGATTAGTCAATTTTTCCAAGTTTTTCCCAACATGTATTTTATAGAAATATTATCCATATTTCTTCCTATTTTCACATGTTACTTGGATGGTTTAAAATACTTATGTATTTTTAACCCAACTTGTTAACTTAGCTACAAAAATGTTTCCAACACTTTTATATTCCCATTTATATAAAAGTATTCATTTTTGTATAAGTCTTCCAAGTTTGTTTAATATTTTTATAAAATCTCTATTTTATAAAAATCCTTATGTTAAAACCCTTTATATTTTTATAACTTTCAAAAATACACTTTTACACAAAATACCCAAGTATTTCTACTAGTATTTACAAAAATCATCCTTAGACTTTATTACTTACATTTTTGACACCAAACTTTCCATACTTGTATTTTTGGACTAATAGTTTCTAAAATATTCATTTTAGTCCTCTAACTTTCAAAGTTACAACTTTAGTCCCTTAACTTCCAAAAGTTGCATTTTTCTACTCTAACTTTCAAAGTTAACATTTTTCACTCAAACTAGCAAACTTTGAAGATTCAACTTTTTATTGGTAAGTTATTTTTGTATCAAAACACTTATGTTAGTCTTGTATTCCATATGGAAGACTAATTATATGTGTGTTTTATGTATTTGTCCATTTTATCAAAATATCATTCATCTAAGTAAGCTAACTTAGATTTTCCATTTTCTTCATTTATGAACTTCTAACATGTTTTACCACATATTATAACTTAGATGATCATAATAAGATGATTTAAAGTTACTTTTAACATATTCAAGTTCATTCCAAAATTTTAACCAAAACATCATCCTACTTAGTTTTAAATGTAAACTTTACATATTTTCAAGATTAATACATTATCATCAACAAATCCATGGTTTATTTTCATATCTTTAATCTTCCATTTTACACATGAAAACCTATTAAAGATTATGTTCAAAACCATTTTTAAACCCTTCATGTACAACTTGCTACTAGGAACACATACATGAATAATAACAATCAAAAACAAGATTAAGAATGCTTACTACTAGCACAAGGCTAGGGAAGACAAAC
The DNA here is from genome assembly GCA_032199755.1 of Ambrosia artemisiifolia. Taxonomy (NCBI): domain Eukaryota; kingdom Viridiplantae; phylum Streptophyta; class Magnoliopsida; order Asterales; family Asteraceae; genus Ambrosia; species Ambrosia artemisiifolia. Next base: position 1,553,773 of record CM063526.1, on the reverse strand, counting down.
ACCTTGGATTTGAGAGGGGTTTAGTGTGTTCTTCCAAGTGGTTTAGCTCCAAGCTCTTGAAACACACAATAGGGGTTTGGATGATGGATTGTTTAGAGTAATTTGGAGATGTAAAAACTTGAAAGAAATGTGTATGGGGGAGGTAGGAAACCCACGGCCAAAGGAAGAAAGAAAGAGGATTTGTTTTGCTTTGATATCCAACTCTTCTAACACATGTTTATATATAATTATCACATGTAATCATGCTAAAGATTCAAGAGATCTTATGGAAGATTATGTGTGTACTTGGGAGATTTTTGAAAAGATGATATGTGTGTGTGTATAAGTGACCGTGTATGTATGTATGTAAGTAGGATTGTTGCTTGCAAATCTTCCTAATATCCTTGTAAACTATCATGACCCCTATATACAAGACCCATCACATAAGCATGCATCCACTAGTGTTATGATGGTTTGGATTTGGTCTTGGATTATTAAGGCACCTGGCCGAAATTTTTATCAAGGGAGACAAGATTAAGTTGCTTTTGTACTTGTGTTTACTTACACTTTTGTCTTTTACATAAGCATGCTTTATTTTAGACTTAGGTGATTATTATTACAACTTGCATGGACACATTTCTTGGCCTTTAGGCCGGCCCCCAAGTGGGTTTATGTGGGGTCCACAACTTCAAATATTTACCCATTGTTTGTTATGTTTAATCCCCCGTCGTTCGGGTGTCGTTCGGGTATTTTTCAGGTTTTAATCACGCGTTATCCGGACATTAAAAATACCTTTAATAACCCTTATATATAGTCTAATTTAAGCGTTGATTGGTTATTTAGGCCTTTGCCGGGTGAAATTATGAGTTATACGCGTATCGGGTGCGGTACGCGCATTTTATTCGTTACCGGGAGATTTGTACAAGACGTTTTCATTATGGTTTTGGAGTTCCAAAACTCATTATATTTCATGAAAATACCCTTTATTTTATATCCTGGGTGTCCGGGATCCGTTTCGTTTATTTAATTATTACCGGGTAATTGCCAACGTCCATACCGGATAGCTTATTCGCACATGATCCAATCATGTTTTACCATTAAACGTATGCATTCCTATGCACTATTTGGAAGTTGCTATCTCCTAGGGCCTTGATAATCAAATCACACATAATTGCATTTAATTACGTTAATCATATATTAATTAATTTGTACGGAATTACCTTATTTTTGCCGGTTGTTACAGCATACACACCTGGTTCTACCGTTTGTAGCTCAATGAATGTTGCGTCACTTATTTCTTGTGATTCTAAAGACACACCAGCATCATCCAGTATTTCTTCTCTTTCTTTCTCCACTCCTCCGGAAGGTTCTTCGTTTGCTGTCTCATTCACATCTCTTACCCTATATACACCTGGTTCAACCGTTTGCAGCATGTTAATTGCTGTGTCGCTTATATCATATTCTTCATTTTCATTTCCCAAACCTGCTTCAACAGCCCGATCATCCATTTCAACCTCATTCCCCCCTCATTCAGATTTGAAGCTCCAGTCAATTCAACATTTTGGTTTTCAGCTTCAACATTCTCTTTGACAACTTTTTCATTCTTGTCTACTTCAGCTTCAACATTTTCATCTCCCTTACCTTTAGTGTTCAAGTCGTCCCACTTGTCGCACAACTTCATCAACTCTGGAACCCACAAGTATTTGGTTCGTGCGTCCTTAACCATTTCCCCATCTCCTTCTGTATTGCTTCATATTTCTTTATGTTTCTCTCCATTGTTTTTATCCAAACCTGTGAAAAAAACACTAGTGCGTCCAAACAAATCAGTAGATTTATACAGATCAGTAGATTTGTATGAGTGCGTCTAAAAAAGAATATGAGTGCGTCCAAAGTGTAAATTAAATCAGTAGATTTATACAGATAAGTAGATTTATATGAGTGCGTATGAAAAAGAATATGAGTGCGTCCAAAGTGTATTACATATTTCAACAGTAAAAAGAACAGGTAGTATATAAGTGCGTCTAAACTTAAAGCTGTACCTTTTTTGCCTTCAGTGAATGTAACAACCCGACCGGGTGGGGGTTGGTCGAAATGACAGATTGGTGACAGATTTGCACAACGGAAGCAACGATAACTAATATTTAGGTGTTATACAATTTCTAATCCAAAAATATAAATACACAATTTAAACAAATAAACTAATATCTATGCAGGGACGTAACGCGGCGGTCGTCGAAGCAGTCGATAGGATATGATCCGCTAGTCGATCCAACTCTCAAACCATGCTTAGCTCTTAGATGCTCTAAATCGTTACGCTAGCCTCTTGAATCTTCTACCATATCAAGCTCTAATCCGCACTATCAAGCATATACCTTGTCTTCAAGATTATCCAATTGCAGTACCTGAACACATGCTTAAAAGAGTTCGGTCAGCAATTATGCCTGGTGAGTCCGTGTAAGTAGTTAAATAAATCTAAAACAGTTTAACAGTTTGAAAACAAGTTTACATAGTTCAAACACACAGTGATGTACAAGTCACACCTCAATCCTAACACGGAATCCATCTACTCCCTTTATGGATTCCCTACGGCATAACATATGCCGCAACGGTCCGCAGACCTCAGTGGAGGGTTTCCCGGGCTTCCGGATCCACTGTGCGTGGGGGATTCCCCAAGTAGTACTACCCATACATTAAGTGGCCCAACTCCTTTGGGTTAATGAGTGTGCATATGGTTTTGGGAGCCCTTATCACATCAAGTAAGTTTATACACAAAACAGTTTAGACACACGAGCATGTATTCACCCCAAAACAGTAAAACAAAAAGGGGAAGTACACGAACTCACCTTAGCAGCGTCTCACCCAGTCACATGGCATCCTAAGTCAAGTTTCCAATCACTAGCATGATACTATTCAAGTTCATAATCATTAGTACGTGTAACCAATAACACGGTTACACGTGTGGGCACTAGGACCATTGGTTGTTATTATTAGGTTTATTCTATTCGTCAAATCATAATTCTACTTATTTAGTTATGCGATCTTACATAGTCTAAGTGTCGGGTCAAATGTATGTAAATATGCATATGGCCATTTAAGTTCCGATAGTCCCAAGGTCTAGTACTTTCATTATATATCCGTAAGTCCATATAATTGTCGATTACGTCAAATAGTGGTCCCAAGTCCAACTTCTTATACACCATTCACCAAAACTAACTAAATAGCCAAGTTATATGTTATCTCATATGTCCGATGTCTTATGTCTAAGTTATCATTATATTTTACATTTAACTTTCTAGGATCCAAAGTATTGTGTCCGAGGTATATTATCCAAGCTATTGTCATCTTATACTATCGATGATCCGAATATAAGTTCATTTATATTCTAGTGTACACATCATATATATTATAAATACAAATCCGTCGTTTGGTCCATAAGGTCGGGTCGGGTCCAATGTTAATATCCCACACGTGTAGTCCGCTTATATCGTTTAGTAACTAAACACTAAGATGGTTCGGGTTCTCGCTTTTATACCTCTCGGGTCTCTGCTGTTGACCGAGTCTTGATCTAAGGTTGACCGAGTCAACTGAGTTGACTCGGGTCTTGTCCTTCATCTTCCTCCTAATCCTCATATGTAATATCACTTAAACCATCAGCAACACCTTAACACTAGTGATTATAACAGCTCCTCGGTAATCCTTCAACCTGCTGGAAACCTACGATGCCACCAATGATAACATCACTATAATCTATAAATCGGAACAAGGAGGGAACGAGGCTACCTGATATCGCTGAAGAGAAGGAACCCTAATCGGAACCCTAGCAAGCCGCCGCCGCCTAACACCTCTACCAACCCTCAGCCACTGCTACTAACCACAACAGAACCCACCATAGTAATACATCGACCAGGAACAGTCGGTAATAATAATGGGAGCGTAAAAAGATTATCAAGACTCACCAAAAGATCGAACCCCTTTTCCTTGAACCACCGTCGTCGTCAGCGTCCCTCCTCCTCTCCGTCTGTTTCCTCTTCTGAGCGAACCATATTTTGAGTTCATTAACCTGTACAGGAACCACCATCCTTCATCTTCTTCACAATACTTAACCTAGACTTTGACAGAAGCCCTAATCGAAACCCTATTCACCATCACTACAATTGGAACCCTAACCTGAACAGTAGTCACCGCCGCTACCGTCGTCTCTTCTTCTTTTCCGTCTCTCTCTCCGCTGCTCTCTCTCCTGCTCTACCTTTCTCTCTCTAACAGTAACCGGGTGTGTGTGTGTGTGGTTTGCTTGTATAAATAGGGGGTTTGGTTAGGGTAGCGCCACCGTGCACCACCGCCTATGGTGGTGGTCGGCCTTCCTCCGATCTCTCTCTCTCTCTCTCTCTTTCTCTCTGAACATATTGTCTGTGTGTGTGTTTTTATCAGAGAAACAAATGGGGTTGGGAGGGTGGTTTGGCCTTTTATAAGGGATGGGTTTAATGGTTTGTCACAAAACCATTCAAGGTTTTGTGTGTGTTGGCAAGCCATGGGGAGGACAAGTGTCCTCCCCTAGTGACTAATCACTTGGGTCCGGTGGGTTCGTTACGGTTATTAGTTCGGCTATGTATCGTATTCCCTCGTATAATAATCATATACAACGACTCGGGTTTCTGTTTCGTGCAAAATCGTATTGTTTATTTGTTATATTATTTTTAGTCGAAAAAAATTTCAGGCCCTAGGTCCGGGTTGTTACAGTGAAGCTTCATACTCTGCTTCTTTTCCTTTCTCAACAAGACTCAGTTGTGGCTGAGTTTCTGAATATTCAAACATTTGCTGTGTCTGGGTACTCATCTCGTACTGTCTCCAATCTGCTTCTTCATCAACATCATCATCAATTGTCACCCTTTTTTGTGGAGTTCTCCCCATCGGCAGAGTGTAATTATCTTCAACCTCCCTTTCTTGCATTGCGACCAGCACATTCACAACATCATCTAGATTTTGATCATTTTGCAAATGATCATTTACTTTAGCCTCCGCATCATTTTCATCATCATCAGCATCAACCTCTTCATTATCTTCCCCATCATTCTTATCAGCATCAACTTCATCATCTCCATCATCTTCTTCAATGTCGGTCAACGGCCCGTTGTTATAAAGATGTTCCTCCATCGCTGCAAGTGAACTACTGGTAATATAAGAAACTGTTGGTATGCTAATTCTTATTTTAGATGGATGCCTCTTGTTGTATTCATGTGTGTAGATAACCTGCATGTGTTTAAAACATCATATATTTTGTTAGAATTACAAATGCGTTTAAATTATAATTTAGTGCGTCCAAATAATAAATAAAAAAATGTGTTCGAAGTCTTACACTCAGCATTACAATTGGACCATTATTGTTGTGGATATTATATATATATAAATAAATACATTGATATTCGTGAAATAGTTTTGACTCGCGAACGAACCGAATAGTAATAATAAACGGTAACTATATATTATATCGGACGATTGGTATTGGATATAAAAGGGGTGACTTATAAAAATCGTTATTGGACTAAATTGGTTGGACTATAATATATATATTGTTGCTTTTTTATATAGATAAGTAATTTATTTAAATGTCGTCGAAACGTTTAAATTGATATGATAAATAATCGGATTTGAAGTCTTGTATTGTATATTGATTTTTGGGAAAATTGTAGGCGACTTGTGTTGCCTGGTTTATACAAAAACAGAGGAAACTCTGCCGAAATTTCTACAAAATTATAAGCATAAACGGGACGATATTTATTATATATTTCATTATAACAATCTTCCAAATGTTTTGACAAATGTAGTTTTCAAACAAAAGGTGTAACAGTACTGATTTCTGAGAAGATTAACATGGACCTTTGTATGACACCCTAGGCAAATCCCACATCGGCCGTGGCCAGGAGAGATCCTTGGTTCATAAGTAATCCAAAGCCTCTTAAATCACCAACGCGTTTTGGGCTTAATGTTAGTGGATGAGAGGAGAACTCCACAGTTAAGCGTGCTCAGGTGGGAGCAGTACCAGGATGGGTGACCTCCTGGGAAGTCTCCACCGGGGCAACCAAAAACAAATCCGTGAGCTCTGGATGGGTAACCCATCGGGGCAAAGCGGACAATATTGGTGGTGAGAGAGGCCGGATGTTACAAATGGTATCAGAGCCACTCCTGTGTCGTTTGGGATGGTGGGGCAAACCTCATCGAGGACGATGAGTCCCTAAGGGGGGGTGATTGTAACAGTACTGATTTCTGAGAAGATTAACATGGACCTTTGTATGACACCCTAGGCAAATCCCACATCGGCCGTGGCCAGGAGAGATCCTTGGTTCATAAGTAATCCAAAGCCTCTTAAATCACCAACGCGTTTTGGGCTTAATGTTAGTGGATGAGAGGAGAACTCCACAGTTAAGCGTGCTCAGGTGGGAGCAGTACCAGGATGGGTGACCTCCTGGGAAGTCTCCACCGGGGCAACCAAAAACAAATCCGTGAGCTCTGGATGGGTAACCCATCGGGGCAAAGCGGACAATATTGGTGGTGAGAGAGGCCGGATGTTACAAAAGGTTTTCGACATTTGATTTATTACAACATTTAAAGATAAACGTCGAACAATATTTCCAAAACAATTACATATTATTTACTGAGCGTCAATTGTTAATCTTCAAAGATTTTAGTAACTAAAACATTTCCATTTAAACGGTTTTGAATCACAAAACTCTCGACATATTTGAGAATGATTTATACAAAAGTTTATGTTTCAAAACCTTTTAAAGGTTCACGGATTTTGGAAAAGAAGCGACATTGTTATTGATTGTTTTAAACAACTATACTTATATTTTTATCAAATAGTATTTTCCTAAAATATAATTATAAGATGAGTTTTGACTCATGATAAGTTATACGTTTCATAATAGTAGTCCAACGTGGTTTATACACGAAGAGTAACAAGTGATTAACTTGAGTATTAAGTCGCATAAAGCATATTTAAGTCACGATCGGTTCGTCGAGTTAAAGCATATTAGTACTCGAGTTAATAACTCGAGTCTAGATAGCCGGATAATAGGCTAGGTTTATATGTGTTAGACTTTAAGGTGTACTTTGTTGGTTATAGGGCACGAGGAAGTTGGTCAAAGCTTCGGGCTTGTTTGCTAGCTTAACATGGAAATTAAGGTGAGTTCATGACCCCACTCTTTACTGTTTTATAAATGTTTTCGGGGTGGAAGACATGCTTCTTTTATGAAAACCCGAGGAATTCCAAACGAACAAGTCTTTGAAAAATGAAATGGGTGCGTGAGTGTCACAGCCCCACTTTTACAGTTTTGTCTTCGGGGGAGAAACATGCTATTACTTATTTATTAAAGATCATGTTATACTATGGTTACTTTATGTTACTATACGGCTTTTTCGGAAAGTCCCAGGGGGAAACCATGAATGTGCGGGAATGCACAACGGGGGGAAATGTGGATAGATCTATTGGGCCTCAGAAGCCCCACTCGACGGCGGGGCCGGGCGGGTGCATATTGTCCTTAACATTCGGGTTACCGAGGCATCGGTAGCCCAGTCAGTCTGGGCTGGTTTCATCTTCTTGTACGTGTTTAGTAATGGGTTCCCAACCGTAGTAGTAAAAACACTTAACGTCTAGCTAACGTTCTTATAACCTAGTAGTAACGGATATGATCTTTGGAACTTATAACAACTCTTTTGTAAAACTTATGAACTCACCGACTTTATGTTGACTTTTTAAGTGTGTCTTTCAGGTTTAAACTTTGGTAATGGCACGGTTGGAGTAGGTGACAGTTTGGGATCGGGGACCCTAGAGGTTAGAATTGGCATTCAGGAAACCAAGGTCTTAGAAGCATCTTTCCGCTGCGTTGGCAAAGGCACCAAACGTCACAACCGACGAAGGGAAAAGTCGGGGTGTGACAGTTTGGTATCAGAGCCATAGGTTTTAGCGAATTAGGTGTCTGTGAAGATATCTAGGCTTTAACCTGAGTTTGTTTCGAGATAGGGACCAAAATTTCTAAGACGTAGTAATTAGCACGAACGCCTAGGAACTGGAATTCCAACCGTTGCCAAATCACTTGCGTGACCATTAGTCTATCACACTAGCTCAGTGTACATTCCTTCGGCGCAAGGAACAGTTATTTTTCTTATGTGAATAGTAAGTTTATATGTTCTATAGTGGTATATAGAAATGATAATAGCACGTGGTGGTTAGGCACACCTCACTGGTGACTGGCGAGTCATCGCTTTAGATATCAGAGTGTTTATTCACATAGAGTTTAGCTGAGTCTTTGTTTCTTGGTATGAGGAACAATTAACTTGTTTATATACTATGTGTATTTATGTAAAGTATATATAATACGTATCGCCAATGGTTGTCGACTCAAGCTTGGACGTATCTATAACACTCACACGTGTCACGTTAGTTGGAGGAGTTGGCAAAAGAATTATCGTAGCATCTACGGTCCCACATCCCGTGTTCGGAGTATGCTAAGTCGTCAAGGTCGATTTGGGTCGGAAACATCTTAATGAGGCACCTCATTCTGCCGATGATGCTGCGAAGCTGGAATGCGGACGAGAAGAGCACCGGGAAAAGTGGCGCACACGACAAACATTAGTGACTGTAACGAGTGCTTGAGATATAACTCATGATGGAGGTTAATAGGATGATCTGGTGAGGTAAATTTTCGATAACGCAGACGTCACGTTATTGCAAATTTACAGGCACTTGATAATTCTAAGAATTTCTATCGTGAGGGCATCCTACATGTTGTTGTATATATATTTATATATATAAATAATGGATAAGTGTTATTCATTCTTTTGTTGTTGCGGACGTGATTGCCAATTCTCCCCTGTTCGTGTCATTTGTGACTTTGCTTTTCTTAAACCCGTTTAAGATCTTGATGATCTTGTTTCTCGAGCTTCTAAGGTTCATGTTGTAGAACCTAGTTTATCTTTTGAGCATGATTTACATCTCTTCTTTTGTATTTGTGGCCTTCGACATTCAATTATAAAGGAATTTAATTTTTGTTGATTCCTTATTCTTTTCACCAAATTAGACATGCATTTTTTTTGGATATGTGTCAACTATTGCATGTTTGGATTCTTTAAATCTGTGAAGGTCCTTTGTAGGGCTTCGCATCAAACAATTGTTTCATTAATGATTTGCTTTATCATTACGTTGCTCGTAATGTTTGTCTTATAGTCTTGCTATGTTAGGCCATTGTGGGCAATGAATCCTTTGATACTTCGTCGACGAGTTTCTTTAAAGTCGACATTTCAGTTGAATCGAATTGTTGGAATTTGATACAGCACCTTGCGGTGAATATTCAATCGACTTGGAATAATGAATGATTTTTATTGACGTGTCTCACTTTCCTCAACTTGTTTGTTATTGCCTTAAATGCAGACACACCTTGTGGTGTGTAATGAAAAAGTTGGTGCACTAGTTGCTTCGTTTGAGGTGCGCCAATAGTATTTGTTGACAGAGTTATCGTTTACACTTTGCATTCAGTTGATTCTGAAACTTTATTTCGTGCCATTTGTACCGGCAAGTCCGTTGACTATTTTTATTGTACTACCATTGGTTCTTGGATGATATCCTACCTCAAATTTTGAGGACAAAATTTCTGTAACATGGGGAGGATGTGACACCCGGCAACTTCCGATCTACACTGACGTGATTTTTATGATTTAAAAATAAATATTTATTTCAAATATTGCTAATTATTAAGTTTCGGAAGTCTACTGATCGTTTTAACAATGGAAACTGCGACCGATTTAATTAACGCGGTGTCAACGCGTGCGTCGAACGCACGTGCCAGTCGACGAAAATATTTATTTTATTTTGCTCGGTTTAATTATATTTTTAATTTCGATTAAAAACGAGCAGTTTTTATAAATAATTAACGAGCCTAATTATAAACCGAGGCGTTTTACGCTTATGCGGGTTCGATACGAGGTATACTAGAACCCAACAACAAACCCTACCTATAAAAGGTCGTATTCTCTTCTTCCTCTTCATTTTTTTTTGGCAGCCTTCACTCCTCTCTCTCACTAGAAACCTCCCTGCTCTCTCTCTCTCTAGCTCTCTCTCACGCTCACCTCTCTCTCTACCCCTACCTCTCTCCCGCTCGTCCCTCTCTCTCTCTGGCTAAGGATTAGCCGGCCACCATCCACCCTGTGGTGGTGGCGGCGCATGGTTATAAAGCCCGATAGGGCTGTGGTGGTCGAGTTAAGTGGGTTCAGATTTGGTGGGTGTTTGGTTCGAGTTAGTGGTGGTTCTGCTCAGGTGAAAGGGCAGCGGCGGCGGAGGTGTTCGGCTGTGGAGTTGGGTCCGGCCAGGGTCAAGGTTGTTGGTGGTTTGTCGGTTGGTCGGCGGAGCTCGGAGACGCACAGATCGGGTCTAATCAGACCCGATTATGAAGGTGGTTGTGGTTTAGATGGTTTGCAGGAGTACAAGTCTGATGGTGGTGGTGGTGTGCTCGAGAAGTCAACCGGGTCTGGTTTGGGTTGTATTGCGAGTTGGGTCTGACCCGGGTCTTGGGTTTCGGCTCAGTTATGGTTTTGAGCTGGTTGGTGCTCGGGTCTGTTTAGGGCTCGGGTTCGGGTCAGATTTTGAATATGGTTGTGGTTCGTTGGTTGTCAGGTTCGATGAGTGCTCGGGTCAGATCTGGTTCGGCTATGGTTATGGCTCGGGGGTCCGATGGGTTTGTTAGTGGGTCCGTTTGGGTTGCTCGAGCCAGGGTTGGGTTCGGGACTTGGGTCCGATTATAGTGGTTCGGTTGGGTTGGTGTTCGGGTCTGACAGATCTGGTCAACCCAAGTCAACCCAAGTCAGATCTGGATGGTCAACTCGGTCAACATCTGGTCAACACGCGGTCAAAGCTGGTCAAACTTTGGTTCCGGTCTACACGTAGTTCGAGGTGGCTTCGGGTTACGCGCGGACGAATCGGTATACCTTAATTCGTATTTGTATATTGTTGTGGATATTATATATATATAAATAAATACATTGATATTCGTGAAATAGTTTTGACTCGCGAACGAACCGAATAGTAATAATAAACGGTAACTATATATTATATCGGACGATTGGTATTGGATATAAAAGGGGTGACTTATAAAAATCGTTATTGGACTAAATTGGTTGGACTATAATATATATATTGTTGTGTTTTTATATAGATAAGTAATTTATTTAAATGTCGTCGAAACGTTTAAATTGATATGATAAATAATCGGATTTGAAGTCTTGTATTGTATATTGATTTTTGGGAAAGCATGTTTTTCTCAGGTCGCTAAGGTAGCAGCAGTCGATAGTCGCACGGAGTCTTGCACGGCGTCTAGGGTTCTAGTGCATGTTTAAATAATGTTTTCAGACTACGTTATGTCTTTTGGTTGTAAAACAAATTTATGCTTCCGTTGTTAGTTAATGGTTCAAAACTTAATGTTTTGGTTTTCACATATTAAATTTAGTGTTTGTTTATTGTGACCGTTAACTTGGATCCTGGTATGTCACTCGCCTCGCGGTAAAACTCCGCAAGTGGAAATTTGAGGGTGTGACAATAAAATATCTAATTATAGTTTTTATTGACAAATTATTTTGTTTTAAATAGATAATATTTCCATAACAAACTTTTTTTAAGAAATGACATGAAATATTTACATATAACTCACATAAGTTATTATAACCATATGTTTCATAATGTTTATCAACAACTATTGAATTGTAAACAGTTATTAAAATTGAAGAAAAGTTAATAATGCCCACTCTACAGATGAGCGGTTTGTAAAATACAAGTTACAATTTTCATAAGAGATATATAATAGCAATAAAAATTGTTAAACAAAATCATCATTATTAAAAATTTTAATAATAGATTTTATTCACAATGTATTACGTTTTAGATTATTAGTGTTACCATTATAATTAGTTTTAACGTCCTAATAATAAAGTTTCATATACAAACCTAAACTCTGTTAAAATTAATAAAATATTTGATAACTTGTGATCAGATCTTCACAAACGACTATGATCCATTATAATTATCCACTGAAGAATAATATAACCACATTTTTAAGACAGATTTTGTAATGAATATATAACGAAATAACTATAAATTTAAATTAAAAACCAGTCTTTTCAGATTCATAATTAGTAACAGTCGCTACAACCATAAAAGTCTTTTGTGGCCAATGCACAGATGAACGATCTAGATGCAACCTGTCGGAAAATACAGCACCAATTAATGCTAAATGTACTTATTTTTACTACTCTTAAGCAACAAAAAAAGGTTACCATCAAAATTCTTAAAAAGTTAAGACATATTTTATAGGTATAAAAACTCTTTAAAAAATAAGTATTATTAAAATGTGTTTTTTTTGAACATTTATTATTAAAATGTGTAATAATAATTTTTATTCACAACGTATTATGATTTAAATTATTAGTATGAATATCATCATTAGTTTCAATTACATAGTAATAAACCACATTTTGAAAAATATTGTATGTTCAAAGCTATACAAAATTTGACGACTTGCCAACAGATGTTTTGAAACAACTGTAACCCATTACAATTTTCAACTGAAGGATGATGTAACCAGATTTTTAAAACAGAGTTTGTAAAACCTAACTTGTAATCAATATCTAACGAAATCAGTCTTTTCAAATTGATAATTACAAACAGTCAATACAGCCGTAAAAGTCTTTGATGGCCACTGTGGAGATGAAGGATCTAGATGAAAACATAAAATAAATTTACACATTATTCTTTTTGTATTAATTAAACAATTAAAAATATTGTTTTTACAAATGATTTGAAGTCTTTCATTGTTCCTATAACTTTAAAAAATGAAAATATATTTTATAGCAATAAAAATTGTACAAAAATATCAGCATTTATAAAATATGTAATTATAGTTTTTAATTACAAATTATTATGTTTTAAATAGATAATATTTCCATGACAAACATTTTTAAGAAATGACATGAAATGTACTGACTGTACCAAATATTTTAAAGAAACTAAACTGAATATTTACATATAAAAAAATAATTCATTTTTAAAAACTATTACATTGTGAATAAAATCTATTATTCGAAGATTATAGATATAATTTTTGGTATTGAAACCTATTCAAATTCATAATTACAAACAGTAGCCACAACCCTAAAAGTCTTTATTGATGACTTATTATATTTAAAATAAAAATATTTCCATCACAAACATTTAAAAAAATGAAGTCAAGTTTAGTAATTCTAACTAATATTTTAAGGAATAACTATCAAAAAATTTAATATTCAACTACTATAAAATACTCGAGACACTATTGTTTGAACAGATATTGGATAACAAAAGTATAACAAATGAAATTAAATAACATTACATCCACTGGCACAACAGATGTTAAACAACAGTTGTTAGCTAAAATATATTCATCCAAAATTGTTAAAACAGTCTGTACAAAATTAACATACATATCTTTGAAGTTCAAATAATGTTAAAAAAAAACTTACAACTGAAAAAACTAAACCAACATCTGAATACGTTAATAGTAAGTTCTAACTTTTGAGTCTAGCAGTCTTCTTTTTCAATCTTTTGCTTGTACAACTTTGGTCAGCAACATTTACTATAACACAATCTTCAACACTTCTTTTTCCATTAGGACTTGTGGGAGTATCCACAACGACATCAACACATACAACATCCTTCAAACAAATCACGAAACAACTAATAAAACGTTACATGACAATACAAGTTATAGAAAAAAGTTAGACACAATTGCACAAAGGTATTAATACCTTAGGAGTAACTTGAAACCCAAGTTGCGAAGATTCTGAAAGGTTAACAGATTTATTTTCACAAACTTCCTAAGTGACCTAAAAAGTGGTCATATACAAATAAACATAACATATTTGAAAATCTACTGAATATAAATGCTTATTACAAAATAATTAGAATAAATACCTCGACAGAACTATCGTCTACATTCTCATGTCCGTCGACCAACTCTTCAATTATAACAGGATCATCACAAATCTTGACGACAATGTACACATGATAGTCATTTGTAAGGTTGTAATCAGAAACATCAATCTTGAAAGCAAGCTTCTATTCAACGATTCAGGACAACTCATGCGGCAAATTTTTTGTGTCACCTTCCTTCAACTGCCTTTCCCTGATATCACCTGCAGCAGCTCCAATAAGCCTCATAACATCTTTATTGAACATCACAAATGACACACTACCGGATTCATCTTGAACCCTTATCTGCAACTTGAACCTAAAACAAATAAAACATAATTTATCTAAAAAAACTGCATGAAATGAAATAAAAAATCTGAAACAAAAAATGTTTATACATCTACTGCTTTACATACTTTGTGGTAACGGAAGTACATTCACACTGGCATTTTCGACAAACCAAAGCAGTAGCAGGCAATTGAGAATTACTTCAGACACTTCTTCAGCGTCTTGCAAATAGTCTGACTTACTTAAAACTTTCTTGTTACACTTGCGCCAGACAGCATAAAACCAACCATAGCTTTCTTCAACACTTTTTATGGTCGCAACGACAACATAAGACATCGGCTGCAAACACAGTATATATGTAAGCAACAAAAAATTTTAAAGAATACAAACATATAATAAACTAAACACATATAAAAGGTACGAATAAAATATTGAAACCTGTTGAATGTCAATGAGCTCATCAACATGCTTCTTCTCTGTTCCAACTATGAATTCCTGACGCAATGGATAAACTGTCTGCGACGAAAGAACAGTTTGAGAAGTACAACCAGACTCTTGTTCTTGTTTCAACATCAAACTACATAAAAATGAAAAGAATTTCATCTGTTAGCTAAAAGAAAGTATAAATGTAAAGTTGCGTATAGAAATATAAATAAATAGCACCTCGTCTTTAGGTCAGACACGTCATCTATAAGTTGATTGAGAAAGAGGCGAGATCCATACTTATCGGTTTGAACTGTAATTCTTTCTAAAAATTTCACAAAACACATATCTTTAATTACTTCATTTATATTAATCTGTTTTTAAAATAAGAACACTGAAACATAAGTTACCGTTCCAGTCTCTAACTCTTCCATGCTGGATGACAGCGAGTACATGCTCCTCAGTGATCTTTGAAATGAATTCCTTAAATTGTATTGCATAAGAGTTCTACAATGTACATCTTAAGGTCGTACCTCTGCAACAAAACAACAGAATCACATATGTAAAACAAAGCAAAAACCTGATAATATATAAACATTAATTACAAATAATTTATTACATTAATAAATGTGTTCCACATGATATTCAAATCAGCCAGCCATAGAATAACTTCGTCATAACATTTATTATAGAAATTAAATTTGCAGTTCTAAACAATAATTGTTTACAACTATTGATGCATAAGACTGACATTAAAAAAATAATGCTTTTCTTAAGCGTCAGGCATGTGAATAGAAGATACGACACTTTTCAAAAAAAATGTATAACAATTTTAAGGAATCCTTACTTTAAGTCCTGAATATCAAAATTCATTCGTTTGGTTTCGTTAGGAGCTCATCCAAACACATCCAAGTCCCCACACCAGATGACGCTTCCAGCAACATCTGTAAAAACAAAATAGACAATTTTACGAAACATCTGTTAAGTTTAAAGCAACAGTGTTCAACAAAACTGAATGTTAAAGCTTGTACTAAGGTAAAGAATAAATTACAAATCAACGCTCAACAGATTCTTGGCTTCTCTGTTAAGAATTTGGTTAAAAGGTAAGAAGTTGAAACCATACTCCACACCTTCCCAACCCTTAACCTGTTTCACAGTTGTATAACGATAAAAAATTATTTTGAATTGATGAGCTACAACTCTGTAGATGTCCTTGTTTTCACCTACACCGAACTTAGACAAGACAACCACACCGTCATCTTCAATTTGACTGTCAAAAACTTGCATAAAAGGTGCCATGGCAGAACCTTGAATCTTATCACCCTTCATATCACTTAACAGAAGGTAAAAAGCATGCAGAAAAGAACACGTCTTCATGAATAAGAGAGAAAACCAAGGTATAAAGTTTACCTGCTCATCAATGAATATGACCTCCAACTTATAGGCTGTCTTCCACTTCCTTATGACTCGAGCCTTCATGTACCACATGTATTTGGCTGGATTCAGATCACGAATTAAATTGTCGTGCTTTTCTTCACCGTCCATTGACGTCGACACGATTTTAAAGATATCTTTTAAGAGAGAAATTTGAAAATCTTTGTTTAGGTTTAAAAAATTGAAAGCTGATATTAGAAATGGCTGAATTGTTTGTGTGCTTATATATAAGGAGCTAATGATGCACGTTTCCATACGTTAATTTAAATTTTCCCCTTAAAATTCAAACTTAGGGCCTAAATTCTGCCTTTTACGTGGCTAACATCTGCTGCTTGATGGCAGACCCTTTGGTTGTGAACCGCTGTTGAGGACAACGGCGGTGCTTTAACGTGACCCACGTATTTTTTGTGAATATTTTAAGGTGATTACTAACGTCAGTTTTTGCATCATGCAGGCATTGGTGGTCTGCCTAAGGTGTTGACATATCAGCTTTCTGATGTCACTCACGGCTCTCCTATTATTGAAAGTATAGATATCTATATATATATTAATAGGGTGATTCTAATAAAACCCCCATTGGTTATATTTCAACCCCTCATAAAGCACCTCGCTATGGCCAAAGCGAGGCGCTTGGATTACTTTTTAACGAACGTCAGTACAAGATTAGAAAATCTTAAATTTTAAATCCGAAGCGCCTCGCTATGGCCAAAGCGAGGCGCTTCGGATCAGAAATTTATTTTGGGTTTTTTTTTGTGTTTTGATGTGTTTTTTTTTTCATTTTTTTTAATATAATTATTGTAAAAGAATTATAAATTTTAAAAAACAAAGTAATAACCACCAACTTGCATCGACTTGAGATATGAGTTTTATTAACTTAAATTTCTCTGATCCATGGTATCCACAAACCCGAGCGACAACGAGATCCATAACTCGAACAAGGAGGTAAACATTCTTCCATTACTGTTTTCATAAAAATGGAAAAAGCAAACCATACAGAGTTCATTGTACTGGTTGCGGAAAGAAATCAACAGTCGGATCGGCCCTAACAAACGGATGAAAATTAGACGATTTTGTTTACCTTCCCATTGATTTCAAGTATGTTCTTTTGACAAACGTCTAGCTGACCTGAAGTTACTGAATTCTCCATGAAGGAATCCAGACAGGTTTTATATGTTGTTTCAGGTTGCCTTCATCGTTGATAGATATCTCTTCGACAACAACTTCCTCTGTACCCGATCACAATGTCCAACAAATGAATTTTACTTGCTTGCGTGAACAGTTGTTTACTAATTTACGATTCTTGATAGTTTGATTATACTCGTGTTCAGACTTTAAATTAACAGTTAGGTTTTATATGTTGTTTCAGGTTGCCTTCATCGTTGACAGATATCTCTCCAACAACAACTTTCTCCGTACCCGATAAAAATGTCCAACAACTGAATTTTACTTGCTTGCATGAACAATTGTTTTACTAATTTCCGATTCTTGATAGTTTGATTATAATCGTGTTCAGCCTTTAAATCAACAGTCAGGTTTTATATGTTGTTTGAGGTTGCCTTCATCGTTGACAGATATCTCTTCGACAACAACTTCCAACGTACCCGATCACAATGTCCAGCAACTGAATTTTACTTGCTTGCATGAACAGTTGTTTTACTAATTTCCGATTCTTAATAGTTTGATTATACTCGTGTTTAGCCTTTAAATTAACAGTCAGGTTTTATATGTTGTTTCAGGTTGCCTTCATCGTTGATAGATATCTCTCCAATAACAACTTCCTCCGTACCCGATCACAATGTCCAACAACTGAATTTTAGTTGCTTGCATGAACAATTGTTTTACTAATTTCCGATTCTTGATAGTTTGATTATACTCGTGTTCAGCCTTTAAATCAAAAGTCGGATCAGCGCTAACAAACGGATGAAAATTAGACTATTTTGTTGACCTTCCCATTGATTTCAAGTATGTTCTTTTGACAAACGTCTGGCTGACCTGAAGTTTCTTTGCAACCTAGTTCCTTTGAATTATAAAGAACATTAAAGAAGGACTTGGGCTATTTCTTTTCAAACCCTTCCATCATATACCTAACACACAACAATAATTCACTGTTCAGTACTTCCGGGAAAAATACAACATTCATCTTCGTTATCCCTTGCTTTTTGTAATACGTTTCAAGAGATTATTCCTCTTCATCCAGATGATCGTTCCACTTCTGTAATGATCAGGAACATTCCAAATAACTTTTTAATTATGGATACTTTGATCAGAAAATATATTCTCAAACAATTCCTAAAGTCAATCTTCCGATAATCCACTCCTTTCTCCTGAAGCAAACATCTCTAGGTTTAGCATTACCAAACGGATTCACCTTAGGCTTCGGTTTGTCCACTCCCTGCAACGCACTCGACACCTCAACCGAACTACCAGATTGCGCACTCTTTTGCCTACTATTCGAATGCGGACTCGTCGGCCTACTATTCCAATTCCAATGATTCCGTTTCCAATTCAAATTTAATAGGATGGAGAAATGGGAGGGAAAACAAAATCGTACGCAGACACAACACCACCGTTATCCATTTTCTTCTTCTCAACTTTACAATGGTTGAAGTGTAATAAAAATAGTGAATTAGGTAAAATGAAGAGGACCTTGAAAACTAGATTCAGTGCAATAAGAATCTGAAGAGAAGTTATCATCATCATCATCCACAATGTTCTTACCTAAAATCAAGTTTTAGTCAGAAAAAAGAAACAACTAATTGTCTCTAACAAATACTTTCCATACTCCCTTGTAATTGGACTAATACCCAACTCTCAAATGGGAAATTAACCAGTAGAACCAACGTGATCCAACCTATAAAACCAAACAATGTCCAACACCAAATCTCATTAAATTAATGAATGATCCATCCATTTAAGCTTTTGTTTAACTATTTTAGCAACTTCCATAGGAATTCTCCATGTCAAACATGGCCAGCGCTTCTTGGTGGTAGAGGATGGGGGATAGTTTAGGAGGATGGTAATGGTGGTCATTGTATGGTATTAGTGGTTGGAAACTCTGATGACAAAGCTTGTGTTGAGGGAATGTGTGGATGTAACGATTTCCGTACGTTGCCTAAGTGAATTTTACTTGCTTGCATGAACAGTTGTTTGGAATTTGTTTGGGAATATATTTTCTGATCGAAAAATCCATAAATGAACACTGGTCTAGTGGTGTGGTCTACCTTTTTGCAAAATACATGTTCAGTTATGGAATCTTTGTATGAAATCATTCCATGTTCTCCATATCCATACCTTGTTTCAAGTATTTAAGACTTTCAATACAAAATGACATAAGAACTAGAGAAGTGATTCTTAGAGATGATAAAGGTAGATCATGGAAAGTTCAACTCAAGAAACAAGATGAAACCGATTATATCTTCGTGCTGGGTTTATTGGTGGTGAAATATACCATGAAGTTTCCTATCACTATAGTTGAAATGAAAAAGCACAAGTCCTTATTTAATGTTCTTTATATATGAATAGTGACCCTCTGGCAAATCTGCGTAAAGGACTAAAGCCACATATCATGTTGCAAGAAACTAATCACACCTGATCATTCTCTGCCACATTATATAACCTTCTCTTCTTCTTCTTCTTATTCTTCTTCTTCCTTTACAATCACTTTGCCATTAATACCAATGGACTACCCTCACATCGGTATGGCCATCACATATTTTCATCCTTTCCTTTTTTTATATATTTATTAGCATTTTCATTGTTCACAATTCGTGGAAAGGTCAGCCAGATGTTTGTCAAAAGAATTTTTTACTATGCATTCTAATACAATGTTCAGTTATGATCACTTTACCTAAATCTGTTTGTAATTATTATTATTTTACTTGCTTCCTGTTTTATAACAACTGTTATTTTAATGAAATTTAATGCGC
This sequence comes from Ambrosia artemisiifolia, assembly GCA_032199755.1. NCBI lineage: Eukaryota > Viridiplantae > Streptophyta > Magnoliopsida > Asterales > Asteraceae > Ambrosia > Ambrosia artemisiifolia. The sequence continues at coordinate 1,533,739 of CM063526.1, read as the reverse complement.
ATACCGCATTTGAAGATCCTTGCATTGGACACAAACACATGGAATGTATAGATGATTAACCACGTGGACTTAGCTGAAGACTACATTCGGTGCAATCAGAATCTGAAGAGAAGTTATCATCATCATCATCATCCACAATGTTCTTACCTAGAGCTCCCAGCCATCATGAGGTCCATTTTCATGGAAATTGGACTCATTCTACAAAAATTGATGCATGCTTTGACTACTTTTGAAATATTGGCTTTTAAAACCCTCTATTTTCCTCTGCAACCCAAACTCCACACCACCACTCACTATCTCCACAAGACCAAATATGCAGAGGTGAATTTTCCGACGACACCTAGTTCCAGAAAGGTTTTATATGTTATTTCAGGTTACCTTCATCGTTGACAGATATCTTTCCGACAACAACTTCCTCCGTACCCGATCACAATGTCCAACAGCTGAATTTTACTTGCTTGCATGAACAGTTGTTTTGGAATTGAGCTGTGTTCTAGTGGTTTGGTCTACCTTTTTGTTTATGATGTCCAACAACTGAATTTTACTTGCTTACATGAACAGTTGTTTAACTATTATAGTAACTTCCATAGGAATTCTCCATGAAAGAATCCAGACAGGTTTTATATGTTGTTTCAGGTTGCCTTAATCGTTAACAGGTATCTATCCGAGAACAACTTCCTTCCTACCCGATCACAATGTCCAACAACTGAATTTTACTTTCTTACATGAACAGTTGTTTTGGAATTGAATAGTGGTCTAGTGGAATCTTGTACGAAATCATCTCATTGCATGTTCTCCATATCCATACCTTGTTTCAAGTATCTTGCAAAAGTCATTTGGTCTTCAAGACTTCTAGGAGTCAGCAAAGGTTGACTTCTTTGAGCATTAACTTGATTTTGAATATGATTTTAAGCTAATCAAACTTATATCTCAAGTCGGTGCTCGTTGCTGGTTTTCAGAAGACACATCCGATCATTAGACATGCAAAATTTTTATTTTGAAACCATAACTTATTACATTATTATTATTATTTACATTATTATATTTGCAACCTAGTTCCTTTCTACCAAAAAACAAAAACGAAGTTTAAAGGCTGAACACGAGTATAATCAAACAAGGCTTCCTCTTGTTGGTTTAAATTTCTTGTTTGGAAAGAGATAGCACAAGTCCTTCTTTAATGTTTTTTATAATTCTTTAAAACAAAATATTTTGCATGTCTAATTAATATCATGAACTTTCAGACTCTGTTTTCCGCGTTTCGGTACGTTTAATTGATCGCATGTGACTTTTGAACACCACCAACGATCAATTAAACATTCTGAAACGCGCCAAACAGAGTTCGGAAGTCCAACATATTGATTAGACATGCAAAAATTGTATTTTGAAAAAATATGGGTATCGAATGTATAGTTAGAGCACCACGTACAATGATTTATGAAAGTTCTACAAACTCAGATGCTTCTACCGAAAAACACAAACGAGCAATAAACGAACCGAAACGCCTCAAACGATATGCTGGACTTATGGACTCTATTTGGCGCGTTTCGGAATGTTTAATTGATCGTTGGTGTTTTCAGAAGTCACATCCGATCAATTAAACGTACCAAAACGTGGAAAATAGAGTCTGGAAGTTCATGATATCAATTAGACATGCAAAATATTTTGTTCTAAAGAATTATAAAAAACATTATAGAAGGACTTGTGTAATTTCTTTTCAAACAAGAAGTTTAAACAAAGAAGAGGAACCATTGTTTCATTATACTCGTGTTCAGCCTTTAGACGTTAGGGTTTGATAAACACAAAAGTTATTATTAAAAAGCAACACAAAACAAAATTGGAACCTTAAATCATACCGTGATATAAAGTTAGGCCTATTAGGAGTGACGTGGAGGAAGATCGTCGGTTTGCTGTAGTCGATGATGGCGCAGAGGTTAGCGGGAAGTTGAAATTTTTAATGTTGTTCGTCGGTTTGCTCTATGTATACTAATTCAAAACAGATGTAGGAAAGTAAAGCTTCAGGTGAAAGTGGATACCATGGATCAGAGAGATTTATGTTAATCAAACTTATATCTCAAGCCGGTGCAAGTTATGTTGGAGCACTGTTCATCTTCTTCTTCTACTTTCTTTCTCTTGATGTTCACACTTGCTTTTGGAGCTCTGATCTTCTACCTATTATCTTTGTTTATCACAACATAAAGCTCTAATCATGGGTCGCATGATTGTGTTTATGTTCTTTTATAAGATGAAAATTGTGCCGTCTGACTGTTGATTTCTTTTCTCAACCAGTACAACGAACTCTGTATGGATGATATTGATCAAACCTTCATAAAACAACCAAACCACCATTCGAAACCATAACTTATTACATTATTATTATTTACATTATTATTATATTTGCAACACATACCTTCAACCCATTCCTTGTAAACCAGGGAAAAATGGCTATAGTAAAACACTTCAAGATGATGGTTTTGTTTTGTGGATAAGATTTGAGCCTTTCTATGGCCATAGCCAGGCTCTTTGAAGTGGGTCACTATTCATATATAAAGAACAATAAAGAAGGACTTTGAAATGGGTCACTATTCATATACAAAGCACAAGGATGAAGTCTTGGAAAAAGCAACTAAAAAGCCCTAAAATTTCAGACCCTAACACGCACGAGACGATTGTTGCAACATGATTTCGACCAAGATTACATGCGAAGCTTTAGACTCCAAGCGGATCCCTTGATTGCCAACTCACCTCCCGTAGAACATAGGCGTCTACAAAGTTTGACCAATTCGTCTTTTTCACTTATTTAACGAAATTTAACGCGCATACCGCATTCGAAGATCAAGGTCTTCACATTTTAGTAACATTTCAGACTAACTGAGATTCTAGAACAACAACATTCTCTCTCAAACCTTTCTAAAAGTAGAAAAAAACTAGAACAACATTAATAACTAACAAATATTGTAGAACAAAAGAAGAAAATGTTCCTCTCTGTTACCAAGCATGTCAAGAAATGATAATTTTCAAATATTGCAGATCAAGGTCTTCATTAGTAGTTTGGGAAGATAGTAATGACCGGTTACATTAGTACTTTAGGTCAAAAGATGTAATCAATGATAATAATTCACCTCACTTAACGAGTATTTACGCATTTTATGTTTCTTAAGCTTAACGGTGGTGAACAGTTGTTAGGAATTGAATTCTTAGAGATGATAAAGGATAACGAAGATTAATGTTGTATCTTTCCCGGAAGTACTGAATTTTCATTTAGGGTAGAATCTAGGTTGGATCACGTACTTGTTGCCTCTGAGTTATGAAGTTAGTTCCGCTGGTGGCAGAACCAGTCGGCGTCAAGATTGCTGAAGAGAGGGATAGGGATGCCGCCTCCGCCAGGATTAGGCTCCATATCCCTTCAAGTCCCCCTAGTCTAGGGCTTTTCTTGCTCTCACATGAAGAGTAAGTGGAGCGCTAGACTGAATAAAAATGAGTCGCGGATGACAGCTCATCTGCTTATCATGGGTTTGTTGTGATAACTGACGGAGAACGTCTTTACTATTCTACTTCAAGTTATCGCTGAGAAAAGACATGTTCCGCCATGATCTGAGAAGGAGTTGGGCGGGGAACGTCTTTTACTGTTCTACGTCAAGTTGTCGCTGAGAAAAGACGTGTTCCGCCATGATCTGAGAAGGAGTTGGGCGGGGAACGTCTTTTATTGTTCTACGTCAATTTGTCGCTGAGAAAAGACGTGTTCCACCGTGACCTAAGAAGGGGTTGGGCGGGGAACGTCTTTCATGCTTGCCGTAGAATTTGGGCCAGCGTGAACGTTGTAGTAGTAGTAAATGCTGGGGTAGTTAATGCGGCTCCAGAGTTGTAATATATTTTGAATGATTGGAATTGAATGTGTCTCTAATGATTTGAAGTTAATGCGCCTGGATTCGAATAAGCCTTTACTTCGGACGGAAGTTTTAAAGTTGCAGATGTGTCAGACACCTGTCTGACACATTGAGTGGGGTCTGTCACCTCAGAGTGGTGCAGTTACCAACATTTTGTCTGGTGTCAGGCGTGTGAGCTGACAACCTCTCCACTTGGTGAATGAATGATCCAGATTGTGCCACGTGTTGAAGAGCACATGGAGAATGTCAGGCGCGTGAGTTGGCACACGTTTGAATTGTTGAAAACGTGAGATCTGACGACACGTATCGTTCATCTGGAGGGACACCAGCTGTGGAGCAAAGCCACGCGCTGGTTTGAGCAGTCCTATGACGCATGCGACACGTGTCATCATCTTGTTCCCCTAGTTTGAAAAAGGGTGACGGTTGCTTTTCTCGTGTAGGTCCTACTGCAATTAATGCGGTGGGTATATAAAACCTTGGAGGCCTCCTCGAATCAGTTACACTCCCAAAAATCTTCATTCTCTCACAAGTTTCTCTCTTCATCTTCAAGTTTTCCGTTGAAGTTTCCGATCAATCTTCATAGATTCCAGTGGTTGGCTTGCATTTTCCAGTGAATCTTAGAGATTTATCATTGAAACTTCAAGTTTTCCGACGAAGATCCATCCTTTTTCTAGTTTTTGTTTATTCTCTTATTAAAAGATGCCTGAAGCTTCCACTGGTGTCTCACCATTCGGTGAGACACGTAGCAAGACTCCAGTGACAGAGGAGGAGGAGGAGGAGGAGGAGTCGATGGTTCAGGAGGGCATGATTAAAGAGAGGAAGTTGATGACTAATACTCCCTGCCATTGGACTGCTGCTGCTTTTGCAGATTTCTGCAAAGCCTATGAGATCTTGCCAGAGTAGGAACCGGAGTTGCCCACTCCACCCAGACTTTGCTAACTCCCACTAACGGGAACATAGCGTTGTACGGATCCCACTTTACTCAGTGTGGGTTCCGCATTCCCTGCACTCGCTTCTAGTTGGATACTCTTATTGAGTATAGGGCGGCGGTAACGCAGATGAGCGGTTTTGGCATGTTAAGGCTTGTTCACTTTGAAGCCTCATGCCGCACTTTGGACATTGAACCAACAATTGAACGGTTCAATGTCTTTTACTACATGGCGCTGGACGAGATGTGGTTCTCGTTCAAGCCGCGCTCGAAGGTGCCGCCAATGGCGACACATGTGCCCAAGTCCCTCCATGGCTGGAAGGAAAAGTACTTCTTTGTTAAGAAGGGTGTCATTCCAGTGGCGATGCCCCGGAAGATTGTTGGGGAGAAGCAGCGGGTGCCGGACCGTGAGGTGATGAAGGGTTTCAAAGATGAGCCCTGGTTTGTGAAGTTGACGTCCAACACCACTAGATTGGAGTTCAAGGCTCTTACGGAGACTATCTTCTTGCTGATGGGCACCAGTCACGTGGACATTCGCGCTGGGAAGGAGCCCTATATTGTGGATGAGAGTAAGTATTTACTTCTATTTGTTTCATTTAACACTTTGCCGCTTTAAATTATTGACTGGCATTGCTTGCAGCGTTGAATAAGTTTGATATTTATGCTGCCCAGGAAGACAAGGGAATGAAGTGGAGGCGCTTGGCAGAAGGGCAAGCTTCTGTGTTGGATGCTTTTGTGGGGAGTTTCTACTACCCCAACTTAGAGAATCCGCCCCAGCACTTCTACGCTGCTGGTGAGTCTTCTCGCTTCGAATTTATAAGTATATCTGGCGGGGATTCTACTGATTCATCAGTAGAAGTGACTCAGCCGCCTAAGGCTTCTGGGGGCGTGGGCGATGGAAACACGCTCCGCGGAGGCACGATTATTCTTCCAAGAAACTGTTGTGCCATTCTGACTCAGGGTCTTCTAATGCAAGGGGCGAGTATGTCAAGAGTCGACATAAGAGGAAGGATGGGCCGCCCTCTGGCGATGAGGATGAGGATGATGCCTCAAAGTTGAAGACCAAGAAGAGGCATCGCACTGGGTTGTCCTCTCGTGGTGAAGGTGTTAGTAAGGGTGTTGTTGGGAGCGCTGGTGGCTCCACAGGCGGTGAAGGGAGCACTGGCGGCTCCAAGGATGCGGAGGGTAGCGGTGCAGGCTCCAAGGATGGTGAAAGTGGTGGGGGCAAGGGTAAGTCCCCCTCCAAGAGTACTGGGACACAGGAGGAGGGGGCCCTAGTGTTTTCTGTTGATATTGGCGCTCCTCCTGTGCGCCGGCCACTTCTTCAGAAGATTGTAAAGAAGAAGACACCTGGTATGTACTTTTGCTTTCTCTTTCTCCTTTGTATTTTTGATTTTTATGAAATGTTTCTAAGTGTTTTGCGCCATGCAGTGGCTGCGCCCAAGGTGCCTCCTACTCCTTCTTCTCCAACTCCTACCGCCGAGCAAGTTGCTGAGGCGACTAGGAGGGAAGAGGAGCGATTGTGGAAGGAGAAGGAGGAAGCGGAGAAGAAAGCCGCTGTCGATGAAACCCTTAAAAAGGCCGAGGCTGAAGAAGCTGAAAGGGAGTGTCTCCGTCTGCAGGAGAAAAAGTTCCAGGCGAAGAAAGCTCACCTTGCCAGGGAGAAGGAGGAAAAAGAGAAAGCTGAAGCGGAGGCCAGGATGCAAGCCAATGAAGCTTTTGGGTTTGAGAAGGACACCTCGGCGGGAGGCGCCGGGGATGGTGACTGGGAGACTGGCCGGACGGGGCGTGAGCCGTCCGGTGCAGGGGGTAGGGATACAGCTGGGACCTATGATGGTTCCTGCTGGATCGGTGGGGACGCCACATGGCATCCCCACTGGGCGGTCAGGGAGAACACTTTATTCTCCAACTCTCTGGCCGCCGAAGAGTTTGTATCTAGGGCGGTGCCCCCGTATGAGAAAGACTATCAGGACAGCTTGAGTCGTCATGACCTGATTGCCAGTATGTGTGTAAATCAGGTGACTCAGCTGTCCATGATGGACTCCTTAAGGCGGCATGATGTCGCTGTTCAGCGGGACATTGCCCGCCTTAAAACTGAGAAGGCTGGGCTCGCCCAGAAGGAGGCAACCTTCAAGGCTGAGATAGAGAAATATTGCCGCCGTGCTCACAAAGCAGAAAACCTTGTTAAAAAAAACTTGAATGTGACGCGACGACTGATAAGAAGCAGTGGACAGAGTCATGTCACCGCACCAATGAGGAGATGCGGCAGCTGAGGGAACGTCTCCAGAAGATGAAGGAGGAGAACAGGGTGGATGTGGCCCAACTGGAGCAAAAATGTAAGGCCCTCTCCGAGAGGACTGTCAAGTTTGTTGAGATGCGCAAGGAGCTAGAGTCTAAAGATGCTTACCTTGTTACTACTACTCAGCGCATCTCTACTTTGGAGGAGGAGAGGGTCCAAATCATTCAGGCCAAGGAGGATGTGGAACGGGAGTTGGGCTCATCGGAGGAGGCTCGTGAAGCTGCTACGAAGGAGGCTGAAAATGCCAAAAAAACATCTAGACGAGTCCGCTTCCGTTCAAGAGAGAATGCAGGAGTCAATCCGCTGGTTAATGACCAGCGGAATTGAAGGGGTAAGTCTCCATCTTTTTGTTTGCTTTATCCTCCTTTTACTTTTGTTGAAGTTTCTAACTTTTGTCCTGTCTCTATAGATCTTCAAGCGCTTCTGGCAGGAGCCTAAGCTTGGTGACCAGGTCCCTGCCATAGCTGCTTCCGCGAATGCATATGGGTATAGCGAGGGCTATGAAGATGGCTTCTTGCAAGCCCAGAATGGTGGACAGATCATTGACGCGGAGCACTATGGCAAGCCCCTGAAGGAGGAGTATGAGGCGGAACTGGCCAAGTTTGAAAAGGTCGAGTTCCCCATCCTTCAGGTGGTGGCGGACTACAACCGTAATGCTGATCCCCCCGCTGCGCTCAGATACTTCATAAATAAATCTGATGAGTTGGGCGAGCGGGCGGAAAAAGAGCGCCAGGAGAAGGAGTGTTAGAAGGCCTATGGCGAGAGGTTTTTCAGCAAGCAACCGGATCCTGATGAAGAGTTGCTTGATTTCAGCGGCTCTGATAATTAGGCGCTGGTTGTAATTTTCTTTTTGGGCTGTAAATTGTAAATATTTGTAAATATGTCTTGGGTTTTTAAGTCCCAAGCGTTAATGAATATTTTTGTTTGTTGTATCTTGTATTTTCTAGCACTAACTTCTGTTATACTTATTTAACCAAGTCGTCACCCGGTGTGTAAGTAGAAATTAGGGCGTGGGTTCAACTGATCAGTCCGGCGTCTAAGTGTTTTATACTTTTGCCTTGAAGACTGTAGTGTACGACAACTTGTGCCGTGAGTCCGGCTGAAGCGCTCGAGGGCCTTGTCTAGAAGACTGTTGTCCACATTGTTAGGTGATGTGTGGCCGCTGAGTCCGACTTGTGTTTAAACAAATCTTGAAGACAAGGGCCCAACATATATCTGTTTGTGTGGTGTGTAAGTCCGACAAATAAACCTCGTCTTGAAGACTATACCGCAACGCGATAGGCAGAATGCGGTATGAGTCCAACATGCGCTAGGCACCTCTTAAAAACTTTCGCGCGATTCTGCCTTGACACGAGGTTGTATTAGTCTGACGTAGGTTTTAGCTTAGTCTTGAAGACGTAGGCGCAGAAAAACAAGTAGAAAAATAGATATAGGAAACAAGTTTTCATTGATCAAATAGTTACAGCGGCATGTGTAGCCGGCAAAGCAAATAAATTACAGGTAACATGGGCGCAGTTGTGCAGCATTCCAAGATCGTGGGATGGACATTCCATCTAGTTTCTCTAGCGCGTAGGCGCCTTTCCCCAATACTTCTTGAATCTTGTATGGCACTTCCTAAGTTGGTGCTAGTTTTCCTGGCTTTTCGGCGTTGGAAGCCTCGTTGTTGCGGAAAACGTAGTCTACAATCTTGAATGCGCACTCTTTGATGCACTGGTTGTCATAGCGCTCCAGCTGTCTCTTGTATTTAGCTTCTTTGATGGCTGCGAGATCGCGCCGTTCTTCAAGTAGGTCAAGATTTAAGCGGAGCTCTTCTTCATTGTTCTTTTTGTCAGCCATCAACACCCTTGCGGAGGGGCAACCGATTTCCGCGGGAATAACTGCCTCGGAACCATAAGTTAGGCTGAACGGTGTCTTACCGTTGCTTGTTTTAGTCAAGGTGCGGTAGGCCCATATTACATGGGGAATTTCATCTACCCACCCGGTTCGTTTGGTTTCGAGCCGCGCTTTAATGCCCTCTACGATACTTCGGTTTGCCCTTTCGAGTTGACCGTTGCCTTGTGGATGCATGACTGATGTGAATATTTGTGGTACGCCCAGTTGCACCAACCATTCTTGCAGAGTTTGGTCCACGAATTGTGTACCATTGTTGCTCACAAGTTGCATTGGTAAACCAAAACTACATATGATGAATTGTCAAATGAATTTCTTGACATGTGCCCCCTCGATCTTGGCGAGAGGTTTTGCCTAAACCCATTTGGTGAAGTAGTCAATGGAGACAATCAGGAACTTGACATTCCCCGGTGCCATCGGAAATCGACCAACCAGGTCGATTGCCCATTTTTGAAACGGCCAAGTGGCTGTGACGGGCATTAGGTTGTTCTTTGGACGCAGGGTGTTTGGCGCGTGGCGTTGGCAGCTGTCACATTTGCGCAGTTATTTGACTGCGTCGAAGTGCATCCCTGGCCAATAATACCCTGCGTTCATGAGTTTTGCAAATACCATCCTTGGGCCCGCGTGTAGTCCGCAGATTCCTTCGTGAATATCTCTGATGAGGAAGGAAGCATCTGCGGAGTCGACACAGCGGAGAAGCGGCCCTAGGTAGGAGCCACGATATTAAATGACGTCAGTAAGTTGATAATGAAGAGCCTTGTGTCGGATTTTCCGGGCTTCTGACTTGTCGTCAGGCAAGGCACCGGAGGACAGGTAGGCTTTGATTGGGGTCATCCAGGACGCGTTGCCTGTTTGGACGACGTTGACTTGTCACAGAGGAACAGATGGTTTGTTGAGGACTTCGACGTGGACTTCTTTCTCCATGTGTTCAAAAACCGCGGAAGCCATTTTACTCAGCGCATCGGCTGGTATGTTTTCACTGCGCCTGATGTATTCTACGGTGCAGGAGTCGAATCTATGCATGTGTTCCTTGGCCTGTTCCAAATAAAGAGCGATGATTTCGTCCTTGGCGTCATAAGTCTCATTTATCTGTTGTACGATGAGTAATGAGTCCACGTGTGCCTCCACGTGCCTGGCCCCCATTTTTTCCGCGATGCGGAGGCCTCCAGCAATGCTTCGTATTCCGCCTCGTTGTTTGTGCTTTTAAAGTCGAGGCAGATGGCATATGTGAAATCATGTTTTTCTGGGCTGATAAGGCGGAGTCCCACGCCAGAGCCATCGTCGATAGAGGCCCCGTCTATGAAGAGGGACCACTTTTGTGATGGGTCTTGAGTTAGCGCGGGGGACTGTTCGGCTTTGCATTCTTCGACTTTGTCGGCGGGTATTTTCGTGGCGAAATAAGCTAGGACTTGACCTTTGATTGCGGGTCTGGGCTTGTAATAGATGGTATGTTCCCCCAATTCAATAGCCCATTTGTGAGACGACCCGAAAATTCTAGTTTACAAAGGACATCGCTGATCCTATAGTCTGTGAGGACGTTAATTGGGTGGCTTGGAAAAACCTGCGCAATCTTGGATATGCATGCACAAGAGCGAGAACCAACTTTTCCATGATGGTATACCTTGTCTCCGCGTCCAGCAGGGTGCGGCTGATGTAGTAGATTGGCGTTTTCACCCCTTTGCGATCCACCATGACGACCGCTCCTACCGCCCGTTTTGTGACAGAGAGTTAGAGTGTCAGCGGTTCCTTGGGTAGAGGCGCTGTTAAGGTTGGGAGATTCATGAGGCATTGCTTTATTTCTTGGAAAGCTGTCTCGGCTTCCAGTGTCCAACGGAAGTTACTCTTTTTTAAACAATTTTTCAAAGTGTCCACGAATGGGAACGACTTTGAGGCGTAATTTGATAAGAAGCGATTGAGGGCAACCAGACGACCCATAAAGGTTTGCGCTTCTTTGATGGAGGCGGGGGAAGACATTTTTTCAATGGCTTGTACTTTCTCTGGGTTTGCGCGGAAACCATCCCGCATGACGATAACGCCAAGAAATTTACCTTCCTCCATTCCGAAGGAGCACTTGCTGGGATTCAGCTTCATGCGCACCTTGTGCAGTTGATCAAAGGTTTGTTGGATGTCCCGCAGTATATCTCCCTTTTCTTTGCTTTTGATTACAAGGTAATCGACGTACACTTCGAGCCGTACGCCGATTTCATTCACAAAGGCGGTGTCCATGAGGCATTGGTAAGTGGCGCCCGCATTCTTTAGGCCGAATGGCATTTTGGTGTAGCAGAAGGTGCCCATATCCGTGCGAAACGCCGTCTTGTCATCATCTTCCTTTGCCATTTGTATTTGGTGATACCCCTTATACGCATCCAAAAAACATTTGAAGCGGTAAGGTGCTAGAGAGTCCACCTTTAAATCGATTTCTGGCAAAGGATAGCAGTCTTTAGGACACGCTTTGTTAATGTCCTTGTAATCAACACATATGCGCCAGCCCCCGTTGGTTTCGCAACCATGACGGGGTTGGCGACCCAAGTTTGGTATCGAATGGGGCGAAGGATGCCCGCATTGAGCAGCTCGGTGACTTGCTCGTTCATGGCCTTTGTTTTCTCCGAGCCCAAGCTCCGCTTCTTTTGGACTACTGGTTCTACCGAGCGGTATACGTTGAGTTTGTGTTCCGCTATGTCCCGCGGAATCAAGTGGCGGAACTAACTTCATAACTCAGAGCCAATAAGTACGTGATCCAACTCCCACCATCACTCCACAAGAACAGACGTGCGCGCCCCGCGCGCGGAATATCATTAGATAGCTTTTGGTACAAGGTACGGAATGGCAAGGACAAAGGAAATTCAACAGGATCTGGGACAGAGCATGCGCCAACCAGGTAGCGACACGTGGCAGAGTCAGTCCAACGGCCGCTGACAGGAACAACGACTTGACTACTTCTATGCTTTCTCCATACTGTCGTCTACAGTAACCAGCAGACATACTTACCTGCTGTCAGACGTCACATCAGACGACAACAGGTAAGTCAACCATACTGTAGCAGACGGATGCCGTCGACGCCCAACCAGAGGACGCCACGTGTTCACTTTGCAGGACTAGTCAACAGTCCTGTGACGTCAGCTACAGGACTTGGATTCTCCCGCCATTTTCTTGGGCCAATTGCTTTGGGCCCAGGAACAAGCCTAGATCGGACATGCTCTTCGTGGGCTTTTTCACCAAGCCCACGGGTTCTCTTATAAATAAAAGACTTTAACTCCTTATCGAAGGATCCAAAAATACTCACTTTTAACATAGAGCTAGGTTCACTTGTAACACTTTGTACTCTCCAAAGTGATAATATAACCGGCTCCTTACAGTGAACGTAGGTCAAACTCGACCGAACCACTTATATCTTTGCATTCTTACTTTCACCACACACACACTAACTCTTATTTCTCCTCTCGGGTTAAACCAAAGGTTTGGGTGAAGGATAGTACTTGTGGTAACGTAAGTATTAACCACCCAGTGATTAGTGATAATCTCCGGGATACTTATTGTTTCTTTTACAACCCAAATTAAACCCCCGATCCAAAGCGCCTCTCTTTGGCCATAGCGAGGCACTTTGGATAAAAAATTTCAGATTTTCCAGCAACCTCGTAACCACCTCATTTCATTTGACTCGAAGTGCCTCGCTTTGGCCATAGTGAGGTGCTTTGGGGGGGGGGGGGGTTGAAATTGAAGCAGAGGGTGTTAATAGCTGGAGCCTATTAATAAACCAACGCACCAAATCCTACATGACACTCAAAGATGTCATTCCCTCCCTGGGTGTGCCACGTGACATTCTTCTCCTTATTTCCATCCAAAAGTCTTTTTTATCTCTCATGTTTCCGTCACAAATTTAAAACATTAATAACTTCTTCTATGATATTTAAAAAAAACTACACCAAATTAACGGACGTTTTATTATCTTTCAAACGAGTATCATAGTGCTATACAATAAAACGGAAAAAAAAAATGACTTTTCTTATGGGTTTTTGTTCATACAGGAAAAAAAACACAATGTGTTCAGGTAATTCATTAATCATGTCTAGGCAAGTCATTAAGAGCATAATAGGTTAAAACCACTCATTTTCAAAAAAAAAAAAAAAGTTACACATTCAAGACCACCGCATCAATCATGCCATGCAATGGTTGTTTCTAGCTCTGCTCCTCATCCAAACATACACCTTCTTTTTAATGCACATTTTTATTTTTATTCATATGATTAAAATTGTTATTTTCTTACTTTACAGTACATTAATTTCTATGTTAAATCATAACACATATTTTATCATTTTATTTTAAATTTATCTATTAAGAAAAGTTTTCGAGATATAATATAGTTATTGAATAATTGATAACATGTTTAACAACTACAATCTACATGCATGTTATGTAGGGGTGTTCACGAGCCGAGCCGATCCGAGCGGAGTTTTGCTCGTGCTTGGCTCGTTTACAAACCGAACCGAGCGGAGCGGCTCGTTTACAATCGAGCGTAAAACCGAACGAGCATTCTACGAGCGCAAATTTTCCGAGCGAGCGCCGAGCGAGAATCGAGCGGAGAGTAAGATCATAAAAGAGCGATATTTCCTTCGATTGAGGCTGGTGAGGTGATGAGCATACGTCAGAGAACAGTTGTTGCCTTGTGACGTAGGTGTGATATCAAGCAACAATTAACGATGAATGGCTAATAACATAAAGAAGTCAAGTCTGTCACCTAATGACTTATTGTTTTACTATTAAATCTAGTGTTAAATTTCTATTGATTTAAGTGGGCTAGTTATATTTTGTTTGCATATCCTAAGCCAAATTCAATATAATGTTATATAAAAAGCCATAAATTTATCTATAAATTGTGTGTATATCTATTATCAAATAAATAAAAATTTATTCGCGCCGAACCGAGCCGAGCGTACCTTTGCTCGTGCTTGGCTCATTTACAAACCGAACCGAGTCAATCGGCTCATATACAACCGAGCGGAAGACCGAGCGAGCATTTTTCGAGCATTTTCTGAACGAGCCACGAGCGGCGAGCGATTTGAACAGAAGTGCCTCGCTTTGGCCATAGTGAGGTGCTTTGGGGGGGGGGGGGGGGAGTTGAAATTGAAGCAGAGGGTGTTAATAGCTGGAGCCTATTAATAAACCAACGCACCAAATCCTACATGACACTCAAAGATGTCATTCCCTCCCTGGGTGTGCCACGTGACATTCTTCTCCTTATTTCCATCCAAAAGTCTTTTTTATCTCTCATGTTTCCGTCACAAATTTAAAACATTAATAACTTCTACTATGATATTAAAAAAAAACTACACCAAATTAACGAACGTTTTATTATCTTTCAAACGAGTATCATAGTGCTATACAATAAAACGAAAAAAAAATGACTTTTCTTATGGGTTTTTGTTCATACAGGAAAAAAAACACAATGTGTTCAGGTAATTCATTAATCATGTCTAGGCAAGTCATTAAGAGCATAATAGGTTAAAACCACTCATTTTCGAAAAAAAAAAAAAAGAAAAGTTACACATTCAAGACCACCGCATCAATCATGCCATGCAATGGTTGTTTCTAACTCTGCTCCTCATCCAAACATACACCTTCTTTTTAATGCACATTTTTATTTTTATTCATATGATTAAAATTGTTATTTTTTTATTTTACAGTACATTAATTTCTATGTTAAATCATAACACATATTTTATCATTTTATTTTAAATTTATCTATTTAGAAAAGTTTTCGAGATATAATATAGTTATTGAATAATTGATAACATGTTTAACAACTACAATCTACATGCATGTTATGGGAAGTTTTCGGAACAATTAATGATAGAACTAGATTCTCCCATGATTAATCTTGAGATTAAACAATATAGCTGGGTAATCATATAATACTTTTTTCTTTTATAATATTTATCTTTTAGCAACTACAATCTTTTTTTAATAATATTTACACTTGTTTAATAATTGACTAGGGCTGCTGATTAGACAGCGTATGACATTAAGTCACTCATACGAAAATTGTCGTTAAAAAAAGATATTGAACGGCATACCAGACCACAAGTCCGACGTTTCACGTTAGCTTTGTCCGGAGCCTGTCCATTTTTTGAAGCATTGCACGCAAAGCAATGATAAGCCACTTCATTAAAATTGTGTTTCGAAAACCTTTCGTTTCTAAGACGTACGATTAAGTATTTACAGAAGTAAGTGTTCGGAAATTGATTCGTTGGCCGTTTAAAAATAAAATAAAATAATAATAATAATAATAATATTGATAATAATAATAATAATAAAGCCCCCCGCGTTACTGCGGAGAGCATAAAACCATACCAAATAGCATCAATGACACATTGTTGCTAGCGACCAACAATACTGAAAAACTCAAATAAAAAATGAAAAAAGTAACACTCAGTGAAATGTAGATGTAAAAACGGTGAACCATGCATGCCCGTTGCGGCGAAATAATGCGCAAAAAATAGACTGAAACTTAAAACACAACGTCGTGACCGTTTGACGAGAATAATATAGGTAAAATTGTTGAACTACATATGCATGTTGTAGCATGTCAACTCGGAAAATTTGGATTAAAACGTAAAGCTAAAAATATTTTTAAGATACATAAGATAAAGTTCAAACTAAAAAAATGTAGGTGTTAAATGTAAAAAGATAAAAGCTATTAGGGTTAAAAGTAAAGAGAAAGGAAAAAATAAAGTAAGGCATAACCTACAAAGTATGGTGTACAACCCTTTTATGCACAAAAACATATTAACAGGGCCGGCTGGGAGGGTGGGCGGGATGGTCACGGGCTCAGGGCCCGACCCTTAAATGGCCCCGAACGTTTTTTAAAAATATACGCATATATATATATATATATATATATATATATATATATATATATATATATATATTAAATTCTATATTTAGGATATATATTTGTGTTTTATACATTAAAGTCTTGTTAGTGGAGTTGGAAAAACCATGTTAATTTAATGTACAGGTCTCAAGTTCAATCCTTGACTCTAGCACCATACTCAATATTTTTATAATTCATTCCTCTTTACAAAATTTTGTGCCTAATTTTTTTTCGCCCGAGGCCCAATTTTTTTTTTTTTTTTTTTTTTTTGCGTTTTGGAAGACGGCCTGCATATTAAGCATGATGTACAACATCATGAAGCACAAAAGCATTTGTAAACTAATAATAATAATAATAATAATAATAATAATAATAATAATAATAATAATAATAATAATAATAATAATAATAATAATAATAATAATAATAATAATAATAATAATAATAATAATCCATACACTGCAACTTATAGTTTTCATATATGAATAAATGCTTCTAGCATTGGGGTATTAGATTTTTAGCAATTAACTCGATCTGAAATAACCCAATAATGAAAGAAAGACACATCAGCCAAACATTTGTTTGGTCGTTCGTTTTCATGAAAACGAAAATTAATAATTGTGGCTGTGATCAGGTTTGCCAACTATTAATGAACTCCCGAACATGTACAAGTGTATCATATTGTCGAGATGGTCGTTATCATTTGATCACTGGATACCATTTATAGTCCCATATACAGTTTTGATGAAACTTTCCTTTCCTTCTCTTTTATATTTATCACGACTTTCATTATTTTATTATATATATATGGGAGGATAAATTGAAAACCCTCTCCAGTTAAGAAAACTTAGAAAAACCTTATCTCAACCATTCTTTCCATCTAATCTACGGTTGGTAATTTTCTTAAAACACACATTTTACTTTTTAAATAAAATATGTAACAAGAAGTACAATAAGGGTATTTATGGAACATTATAACATGTAATTCTCTCTCATCTGTCACATAGTACTACCTTTCTGATTTTCCTCTCACCTTTAATATTTCTATTCTCTTTATCTCTCTCATATTTTTATTAATTACTTTTTATTTATATTTTTAAGTACAAAAAAGCACTTTTACATGCAGACAACTCAACGTTTCTCTTATCTTTGGCTCACAATTTAATAGCATGTAACAACAACAAAACAAATGTTTTTAGGATTTTTAAACTATGTAATTATAATGTTAAGCATAACAATGAAAATCACATACAATTTAACAACAAAACGTCACATATACGTTGTTGTTACAACTTATACTTCTAGTATGTTACAACTTTTGTTACTGTGTTACAACTTATACTTCTAGTATGTTACAAACTTTGTTACTGTGTTACAAATTATACTTTGTGTAACCTAGTCTAGATTCAAAGAAATAAAAAAAATACATCTGACTGGATTTAAAGAAATAATAAAACATAATAACAATCTATTAATGATTAAAACGTAAAATTGTAACAAAAAATAAAAATAACATGGCCCAAATAAAAAAAATGTTCATTGTAATAAATCATCTCATCTTCTTTTTACCCTTCACAAAAACCCATCTGCACAAAAACAAATAATAATACTAATAAATAAAAGAAATCATCATAGTATGTTACAACTATTGTTACTATGTCA
This sequence comes from Ambrosia artemisiifolia, assembly GCA_032199755.1. Lineage (NCBI taxonomy): Eukaryota > Viridiplantae > Streptophyta > Magnoliopsida > Asterales > Asteraceae > Ambrosia > Ambrosia artemisiifolia. The sequence goes on along the minus strand of CM063526.1, from coordinate 1,516,205 downwards.
CAACTTATACTTTGTGTAACATAGTCTAGATTCAGAGAACTAAAAATATACATATATTTGAATCCAGCAAAAATAGTATGTTACAACTTTTCTTACTGTAACAAAGTCTGGATTCAAATATGTATGTAACAACTTATACTATGAGTGAGGTCGAACTGATTTCTTATTAATAGATGTTATATAAAACTCTTGCAACGTAAAGAAAAAAAACAAACTTTGAGCAATATAATGTTTAATAACTTTGCTAGATTATTAAATTATATTCACGGAAACAAATTTGAAAATAAAAGGAAAATAGGCTTGTAAGAAAACCAATTGAAAAAATACATAGCTTTTTCAAAAGTTTAACTGTGAAAACAACAATCTTTATAACATAAAATTTAAAAACCCATCCAAAGGCACTTAAAACAGATCCGAAGGCATTATAAAAAAATTAGAAAAAACAAAAAGAAATGTTCTAGAAACCCTCAAATATGTTGAGATCCAATGTCAATTTAGTTGTGATCAACACTTTTTTCTTTTAAGGCTAATGTTAGTTAAATAAAAATTATTGTATCTAGAAACAATAACTTACTTGTTGTTTAATGTTTGTCTCATCCCATATGTCGGATCTTTAATGACGCTTGCCAGCATTTCATTTCGGATCTAAAATACCACCAAGATCTGGATCGTTTTTTACATAGAAACAACACCAAGATCTGGACCACTCCCACACTGTACCACCAGATCTTGACTCATACATCAAAGGTGGGTTGTTTTTGGGGTTTTAGGGAAATTGAGGGTAGGTTTTATTATTATTATTTTTTTTAACAAAAGGTGGTTTTTTTAGAGGACTCCATGATTCTTTTTTTAGGTAGAAAACTAGAACTGAAGGTGAGAAAGAAGTAGAAGCAAAGATTATAGATATGGTGGTTGAAAGAAGAGAGAGGAAAAATGTAAAGTAAGATTGTCTTGTTGGTGTGTTGATTTACGTGCCACCAACACTTCAACCCATGTAACTTTGTACTTCATGCTGCCATCATTATTACAATACAAATAATACCCTTTTGTGGAAGAGAAAACAAGAAGATGTGGCTGATTATGAGTCTCTCATTGAGTTTCTTAAGTTTCTTTAACTCATGGGGGCTTCCTAATTATACTTTCCCTATATATATATATAGGGTAGGGATCATATGAGAACCAACTTTAGGGATAGAACCAAGGAACCAGTGTGAACTGATGGCATTATTGTAAATACACATTATAACTAAAAACTAAAAATGACCGGGTTATATGTTGAATCCAGGTTATAACATCGTTCAATGTCATTATCTCCACAAACAAAACCCTAGACCCACCAAAAACCATCGTTCACCATCCCACCGTCCCACCGTCCGGCCACTTCCGTCAACGTCAGTAACCGTCTGCTGCCACCGCCGCCGTCGTCGTCCACCGTAAACAGTAAGTTTGTTATGTTTTGTGTCCGATTATGTCTCTATTTCATTTTATTGAGATCAATTAGTATAATATACAACTGATTGTTATGTTTTGTGTCCGATTTGTAAATTAGGTTATACATTATGTCCGATTTTGATTAGTTGATTGAATATGTGTTTTAATATGTGCTTTAATTCCGATTATGTATCTATTCCGATTTGTGCTTTTATTCCGATTATGTATATATGTTGTGATGTTTTATCTGTCTATATGTTTGGTTATGAATCGGTATAAGCTTTTATTGTATGGATTGTGTTTGGTTGGATGTTAGTTAGGGTTTTTGACTAGATTATCTTGTAGCTGAATATCTGTATGTGTTTGTTTGTATTTTACATGTTATTGAAGCGATAGGATGATTTTTAGATGTAGTTGAGGTTTATATATTAATTATATACTGGACTGAATAAGTTTTATGTGTTGTTTTGATGTTAGAATCATCTGATTATGATTTAGTAAGTGTTTGTAGTTATGTTTGTTTGAATATGTGTTTTTTGATTAGTTGATTGAATATGTGTTTTTGATTAGTTGTTTGAATATGTGTTTGGTTTTTGTATTAGATAATGAACTTGTTTTAAGGTTGAATTTGTGTAAAATGCATAAACATAGTTTGTAGAAAAATATTGTGTGTTTTACATTGTATATTGTATAATCCGATCAGGTTAATGCACAGGTGCAATCGTTTTATTATGAATGCACATGTGCAAAACGTAGATTGTGATATTAAAAGGTAATGGTAAATAGCAGACTGTTATAAGTTGAGTAATAATAATGCATAGGTGCAAATGTTTTGTTGTAATTATCAAAGTAATATTGCTGCACATGTGCATTCAGATTGAAAATATCGGTTATCTTATATGTTTCTTAATATTTGTACTTAATAGATGGGGAAAACAACGAAGAAAGTAACATTTGTTTTATAGTCAAGAGATAAAAGCACAAAAAGATTACCAGATGCAAGTGAAGACAACGAAACAACTGTTGATCAAACAGTTGAAACAGGTTGGCATCATTCATTTAGTGTTGATATGATTAAAATTCATTTGTTATCTGTTAAGTTATTTATTTAATGTATAGCATAAACTAATTAAAGTCCGTTTTAACTTTCAGAAGCTGGTAGTGACACGGTTTGTCAGAAAGTTGAGTCATGTTGTAATTATGTTATTTATTTAATCTATATAGAATGCACATGTGCATAAATACATTTTTTTATGAAATATCAAATGTTGAATGATTGCACACAAAATATATTATATGCAGATAAAGTTTTAAAAAGAAAGAGTCAAACAAGATCAAACAAACGGAAGCATGTGGAAGCGGCGGATAATGATGGTACGTTATGCTAAATATTTAACATATATTGTTGATTATGCACATGTGCATCATCATGTATGAACATGATATAATATGTTGTATGACAAATGTGTATGCAGATGTAAATGCAAAAAAGGAATTTAAAATAAAGCGTGTTAAAACTGTAGCAGTGAAGTCAAATAAGAAGATTGTCGTGAAAAGAACAAATTGGCGTGCGATACAAACACGTGTTACACCACGTCAACTTTGGCTGGGAATAAGAGCGTTGTCAAAAAGACAAAGAGAGGCAGTTGTTAAGATGGGTTTTGGTAAGATTTTACAACTAAATACAGATGGGTTACCAGCAAAGTTGTCACACTACGTTGCGGACAACTTTTTTAATGGAAAACAAATGGTGATAAAAACCAAAAATGGCGTGATAGATGTGAATGAAGAAGGGGTTAGCAAATCGTTAGGGTTGAAAAATAATGGAATAGTGTTGCAACCAACAATGAAGAGGCAGTTGCCAGAAAATCAAAAGACGAATGATGATGGTGATGACACAGTTAGAGAATGGTTGGATTTGTATAAAGGGTCTTTATTAACACCGAGTAGAATTGTTGAAAGAATTGAGAAGAATCCAGATGATGATGGGATATTTTTTGAATATGATTTCATAACATTGTTTATGAACACAATGGTTGAAATAGATAAGAGCAGGAGTTGTAAAACTGATTTTTTGTCATACTTGAACGATGGGTTGAAAGTGGAGGATGGGAATTGATGTGCTTATGCGTGTGGACTAATGAGAGAAAGCAAAAATAATTGGTATCGGCTGAATAACTCAAAGTATTTCAACGGGGCGTTGACAATTTTAGTGGTATGATATTATTTTCATTATTGTATATTTAAAAAATCATTGTGATTGTTTGTTATGGAACGTATTGATTGGTATAATTTAACTATGATCGTATTACTGCACATGTGCAGTTATTGTATGTTGATAGGACGGTGTGTGGTGACATGAATAGAGTACGAAGGATGCACCCGATTGAGTTTGGACGAAGGAAATGTTAAGCGAGAGAGAAAAAATTGAAATAAGAGATGGTGGGTTCGGACGAGGGGAAGTAAGAGATGCCTATGTCGACTTGGAAGATGGGGACGGATATGAAGATGATGCAATAAAAATGAAAGATGGAAATGCAGACATTGTCAAGGTATGTATTGTATTGTTAATTGTATTGGTAATTTTGAGATATTTGCACATGTGCATAATGTATAATTGTGATATGGTTAAGAATGAAGTTTGAATGATGCACATGTGCATATTATAAAGCATAAGTTGATGCACATGTGCATTCTGTTGGGTTTGTTGTGTAATATCTGTGTTTAATAAAGTATTTAATGAAATATTTTTGAAGATATATAGGATACAATAATTGTATATTTATGTTCAGTTTTGTAAACAAATAAATGCGGTATAATGCACATGTGCATTATGATATATATTGTTTCGTCGTATATTATTGAATTAATATTGATGATATTTTTATTTTTGTTGTTGTTAATTAGGGGCACATCATGAAAATTGAGAGTTTGATAGATTGGATTGTTGAGAAAAAGGACGTGTTGGACAAGTATATAGTTGATGCATGCTCAAAATTTCCTAATGACGACAAGGTGGCTGGTTTAGTTGAAATATATGATTGCTTATTTGGTATAAAGACGAATGTGAGTTCATCTGAGGGAAGCAAAGATCAGTGTGGTGTGAATGATAATGTGGTGGTACCGGAAAGTAGTAAGGAAAGTAGTAAGGTTAATACAACGGTAGGCATGATGGATAATAAAAAATCAGATGGTGTAGAGAATGTTGAACACTCTGATAATGTAAACAAGGGAAAGGTGCGTATTGGGTTTCTTAGAGGACAGAATGTTTATATTAGGGCAAAGAAAGGTGATGAAGGGAAAGTGATAAATGATGGAAATGTGGATGACATTATAAAGGATGTGATTGTAAACACTGAGGCTGATGTAGTTGAAAGGAGAAGATCAAAGAGAACAAAGGTGGTTGATAATACGGTGCCAAGCTTTAATTTGTTGTCACAAAGCTCAGTTGAGTCAGATACAGAGGATGACGAAATGGGTGTTAAAGAGGTCAATTTATGCAAGCCATTAGATGATGAGGAAAAATTGGTATGGCAATATTTGTTGACAACAGTTGTTGATAAAGAAAGGTAAACTTACTTGTTAAATATATTATCGTATATGTGGGTAATGCTAGGTTAATGTTTTGTATTGTTAAATGTTTTGTTTTGTGGTTATAATGTACAATGTTAATGATGTAGGGTGGATTGCAAGAAGGATGTTAGTGAATCTATTGATATTGCGTTGGAGAAGGGAGAGGTTGCGATGTCATTTATGTAAGTCAGTAAAGATAGTGCATATTTTACATTTAGGAAAATTAGTTACATTATACATAAATGTGTAAATGCACATGTGCATAATGGTTTATAGGTGTGAATGCACATGTGCATAATGGTTTATAGGTGTAAATGCACATGTGCATAATGGGCTGAATGTGTATATACACATGTGAAAAATAGGTTACATGTGTAAATGCACATATGCACAATTATTATGATAATTATGGATGTTTATTTATAATTGAATTATGTGAATTGTTTAATGTTGTAGGAAAAATATATTTGAAACTGAACATAGATTGACAACAATGACCTATCTGATTACATTTTTGAAGGAAGGGAAAGAGGTGGAAGCAAATGTGATAGATTGTTGGGCAGCAATACTTAATTTTAATGAGAGGAAATTGAAAACAGAAGGGAAGAGACGGTTATGTTGTTACACAACAACAATAGTAAGTAGTGATTGTTATTGTTTTTTTTTTTTTGTTTTTTTTGTTATAAACAAGCTGCTGAACATATATATGTGTGATTATTAATAAATGTTGGTAATATGTCTATGTGAAATAGCAGCCGGGATTTATGTTAGATAAGCGTCAGACAAAGGAAAAGGCTTTCGGAACAATGATGTCACGTTTGAGGGAGGTGTTAGAATGTGATGACAAACTAATGGATTTGAAGACATTCAACATTATAATAATCCCAATGTTGGAGAACAGACATTATTATCTGATATGTTTTGATTTGGAAAATGAAAATGTGGAGGTGATTGATAACATGGTATCAAACAAATGGTTGTACACCATGAGAGTGGGAACAAAGTTTAGTGATATTGGGTCTCCATGTAAAGTGGTATTTTATAATTTTAATCAATTAAATAATAAAATAGATATTATTCTTTATAATTATGTATAATAGCGTATATGTTTATGTAATTGCAGAAGAATTACTTGGTTGACTATTTGAGGACGGTTGGACATCCTAAGGCAGAACGAATGGCGAAAGCAAAGTTGTCAAGGATGAAGTTGGAGTGGGCGACGTCTGATAATGTTAAAGATTGTGGGGTGTTTGCCATGAGGCACATGGAGATGTATAGAGGGAGTAATGAGAAGTTTGAGTGCGGATTCAGTAAGGATAAAGAAATACAAACATGTCAAATTCTGAATATGAGGATGAAAATCGCAGCAACATTGTTGTTATCAGAAGCCAATGTGTACAAGGTGTCTGTGGAAAATACGGCAAAAGAAACGATGTTTATGTTGAATGATGAAGCTACAAGGAAGATGATAGATGTTGAAATGAAAAGGTATTATGAGTGTTGCGAGAAGTTAAAGAAATGGGAAGAAGATGAACAAAAAGAGTGTAAGGATTAGCATGTGGTAGGTTGTAAAAAGGTTGGCGGTTAGGATGGGTATGTTTGGTTTTTTAGATTAGTGAAAATAGTTGGTAAGAAATTAAAGTTTTATATTTTGAAATATGGTGTATGGATATTGATATGTTGATCAGTAGTATATGGTTATTTTCGGGTCAATTATGCTGTGATCATGTTCATATGGTAGGTAGTATCGTTATATTAAGAATGTAGTAATATGCACATGTGCATGTGTGTATGAGTACGCATGACGGGTATACCACATGGTCGTATGAAGTATTGTAATATGATTTTGTTAGTTGAATTGGGAGGATATGCATTATGGATAGTCATATGTAAATTGATGGACGAATGCACATGTGCATAAGTTGTAACTATATGTCGAATTAATGTGTATGATTGATGTATTAGTAATATGAAATGGTGTAATGGTTGTATGACGGATAACATAAATAATTTGTTTTTAATTTTTGATATTCAAAACACATTATATGGATGTCGGAAGTTGATGTGTTGTAAAATTTTTCATTATGCACATGTGCATAAACACTACATGATGTGAGTATTATAATATGGATGTATAAGATATGATTTTTTAGATGTTGGAAATTGATGTGTTGTAAAAATGTTGTATTATGCACATGTGCATAAACAGTACGTTGTTTGAGTATTGCGAATGTCCATTAACGTTTATAATATGTTTGGATTAATAATTGCATTCATTTAATAAATGTCTTGTAGTTAAATAATGTAAGCATAATGTCGATACATATTGAAATAAAAAAACAAAATCTCAATATAGTTAAAACAATATTTGGAAAAGTAAAAAACGGCCAGGTGCATTACGAGGCCTAGACGAACGTCTAAGCGGCTGTTCATGAGTAGCAACACCTGAAGTTCCTTTAGTAACATCAGTAGTATTTTCGTGGGCAGCAACACCTGAAGATCCTTCATTAACATCATTGTCACTAGTATCATCAGCATAATTGTCATCGAAATCGTCGTCTTCATCAGTGTCGGTGGGAACATAAAGGCCTTTAGCAGATGCGGCAGCACGCTTTTCTGATTGTTGAGCAAGTTTTGCAGCCCGTACCTTTTCACAGTTGCGTGAATCATGGTCGTAAACATATTTGTTACATTTATTACAATGACGGGCAACTTTTTTTCTTTTGTCTTTAACCTTTGGTCCCGGGCCGATCCGTTGTTTCTTCGTACCACACCCTTTATTTGTTACAGCTTGTGGAGGATGAACATTGACATCGGAAGTAACAGGTAGGTTAAGTATATCACTGATGTTGGCTGTTTTTTGGTTGCATTGGGGTTCATCGGGGAATGATTTGAATGGTAATAAAGTAATTTTGCTTCTTGATGTTGTTTTTACTAAATAGTGCTTAACATTTAAAAAATACATAATAAAAAGCATATCTACTATATAAACTACTTAATTAAAATCTCTAAAATGCTGTGATTCTTTTTCAGAATCTCTTTTGAAAGATTCTTTTTTAACTCCATCAATGCTTCATTAATGTTGTTGTCGATTTGTAGTTGTTGAGTCATGTAGTCTTCTATCTTGTCTTTCAAAGCAGTTGGAGGTTCATGCAACACCATATCTAGCACCCCAATGTTTGTCCACGATTGTTGCTTAACTATTTATTCCATCTTCTCTACTTCATTTCTAACATCTTCGTCTTTTCTCCTTTCTGTTACTGACCAAATGCCGAATATTGATTTAACATCTGATGTATCAGCAAAATGATAGTATGATCTGTTTGTCATTTTGGTAGATGAAGTTTAAAATATGTACTGTGTGGAATTTATTGATAAATTTTAAGATGGATATGAACATATTTATAGTAATAATTTTGAAAGATAATTAACTTCACGCGATATTTGATATAATTATTTAAATCTTTGATTTGCAAAACTGATAATTTATTATTTTGTCTGTTCGTTTCCTAAGTTGTATACATTCTTCAGATACTCTAAACGTTTTTAAATTAAATAACTCTTATAACAAAACTTTTCGTTTAACACGTTAACCCAAGTATAACAACTATACTATGCTATGACTTTTCATTTTCACGCGTTTTAACTGTATAAATTAGTAAACAAATCATGAATTTCATAATAAACCATCTTAACATTTACATTTTAGTCTTTATCAATAGCATCAATGGCTACCCTAACTAATAAACAAGAACATGAAATGAAGGAATTTATTGTTAATCAAATTAGAGCAAAGTACTATCAAGATTTGAAGACTACAAGAGATTTGAAGATTTGTTTTGACAGTTTGCACTTGGGCACGTTTGAGCGAGATGATGTGCAACGGATTTTGAAGTCAATGCCTTCAATTGTTAATCGTGATTTGGCGTTGTTGTACGATTCAGAGGCCGGGAGTAAGGACATAGAGTTTTTGGCAAAATTGAAAGATCTACATGCACAACTTGAAGCCTCAATGGAATTGAAACTTAAGTTTATTAATTCCTTTAACTAGCTATGTATCTTGATGTTTAACGTTTGATTGTATTTATTTATGTTTTTAGTTTTGTATGTCTTTGAAGATTATATATGGTTTTTTATGTTTTGTGATGCTAAATTGAATCGTATTAACTTTTGTGTTTTATTCAACAGACCTTTAATCCGTCTATAGATTTATATGTGTTATCTCAACAGAGGTTTAATCCGTTTGTAGATTTATGTTTGGTTTGTTGTAACAGTTGCAATTATTAAACATCTGATCATTATTATTAACTGGTATCATGAAAGGAACAGACCTTACGAAATACAGTTTTTCTTTTCAACAATAGATCGGTGATTAATTTGGGTTTTACTAAACAGACCATAACAGTTGGTCTGTATACGTTTTTTTTTTTAAATTTGGGTGTTTATAATAATATCTGTTTATAAAGAAATAAACAGACGGTATTAAACAGGTGTTATTCGGAGCAGACGAATGGGTTCTTAATGTTGTCTTTTACTAAACAGGCCTTAAGTTATGACTCGGTCTCCCATGTGTTTCGCACGGGATTTCACCTAGTATTTATAATAGCCAAAAGAAGAGAAAGTGAGATAAAAAAATAAAAGATTAGTACACGCACATTACCCATGACCTCTTGGTCTAGTGGTATGATGTCCCTCCTTACAAATGTGAGATTGTGGGTTCAAATCCTTACAATGCAAGGTTAGATGAAAATAAGTTGGTATAAATATTTGCCGTTAAAAAACAAAAGTACACGCCCACGGTCAAATCATGCTACAACCGACCGTGGGTTGTCTTGTCCACTTTTTCACTAAAAAAATAAACTCACTTCAATGAGTGATTTTTTTTTTTGCTTTTAATCCAATGACAAAATTAGTTGTACTTAAGTGAGCTTAGTATTGAAAAGAGAGGACAGTGATCAAAGCTTGTTTTGACACACATATTTGCTTACACGAAGTGACAAAGGGATTTGGCTTTGTTCATTTTGATTGGTTGACCTTGCTTTTGTTTTTTGTTTTTTCTTTTTACGATGATCAATGAAATTTTATTTCACCAACTTAGCGGGAAACTAGCTATACACTTTACATACATATTACACCATAGCACGATAACTCAATTACATCACCACCCGATGCTAGATATGTTAAAATTACACCAAATGTTTCAAATTAGAGATTGTTGTTTCGCCCGTGCTCTAATCCAAAACAAGCTTAGAGCCTTGATATCACCGAGAACCTTAGAAAGACTAACTTGCTTTTGATTAAAAATCGTTTCGTTTCTATGTTTCCAAATGCACCAAATAGTCGTCGAGCAAATCTCGTTAATTACCTTCCTCTTATTCTTTGAGTCGCCCACGTGGTTGTGAAGTAGTAGAATATCCTTGAAGTGAAACAAAAACACTGCACCAATTTTGCACCACTAGAAAATGACTTGCCACAGGATCTGCACAAAGTCGTAAGCCAAGAACAGATGCTCCGACTTTTCTGTAGCATCACCACAAAAGGGACAAAAATCTGATCCAATATTGATGTTTCGTCTTGAAACGGATTCCTTGTCGAAAGTCTATCCAACTCTGCTCGCCACGCTAATATTGCCGCCTTTTTTGGGACCCAAGAATTCCAATCCATAATAAAAGGGGCTTGCTCGAATCTGTTATAGTGTAAAACTTTCTTGAGACCACCCACAGTGAAGTTGCAGACGTCGCCCATCCTCCATATCCATCTTTCCGAAGTTTGTGTGAGCGTTGGAACAACCACCGAATGATGAAAAAGTTGCAGCTCCGCCTGCTCATCTGCAGAAAAAGAATCGCGTTTTCCAGTCCCAACCCCACCCGATAAATGACAGCAGAACCCGGTCCTTTACAGTAGCAAACTTGTTCTTTTCGAGGGTGAACAACGCAGGAAAAGCCACGGACAAAGGAAGATCCAATGCTCAGCTGTCCAACCAAAAACAAATACCCAACCCGTTACCCACAATCCCTTTAATGGCCCAACTCACATCCACCCCACACCCTTTAATGACCTGCATAGAAGAATGAATTTGTTTCTATGTCCCGGATATCGAAAGTTTAGCCGGAATTGGGTTCCAATCCCTAGACGAATTATGTATAGAACAAACAACTTTCCTCCAAAGGGCGGTAGAGTCAATTTTGAACCTCCACCACCATTTCGCTAACATGGATAAATTCGCATCAAGGAAAGAACCGAAGCCTAAACCACCATAATCAATCTGAGCACAAACATTTTGCCACGCAACCCAATTCATATTCGCCTTTTCCTCCGAGCCACCCCAAAAGAACATGCGCCGTAATTTATCTAATTCATCAATAATCTTTCTAAGGGATTTAAATAAGGAAAAATAAAACGTAGGTAGAGCATTTAACACCAACTTAATAATCGTTACCCGACCACCAAAGGATAAAGTTTTCGTCTTCCAAATGGATAGTTTTTTCCTAAACGCGTCTACCACCGGTTTCCAATGGTTACAAAGATTCATGTTGGCACCGACTTGCAAACCTAGGTATATAAAAGGAAAGGAGCCAGCTCTACACCTCAAGACATCCGACATGTGTAGAATTTCCGCATCTCACTAACCCCAACGTCAAAGACACAACATTTTCCCAAATTGACCTTTAGCCCCGAGGCAAGGTAGAAACACCTAAGGATCTGTTTTAGGTTCATTGCATTACTAACGGACCATTCCCCTAGGAAGACAACGTCATCCGCATATAACAAGTGGGAAATATGAAGTTCACCCGAACCACATGTTAAGCCACATAATAGCCCAACGCCCATGGCCCTTTTCATGACACCCGAGAGCGCCTCCATAGCGATTAGAAACAAAAAAGGAGAAAGTGGTTCTCCTTGTCTAAGTCCACGACTACAAACAAACTCATGCATTGGGGAACCGTTTACCAAGACCGAGGCGCGCGCTGAAGTGACAATCACCATTACCCATTTGCACCATCTAACCGGGAAATTCATTTGCAACATTACGGACTCAAGAAACTCCCAATTCAAAGAATCGTAAGCCTTCTCGATGTCCACCTTAAAGATCATGCATTGACGTTTAACTTTCTTCATCCATCCAATTACCTCATTCAAACTAAGAGGGACGTCCGTGATGTTTCTACCAGATAGAAAAGCGGATTGCTCGGGAGAGATTAACTTCCCAATAACCAAACTAAGTCTCGCAACAAGCACTTTGGACAACACCTTGTTAACGCAACTCACCAAGCTAATAGGACGGTAATCCTTGAAGTCTAAAGGATCCTTTTTCTTTGGAATTAAGGCGATAAAACATGAGGCGCAACCCGTACCCATGGCTGCCCCATCAAAGAATTCCATGAAAAGACGGACAAAATCACCTTGAAAACCACTCCAACACCTCTTTAAGAACTTGAAATTGAATCCATCCGGCCTAGGTGCTTTATCTCCATCGCATGACCACACGGCATCTTTTATTTCTTGTAAAGAAAACGGCCTCACCAACATATCCGCATCCGAATCAGAAAGACAATTGATATTGTAGTATATAATCTTCGGCCTAATGGTGATTCGTTCCTTAAGCTTATCTTCAAAAATAGGCGAATGCCTTATCCTTGATAAAGATTGGGTTTGTAATCCACTCACCAACCGACAAAACCCCGTTGATCCTTTTGTTAGACACATTCGCATTACTGACCCCGTGGAAGAACTTGGAATTTTCGTCGCCCTCCACCGCCCACCTCACCCTTGCCTTTTGTTTTAGATCCATTTGTTCTCGTCTTTCAAAATCCATAATAAACGCCTTAGATTCGGTACGAGACTCAAGCTCTAGATCCAAGAGATCTCTAATTTCAGCCACTTTATCCAAATTCTCCATTATTGACTTATGTCACTTAAAAGACTCCTCCAGCCTCCCTTTTTTCTACACCAATCCACCATTTAATCTTGTTTTTTAGGAATTTCAGTTTCGTAACAATTGCCAAATCTGCAGGACCTGAAAACGAGAAGCGCCCGCATAGACTATGTAGGGACAAAAAGGATTGAAGAAACCACTTTTGTTACCTTAGTCCAAATCATATTTCTGCTAATTATTCTAAGTATGGAACTACTGAAGAAGCAAAGATAGAAGTGCTGAAGAAGAACAAGAGTGCTGAAGAGTTAAAGCATCAGAAGTTCTGAAGTCTAACCAGACATTTCACTGAAGAACTACTGAAGACAAACTACTCATCAGTAGTTTGTCACTCATCAGTACTTTCCAACAGAAGCTTCTAACCGACTCAGTATCTTCAGTAATTTAGTATTATATTGTTTTGTTAAAGTCTTTGAACAAGTTCCCATGCTACAACCTGTTGTATGCATTATCTTAGCTTATTATAATCTTGTAATTACTTAGCACAACAGTCTGTATTCGTCTATAAATAGTTGGGTTTATCCCACTATTTTAGACACTTGATTTTAATTGAATTCCTTCAAAGCTTTTATAACTTATAATCCATTTCACATCTGAGAATCATTCAATACTTGCATTTACTGCTTTATACTTTGAATTGCTTTGATTCTCATTAACTGCAATAGTAAAGGGGGAGTAATAACTCCTGTAAAAGTGTTACTTTAATTTAAAACATTTATTATTCCGCTGTGCAATTTACTACTGATAAACCTGCAAACATATAAGTGCTCTTGAACTTAAACTGTTAAAAGAGACCACTGATCCAACAATTGGTATTAGAGCTTCTGGTTTATCTGATCAAATATCAATCTAACAAATTGAGAATCAGACACAGGCTCTTATTGATATCCAATAAAGGATTAAAGTTCACTTTATTTTACATCCATCACTTTAAAGAAGTATTGACAATCCAAACTTCTTAAAAATGGACCCTTACAATACTGGATCTGCCAATAAACCTCCTATGCTGGTCAAAAATGAATATAACATCTGGCAAAGAAGGTTGGCACACACCATATCTCAGACCAATACTGGGTGTTGGAGGTCTGTAATGTTTGGACCTCACAAACCAGTAATAGCTGATCCAGAATTTAAAGTTGAAAGACCAAAAGACCCTAAAGACTACACTGAAGAAGATTTCCAGAAATTTGAGCTAGATGTAAAAGCTTTCTCTATGTTGGCTATGGCTCTCCCAAACGAAATTTATGCTGGACTTTTACATTGTAAAAGTGCCAAAGAGCTGTGGGACAGCCTTGAAGAACAGTTTGGAGGAACTGAAGAGCTGTAACCAACACCAGAGAAATCCTAGCCCAACAATATGAAACTTTTACTCATGTAGATGGTGAAACATTAACTCAACAGTTTGAAAGATTTTCATCACTCATCTCTGAGTTAAAACTTAATGGTCAGACCTATTCAAATGCATCTATGTTACATAGATTTTTAAGGTCTTTACCTTCAAAATGGGAAACTTATTCTATAGTCCTCAGAACAAGTTCAGATTTTAATACCCTGAACCTAACAAGGTTACATGGTAAATTGTTAACTTTTGAAAGAGAGATTAATCAAAAGAAAAAGTTACAAGAATCTGGTAAAACTGCTGATGACTATACTCCATGTAGCACAGCCTTATTGGGACAGGACTCACCATCTTGTTCTAATAATTTTGGATCTTTTGAACACATTGACATAACAGCTAGGATCTCATCAGATGGATCATTCCCAGCTTACGACAATGAAGACCTAAGTCAAACTGCTGATAACATGTGTTTTATCATGGATGACTTAAAATATTTTAGCAGTGATGACTTAGAAGAAATGGATATTTTACACCAACTGGCCTTGTTAAGCATAAAAACTAACAAATTTTATAAAAGGTCAGGAAGGAAATTTCTAGGATTAAACAACTCTACAAAAGTAGGTTTTGACAAATCTAAACAGAGATGTCATAAGTGTCAGAAGTTGGGACACTTTACTAGAGAGTGTAGAAGCTCTAGCTTTAACCAACCTATGTCTGGAAATCAATTTAACTCCTCATATAATAGGAATAATGGAAATCAAGGGAGTGCTCATTTACAAGCACAAGCTCCACAAATCCAATATGTGCCACAAATACAATATGTCCAAATGCCTGCTCAACACCAGGGCCAGCAACAAATGCCTCCTTTTCCAGCTGCTCAACAACCTCCACAAACTCAACAACCCCCTCAACAAAGTTTATTTACTTCAGGGTATGTTGATTGGAGCAGTCTTCCTTTTGATATATCTGAATGCAGTCCAGATGTAGACAACAAGGTCTATGATATCAACTACGGAGAACCTGACAATGGCAGAAAGAATTTTGCCTTAATGGCTTTTGAGGGATACTCCTCTAATTCTACTCTATCTCAGGTATCACAACAATCTCTGTTAAAGCTTTGTTCAAATTCTTGCAAAGAATCTTTTGCTTTAATTAGAGAAACAAATGTGCATTTACAAGGCAAATCAAATGACATGGAAAGAAAATACACACAGATGATGTGTGATTTAGAAAGAAAACTTGTTTCAAAAAATAAGGAAATTTCTAAATTAACAGATAAATCCATTGAAACCCAGGCACAAATTAAAAGCATGATAGACAACCTAGGCACTGTCAGAAAAGAGCTTGCTGACACCAAGGTTGACTGTGAAAAATGGGTTGAGTCTTGTAAGGGATACCAAATGCTGCTTAACAAGCAAACTGCTGCAAATGTTAAGTTTGGCATAGGTTATACCCATACTGAATCACCAACTGATTTTACCCACAAAACTGATAATGATGGGAATAATTTGGTTCAAACTTCTGAAAAGAAAGAATGCACATCTTTCCATCAGAACTTTCGCAAAAATGAAAGTTCCGCAGAAGTTAAAACAACTGACAATAAGCCATCAGTAGTTTCATCTACATCAGGAGTTGAGACCCTGAAAACTACTGATGACCAATTGAAAAATACTGATATTGTCAGTAATTTGCCTGCCAAATCTCTTGCTGAATTTAAAAGGAAAGAGAAGGCAAAAGCATGTGAAATATGTGGTCTGTTTAACCACATGACTGAACTTTGTAGATATAGAAAGGGAAATCAGTTCCATAAGAAAAATCAATAACTGGTTGTGGGAAAACAAATAAGACAAGATTATGAAAATACTTTCTTTCCCAACAAACAACAACCAAGCAAAACCTTTTCTCAGAAAAAGACTATATCTCAACAAAAGCCTTTTTCTCAAAGTTCATCTTCAGAAGTTACACCTAACCCATCAGTAGTTTCACAAACTACTGAGGTTAAAGATTTGATAAACTTGGTTAAAATTCTGATGACCAAAGTTGATGGTGGTCACCAAAATGATGCCACCATTGTCCCTAATGAAAAATCCATTGCCAAAAAGACGTGGATTTAAGAAGTTGGTCCTCAACAAACTGTACCTATTCTCAAGAGCAAACCCAAAGCCAAATTGGCTTGGGTTCCCAAATCTAACTAATTCGCTATTTTATGCAGAGGGTCTCCAGAGGTTTGAATAGCATTTGGTATGTTGATAGTGGAGGCTCAATGCACATGACTGGATGCAGATACCTGATAAACAATTTTATCAGCTAAAGAGAAGGATCTGTGTCCTTTGGGAACAATGCCAAGGGATATGTGCTAGGATATAGCAATGTATCCTCAAGCAAAATGCAGTTTGACATGGTCAATCTGGTTGAAAACCTTGAGTACAACTTGCTTAGTGTCTCACAAATGTGTGATAAAGGATATTCTTCCTTTTTCACCAAGACAACATGCAAGATCATATCACCAGAAGGCCAGAAGTTGATAGAGAAGATCATTGAATATCATACTTTGCTGATTGCCAAAAGGTGTGGCAATGTTTATGCAGTGGACATTGAGAAAGACAAAGTACTGAACAACACTGCCTATTTCTTCTCAAAGGCATCAACTTTAGAAACTGATCTTTGGCACATGAGATTTGGCCATGTGAACTTTAAAACCATAAATGAAGTCACAAAAATGGGCTTGGTCAAAGGTCTACCTTTGAAGGAATATTAGTGCAAAGAACACTGTGTTTCCTGTCTTAAAGGTAAACATCATAAGTCCTCCTTTAAGTCTATTGAAGAATCAAAAACAATTGCATGTCTTCAACTACTCCATATGGACTTATTTGGACCAGTCAAATACATAAGCCTTGGTAAGAAAAAAGTACTACTTGGTCATCATTGATGACTACTCAAGATTTACATGGGTCTTCTTCTTATATTCCAAAGATGAGACAGCTGAAATACTCAAGTTCTTCATTCTACAAGTAGAGAAGCAATATTCTCTCTCTGTCAAAGTCATCAGGAATGACAATGGGACAGAGTTTAGGAACAAAACTCTGGATCAATTCTGTTTGTCTAAAGGGATTGTTAGACAATTCAGCATTCCCATAACTCCTGAACAAAATGGTGTGATAGAAAGGAAGTACAGGACATTGATTGAAGCAGCAAGAACCATGTTAGCTGATTCAGACCTACCTTTGTATTTTTGAGCTGAAGCAGTCAACACAGCTTGTTATGTTCAGAATAGAGTTCTTATCAACAAGAGACATACCAAGATTGCCTATGAAATTCTTCATGGCATGAAGCTCCTTATCTCCTTCTTCGGGGCTTTTGGATGTCAATGTTTTATCCTCAACCTCAAAGACTCTATCTCTAAATTTGCTACTAAAGTTGATTCATGTTATTTTCTTGGTTATTCTCCAATGAGGAAAGCCTACAAAGTTTTCAATTCAAGAACCAAGATAGTAGAAGAAACACTGAATGTCATGTTCAATGAATCAAAACATACTCTTATTCCAGCACATCCTGCTGAACTCTTTGATCTTGATAGCTTCAATTTCGGGCCTGTAAAGACTATTGAATCATCCAAACCTCCTCAATATGTTATCAAGGGTTTGATGATGATGGTCCTACACCATGGACTCCAAACACAGTCATTAAATCAACTTTTAAACCTTCAGAAGTTTCACAAGCTTCTACTTCAACAACTGCTGATGAACATTTTGAAACTACTGATTCAGCTCCAAAAACTCCTAAACCTAAACAAACAGCTGAACTAGATATTATCAACCTCAGTGGTTTATTTGAAGAAATTCCAGAGTCATCCTCAAGCACAGGTCTACAACAACTGATTGAACACAAGGATCATCCATTGGAACAAATCATGGGTGATATTGCATCAGGGGTACTTACCAGAAACCAGCTTTCCAACTTTTGCTTTTACTCAGCATTCATTTCTCAGTTGGAACCAAAGAAGTATGAAGAAGCCCTCAAAGATAACAATTGGGTTCAAGCTATGCAAGATGAGCTGCTTCAATTCAAGAAGCAACAGGTTTGGGAAATCTGTCCCTTACCTCCAAACAAGCAACCAATTGGTACTAGATGGGTCTTCATAAAACAAACAAGATGAAGCTGGTATGATCATCAAAAACAAGGCAAGATTGGTGGTACAAGGTTATTCTCAAGAAGAAGGCATTGACTATGATGAAACCTTTGCACCAGTTGCAAGACTTGAAGCTATCAGGTTATTTTTAGCTTATGCAATTTCCAACAACATAAAAGTTTTTTAAATGAATGTCAAAAGTGTATTTTTATATGGAAAAATAAAAGAGGAAGTGTATGTTTGTCAGCCACCAGGGTTTGAGGATCCTTCTCATCCTGACTGGGTGTACAAGCTTGACAAAGCTCTTTATGGGCTAAAACAGGCTCCAAGAGCCTGGTATGAAACACTATCCAACTTTTTACTTAAAAATCACTTCACTAGAGGCTCCATTGATAAAACACTTTTCATCAAACATGTTGGAATCATGTCTTACTTGTTCAGATTTATGTTGATGATATCATTTTTGGTTCAACAAATACAAAACTGTGTGATGAATTTAAGAAATTCATGCAATCAAAATTTGAAATGAGTACAATGGGAGAACTGCAGTACTTTTTAGGACTACAAATGAAGCAACAAACAAATGGAACATTTATACATCAATCAAAATATGTTAAAGAATTATTAAACAAATTTTCTTTACAAGACTGTAAATCATGTTCCACTCCCATGACACCAACCACACAAGTTGAACCAGATGATCAAGGAAAACAGGTTGATCAAACCATGTATAGATGTATGATAGGTTGTCTTCTGTATTTAACTGCTTCTAGACCATATATCATGTTTTCAACTTGTGTCTATGCTAGATACCAATCTGCACCAAGAGAATCACACCTAATTGCTGTCAAAAGAATCTTCAGATATCTGAAAGGAACTCCTACTTTAGGAATTTGGTATCCTGCTTCAAGCAATACCAAGTTAACTGCTTTTTCAGATAGTGACTATGCAGGGTGTAAAATGTCAAGAAAATCAACATCTGGTGGTTGTCAATTCTTGGGAAACTGTCTGGTGTCCTGGCAATCAAAGAAACAAACATTTGTGGCAACTTCAACAGCTGAAGCTGAATACATTGCTGCTGCAAGCTGCACATCACAGATCCAACGGCTCCAATATCAACTTCTTGATTATGGAATCAAAGAGACCAAGACTCCACTCTTAGTAGACAGTAAATCTGCCATTTGCATCATTCAAAATCCTATTCAGTTCTCAAAAACTAAACATATTGAAATCAGGTATCATTTCATAAGAGATTGCTATGAAAAAGGCAAGATTGAGGTTAAACATGTCACAACTGCTAATCAAATAGCTGATGTATTCACCAAACCCCTTGATTCAACAACATTTCAGAGGTTTGCTATTTGTGGGATTTACTGGGCTTGGTTGTTGTTGGTTGTTGTACTTTTGCACATATTTTTACTTTCATTTACATACTTACTAATCTGTCACAAAACCTCTGATGAATAAATGAGAGAGAAACTACTGATGTTTTGAGAAACATTAAAAATGGAATTTTTCAGAAAAGAAATAACTACTGATAATTATCAGAAGTTATTTAAGTGTTTTGAAAGTCATTCTCATCAGCTGTTGAAAACTACTGAAGAGATGACGAAAACCACTGATGAAGAAATCTGCTTCATCAGTAGTTTCATTAAAAGGGTAAAACTGACTTTTCACTCATCAGAAGTTTTGACCTATTCGGTTAAAAACTTCTGATAAATACCTTTTTCAAACACTTATCCATTCATAAAGCAAAATTCCCTCTTTCTCTCTCAAAGCAAAGTCAAAACCCCTTCTCTAACCTAAAAAATACTGTTCGATCAAAAGAAACCATGGCTCTTGTACTGAAACAGGGACATAATCTTCGAGGCTACTTCGAGAAAGATGAAGCCTGGTCCCAATACGACGAAATCATTGATTTGGTCGTTAAATCCCAATATGACACAGCCTTCACCGTTGATCCTCCCATCCACATAGAAACTCTCATGATTCACTGAAGGTTGATAATTTGCCATGTTCTCCTCCCTTCTATGACCACCCAACTGCCTCATCTTGCTGTTGTTCTTATCATATTTGGCCACTGATACCTATTGATATTCTTCACACCAAGGTATCTAACAAATTCCCCCTAGAATCTGTTTTTCTTGAAACATAAGCAACTTTCATGATCTTAGTTATCTTTTTTGATGCCCTGCTTTTAATTTATCTCTTTAAAATCTCCACCACTTATTGAAATGCATGGTAACTTAAGAAAATAAAAACTATAGGAAGATTTCCTTGAAATGCTAATCAACTTTTTACGTAGGGAGTGTCGGACGCATAAATTTATTCCATAGGTGTCGTTAATTTTCAATGTTCGGACATCCATCAATTTGATTGCATATTTAACGATGTATTTTGAAAACTCAAAATCATGCATTTTTTTCAATTTTCGTGATATATTTAGCAGGAAGTTGGATTTATCACCGAAATATATGTCCCATACCTTATGTTTTATTATCTACTAGTATTTTCATTTAGAATTTGGTTCTTCGTATTGTACATAAAATAAATAAATAATTGTGGGTGTCTATTGACATCCTCTAAGACGCTATAGATCCACCCTTATATGTATTCACCATGATCAAACTTTAACGTGGTAAAATCAACAATCTAAAAGAATACTACCCCTTCCGTCTCATTTTAGATGTCTATTTTTACACTTTTTGTTGTCCCAAATTAAATGTCAATTTCTAAGAAATTTTCAGTTTTGCCTATAAAAGAAAAAGACAATCAGAGATTTGAAATATTAACTTGAATATTATTGCTATTTTACAACATACAAAGATTTCTTAATATGTGTGTTTGTAGGCCCCATGGCTTCTAAAGTGAGACGGAGGGAGTAATTAAGAAGTTGAAACATTGCACTTAATTATATTCTTTCAACAACAAAAAAAAAATTACATTATGCACATGTATGCTAATAGATTGAGTAAAAAAAAAACAACTAAGCCTTAAATAAAACACCCTTTTAAAATTATCATTTGCGTTTCACGAAGTAAAAAAAGGTCTATATCACCAATTTCTTCTTTTGGTGTCTTTTTGTTCAGCTGTAAAATAGCCATCCACAAAAATCGAGTTCTTTTTATCTTAAGCCATAAAAAGAAATTAAAAAAAAAACCTCAAATCTGTATGAAGTGAGTCTACCTTTTGGCAAACATAAAGTGGGGCCGATATTATGGAGAAAATCAAGGGCAGCTCCAACCAAACCAAAATTGTTCATCTTATTCACGCCATATCCCTTTCAAATTAGTAGCTACCTAACGATGGGAGCTGTTTTCTAATTTGTCTTTTATAATATTCTTTTTGTAAGCTGATACATAAAGATATATACATTCTGCTTTTTTTTAGATCATGTGTAGTGGTGGGGGGTTATGAGGGGTTGTAGTATTAAAATATTAAAAAGTAATAGAAGTTGGGTTATGTGGGGGTTGTGGAAAAAGAGTGTGTAGTGGGAAGGGGGTTATGAGGGGGGTTATAAATGATTGGTAATGATTGATTAATTATTGTTTTTTATTTAAATAAAGAATATTAAATACTTAATAATATTTCATTAAATATAAAAATAATAATAAAAATAAAAATTTAAACTGAAAGTTTATTAAATTAATAAAATAATAAAAAAATATTTAATTTTAAAAACTAATATTTAAAAAAAAAATTTGAATTTCAAACGGTTACTGTTCCAAACCGTTTGAATTTCAAACGGTTTCCCTCCAAACGTTTAAATTTCAAAGTTTGAATTTCAAACTTTCCCCCCCCACTACCAAATCTCAGTCACACCTATAAATACCCCCCTCCTCCCAAATATCAATCACACCTCTTCCATCTTCCTCATCAAACACAATGAATAACACTGGCGGTTTTCAAGCAGGAGCTGCCGGACCTTCTAATGTCCGGCAGTTCACTCGACGGGTCCGGGGACGGGGCCGGTCCCGGCGACTGCCAACTCATCCTCCTCCACAACCTCCTCTTCCTCCTCCTCCTCCTCAACACTGGCTAAATCCCCCTCCTCCTCCTGCTGTGGCACCACCAACTAATCCTGAAGAGGATGATCCTTGGAAGGATGATCCTTGGAAGGATGATCCCTGGACGGATGAAGAATGGGTTTGGGCAGCGGAGTATACCATGGCTACTTATCAGGTGGACCGACTGATGTTGTCGGCACCACCAACCTTCACCCCTCCTCCTCCTACCCCCTACCAGCAACCTATCCCCACCAACCAGACTACCCCCTACCACCACCATATCCCCACCCCCCAGAATACCCCCACCCCCTACCACCAACCTACCCCCACCCCCCATAATACCCCCACCCACCACCACCAGACCACCCCACCCCGTGAATATAGGGACCCAACCCCTGAGGACTTGGAAGCCCTCAGGGAAATTGAGGAGCAGGAGCGCCTCTGGAGCATGTCATCCCCTCGTCGTGAGAAGTACTACTTCCCATCGGATGCGAGGTCTGATGGACGGGACAGCTCACGTTCCCTATCCCCCGAGTACTACTCATTCGAGGACTGGAACTTTTAGGCTTATATTATGTGTTTAATTAAGTAATTTAGGAATATGTTATGTGTTTATGTAATGTGTTTATGTAACGTTTTAATAAGTAGTTTAGGATTAGGAACTCTGTTTGTAATAAGTAATTTTGGAACTCTGTTTTAATAAGTAATTTAGGATTGTATTTTTATGTGTTTATGTATTTTTAGTGTACACATTTTGAAAATGCACCTGTTTATCTGCAAAAAGATAAAATTTCATTCAAACATTAAACATTAAAACCCTAAACATTACAAATACAACATTAAACATAAAACATAAAACATAAAATTAAACATTACACATTATTAAACATTAAAACATTAAAACCTTAAAACACTAAACAAAATCAAAACGCATCATAGTCCAGGACAGCAGATTGGTGACGGTGAAGTCGGTGCCGTAACGTTCACGATAAGCGTCGTGTGTTAGTTGAATTGCCATATGTTGGCTAACGTCAGGGTGCGCCTGCACCGTCGCTTGATAGACCGTTTGCCAACGCGTACAATTATTTTGTATGGTACTAAACTTAGCGTAGATCTGGTCGACCGTGCGGTGGTCCGTATCGGTAATTCGGTTGTACTCCTCCAATACATTGCGCCAAAATTGTCGCCTATTGTTCGGCGGATTTTCCTTGGTGTTGACCCACGCCCTCACCAACTCGAGTTGGTCTTGGTTCGTCCACGCTGCCATTGGTTTGGTTTTGGGTTTGTATTTGGTTGGAATGGTTTGTATTGTGGTGTGAATGGTTTGTGGTGTGGTATGAATGGTTTGTGGTATGTTATATATATAGAGATTTTGTTTAAAAAAAAAAAAAACAAAAATTTAATTTTTTTACCGTTTCACAACGGTCAACAACAACAATCATCACCATTTCAAACTCAAAACGCCGCTAACCATATAACCCCAACCACCCAAAACGCTCTATAGCGCCGGGGGGGGGGGGCGGTGTTCCCCCGCGCTATAGAGGCCTCAACGGCGCTATACCATCACCACTACACAAGGCCTTACAATCTCTTTTTGTAAGCTGATACATAAAGATATATTATCCACTATATAACACTAGTTGGGTGCCCGCGTGTTGCGGCGGGACGACATATAGTGAAACACATAATGAAAGTTTGACGGTTCTTTAAAAAAATGATAACTTTAATGGAACACTTTGAAAACTTGATTACTTTTGGATAGGAAAACGAATAATATTCGTACATTTTGGATACAAAACACTTTACATAGCCACCCACATAAGTACTTTAAAATATCATATTTATATATTTGAACATACAATTATAATTTCAAAATCAAATGTCACACTAATGTTCTATAATTTCATACTTTTTATATCATCATTTCATAAACTACCACATCATCATCATCATCATACTCAGTTAATCCCACCTATAGCAAAGCTAAGGTAGGGTCTGAGGAGGGTAAGATGTAGACAACCTTACCTCTACCCTAAGAATAGAGAGGCTGCTTCCAGTGAGACCCCCGGCTCGATGTGGTTTGGTATCAAGCCTTGGACATAAGGCACAGAACACTTAGCAATCGGGACAAACCAGATCAGTGCATGTGCCCCTTGTCTTTTGGCTATCAACGCCACCACATGATGCATGATTAACCGTCCATTTTTAACGTTATTTTCACGAAATTAGTAAAATAACGTTAAAACTAGTGCAACTTTACTTTTGCCCCCCGAGGGCCACACATATATACATTATATGTGCACACCGTAAGTGGGGCGTCATAAACTCCTTTGAGAACATAAATAACCCTTTTCAAATCTCAACAAACCAAGGGAAAAAAAAACCTTTAGAATGCTAGTATTAAACATGAGATGCCATTCCACTCGGTCTAGCCATATATGAAAAGTAACTTACAGTGTTACCTTATACATCAACTAACTTAAGCATTCTTTTTAAGCATTCTGGAGAATCAACTTTATCAATCAATAGGTGAGCATGAATGTATTAAATCTTATTAGCATATGTTTCTATCACTACATTCAATTCGCGAATCGAAAAAAAAAAAATGGGTGTATTAGTGGTACATGTTCTCGAATCAAAATCGATACCGGGGACGATAAACCTACGCTCGGTAGTCGCCAAACTAAGTGCGACGAATGACGAATGGTTACAACATAAATGGCGGCATGACTAAAAGAAGAGGCGATATGCTAATGTTATTTCATGTGTTTGATATCCCGGAATACGACCGGAAAACAACGAGATGAGTTTTTATGAGTGTGTGTGTCTCGATTAGACTATATATAAACACTCTATCATCATTTAAATGTTACTAATTCATTGAGTCAGTGGAATCATTGATTTTGATTAAATGTTGTCGGTTACGAAATTCCTTTATAACAACTACGGTTCCTTTGGAATTTCAAGCAAGTCTCGAGGAGTATGAAAGGATTAAATTTGCTAGATGAATATTCAATTGCAATTATGTAATGATTGTTTCATTTAAATTGGCTGTTACAAAAGAAAAGAAAACGGAATGAAGAGGCGCATTCAAGTTGGAGGAAAAAAAAGAGTGATTAAACTTTATTAGTATTTTTTATTTTGCTCCCTAGACTTTCAATTAAATGTTAAACACATAATTGCATATGCTTGAGGTACCAAAAAGACAAATATGCCCAAGAATTAAGCTAATTAAGTGTTATAACATAAGCATAAATAATTGTAATTACTTAAATTTTACAAGTATCCTCTATAGATGCTTTATAATTTAGTATAGATTTCACTAATACTTATGAGCTTTAATACAAATTCATAGTATTTCAAGAATTGTTTGAACAAATATCTGTCATAATATTAAGCATGGTAACTGTTTAAATGTATAGGTAGATTTACATGCAGTTTTATATGGTATTGGCTTTCGTTTATAACTTAAATCTATACATATATATATATATATGCACGTTTTGTCATCAAACAAAATAAAAAGGTTTATATTTGTACTTCAAAAATAAACTGTTTGATTTCATTTATAACTGATATATATATATATGGTAGGGATCATACGAGAACCAACTTTAGGGAGAGAACCAAGGAACCAGTGTGAACAGGTGGCACTTTTGTAAATATGATAAAAACATAAAATAAAAAAGTGAAACACAAACCATACATCAAATTTATCATCTTCTTCCCCATTTTATCATCCAAAACCTAGATATCTTCATCTCCACCATCAATCAAACCCTAGATCCACAAATTAACGAACCGCCACCGTCCACCGTCCGTCCACCGTCCACTGCCCATTGCCGTCGTCCACCATCCACAGTCAGTTAATGATTGATTGATTATATGGTAAAATTCTCCGTTTCAATCCATCAACTAGACTCTTTGAATTTATATATTCATGTCCAAATCTAGAAACTATCATTAATTACCTATTTCCGTGTAGTCAGTATGTATTATTCTCTCCTCAATATTCAACCCGCCGCTGAGAAGATCAAATCAATTTACGGTAAGACCTTTTATCCTTAATAATTATTCTTTACATCCTATTATTTATTTTATTGATTTGTTGATTATTAAAAACTTATTTAATTTGAGTTATTGATTTTCCATTTCGTCGTTAGGATTTGTATTTGATTTTAATTTTGTTGATTCTGTGGTTGGGGGTATTGTTTCTGGCCTTGAGATGAGGGTTTTTGCTTTATTATCTATTAGGGCTCTTAATTGATTAGAGATTGTAAAGATTATACATTAATTGATACATTTGTTTCATGTGTTGAACTATTGAAGGTTGTCTAGCAGATTATATATATCTAAACTGATGAAATTGTAAATTATGTTGAACATTTTTTTGTTATATGCATTAAGATTGGAATTTTGGTTTTCTTGTGTGTTGTTTATATTTATGTAGTTAAACAATGGGAAAAAATTGAAGAAGGTAACTTTTGTCTGGGAGTCGAGGGAGATAGGATCAAAAAAGCTGCCAGATGCGATTGAGAATGATGACATAATCGTTGATCAGGAAGTTAAAAAAGGTCGTTATTTATTTAAGTAATTTAGATATATATGCACATGTGCATATATGTATATTTTTCATAATAACTAATAAATGTTAATTGTTAGTTGTTTACACACGAAGAATGTGATAAATTTGAGAAGTAATGATAAAATTAATGTTAATGCACATGTGCGTTATGGTTTAATTCTTGTTATCATTAAGGTATTTCGCTCTAAGGCACATGTGCATATGTTATGGTGTTTTATAGGAAGCTGATAATGTAATTGATGTTTATCAAGAGGTTGAATCAGGTTATTATTATTTATTAAGTACATTTATATAGAAATGCACATGTGAATATGTGTAGTTTTATCTTGTGAAATATTAAATGTTGGATGTTTACTCACACAACATATCATATGTGCAGATTTGAAATTAAAAAGAAAGGTTCAAACAAGATCAAACAAACGGAAACATATTGAAGCGGTGAATAATAATGGTATGTTGTTTTGCATAGTATTTAATATATATATATATATGATTTGGATCATTTGAGAACCACTATTTAGGGAGAGAACCAAAGAACCAAGTGTGAACACAAAAACTCCTCCACCAAAAAATTAAAAAAAATAATAAAAAAATTATATAACCTAAAAAAATAAAAAAAAAAAGTAAAAACACCAAAATGTTTTTTTAGTGTTAATCTTTCTGAAAAAAAATAAAAAAAATTACAAAAAAAATAAAAAAAAACAAAAAAATGGCTTTTTAACGTCATATTTACGTCAGGTTTATGCACATGTGCATTTTGCTGTTATATATATACATACATATACCGTATGCACATGTGCATTTCACTATTAGAGCACACTTTTGAATAAATTATGAATTACCATAATGAAATGATCATTAAATGGACGAGATATGATATATAAGGTGGAAAATAATTTATTCAATGATCATTAAATAAACGCAAAGTGCATTTCACTATTATAGTTAGGTTTTTTTTTCATGGGTTTAGCTTTAGGGTTTAGTTTTTAGGTATGATGGGAAGGGGGTTAGGTTTTTTGAGGTTGTTGGTGAATAAATTTAAAAAAACCTCTATATAAAACTGTTAGGATCTGAGTTTTGGACTGTTTTGATTTACTATGAAATATGAATGAAGTATAAATGGAAAGTGCAGCGGAAAAACGAATAATCAAAACATAGAGAATAATTGTTTTCAATCGAATGCTTTCATTAAACTGAAAGATTACAATAGTACAATTAACTCCCCCTCAGCCTGATCACTCAGAGATTGTTTGTCTGAAAGAGAATGACGAGTGACAAATAGAACAGTGCAAGTACTGTTCTATTTATAGACAAGTACAAACCTCTGATGATCAGTTGCTGACGTCACCTAGAAAGCGACCCCTAACTGACTAACAAACTATAACATCTGTTAAACAATAAACTACTGTTACATTGAAACAACTGATAATAAAACTCTGTTAAACTAAAGCTCTGATGTCTTCTTATCATCTGTTGAACCAAAGTGCTGTTGGTTCAACAGACCTTTGCTCTTCAGATGTTTGATCAGCACTTGTTCTTTATCAGACTTTTGCTCTTCAGACTTTATCCATCAGACTTTTCATCAGCAGCAGTTGTCTTGTATCAGTTGTTAAGCAGCAGCAGTTTGGAAGTCAGCAGTTCTTTGGAGGAAGCTTTATTGTAACAACTGTTCTTTATTCTTGATCAAACACTTAGAATATTTTGGCTTTCAATCATCTGTTCTTCTCCAGGTCAGCAGACCCAACAATCTCCCCCTAGAACAGATGATGCCAAAACTCTGCTTTATTCTTGATCTTTATTTCTCATCAGACTTTCTCTAATTTGCCCTTTCAACTGTAATTCAAAGCTTAGAGAGAAGAGGTCTTCAGCATCTCTATCCAGTGTCAGATTCAAAAGTGTCTGGAGATCTTCTGCACTTAGGCCAGGTGCATCATCCATACTCAACTTCTGAATACTACCATCTGACCTGAGCAGTGTCAATTCATGGGTCTCTTTATCAGACTTCCATTTTAGAATTTTAGAGTCAGAGGAGTGACTGGGATGCATCTTTATTTTGGATGAGTTGGGAGATGGAGGCCTGCCAATGAGTTCTCTGAACTTCTCTGTGACAGGGTCAGAGAAGTATCTGATTTGGTTCAAGAGACCCTCTTTTACATAGGTTTCAGTAAACTTTCTTGTATCCTCTTCAGACATTTCCTTCTGCTTCTTGTATTGTCTTCTAGCAGCAATAGAAAGATCAGAGGTTTCAAGTAAACTGTCTATTGTAAAGGCCTGTGAAGGTTTCTTGGGAGCATCATCATACACTGATTTTCTTGGAAGTTTGGGATTGGTCTTTCTTTCTTGTTCAAGCTTCTTGTATGTTTCAATTAACCTGAGCTCAGACCATCTAGCAACAGATCTCATCTTTCCATACTTGGCTGCTACAAGCTCTTGTCTCATTCTCTTGAATTTCAAGGCTCTAGCTTGATCTCTCCCTTTACTGAAATCAGGGGCAGAGGCCTTAGTAGGAGGATTCTTGGCCATGTTCTCAATTCTAATCAGTTCTTCCCTGAGAGCATGTGTGGTCCAGCCTGTGAATTGGTTCTTTGTTGCTTTGTAAGGCTTGGATGCCAAGATCTGTTCTAGCAGTGAATCCCTCACTTCCATCTCCAAGTGTCTGCTGAGAGGCATGGTAGACATGGAATTGCTCAGGGTCTTAGCATAGTCTTCAATCCTTCGAACTTTGCTAAGCTCTGCTGAATGGATGCCCTGAGCAGTCCTGTCATCCTTCCCTTTACATTTCTCCTTGATGACAGCATCAGCCTGTTCACCCTTGTATTTAAGATAGGTGTCAATGTTGGGTGGTATAGGGAAGCCTTTGAGAGAAGGGAAGGATCTTTCTGATGGCTGATCAGTATTGTAAAAGGATTGAAGTTCCCCCTTGATTAGATCCAACTCAAGGGGATACTTCTCAGCCAATGGGGTGATGGTTGGTGGTGGTCTATGTGATCTGAGTTGAGATGTGTGTGGTGAAAAAGATGAGAGTGGAATGGCATTGACTGGTGTGGATTGTGAGCTTGGGGTGTTAGGTGGTGTGTTGTGGATGTTTTCATCTTGTACAACAAAGGTGGATTTCCTTTTCCTGCTGTACAAGATTTTGGGTGAAGGTGAGGATGAAGCAGTTGTTTGGGTTTTAGGTTGTGTTGTGGTAGGTTTGGGAGTTGTTTGAGTTGTGGCTGGTTTAGTTGTTGATGGTGTGGTGATTGGTTTGGGTTGTGCAGATGTTTTAGCAGTGGTTTTAGGTTCAGTTGTTTTAGGTTCAGTGGTTTTGGTAGCAGATGTTGTGGTGGCAGTGGTTTTAGGTTCAGTGGTTGTAGTAACAGGTGTTTGTACAACAGAGGTTTCAGCAGTTAGTTTGGAAGGTGGTTTTCTAGTATGTTTGGCTGGCATTTTCTTTCTCTTTGAAGTGTTCACATCTTCCACTTCCTGCTGTTGTTCCTTTTTCAGCTGCACCAACATCTCTGCCTTTACTTCCAATGTATCAGCCATTTTCCTTTTGTCTTGAGCAGCCTTTTCAGCCTTTTCATTGGCTGAAGTGTCAACTTCTTTTGCCTTTGATGCTTGAGCTGGTTCAGAGACAGGGATCTGAACATTTGTTTGTTGTGGAGCTGATTTGGGTGACCCTGGTTTGTCAGCAGTTGGCTTCTTCCCTTTTTGTGAGGGTGGTGCACCAAATGGATCAAGTTTTGGTAGCCTATCTCTGCCACTCTCCCCCTTTTTGGCATCATCAGCAGTGAATTCATCATCATCTTCATCTCTGAGGATTGTGGTAGGGGCAGAGCCAGTAGTCTTCAGCAGATGGTCTTTGATCACCTTGATGTCATCCTTTGTGTCATTAAATCTGGCATCCACCATATTTCTGATCAAAGTCATGTAGGTCTCTTGTGTCTGATCTGCTAATTTTCTGTGAGCTATGATGATGGGGGAAACAGATTTCCATAGCTCATTAGCAACATCAGCAGTGGATGGTTGACTCTTTGTAAAGTTGTTCAATGTTTCCAATATTGACTTGACATCAGATTTGATGTCAGCAACAGAGGATTCAAGGTTTTGAACTTTAACCGTCCATTCTTGAAGTTTTGACTCATCACCCAAGTTAATAGGATCATCTGAGTCCCTACCAGAGGTAGTTTTAGCTGGTTCAGTTCTAGGAGGTGAGTCCACAGAATAAGAACCTGCTGCCCCTTTGTCTTGGTACTGGGGACTTCCAACTGTTTTAGGAGACACAATTGTGTCCTCATCAGTTGTTGCCTTCAAGGAAGTCTTATCAATGGAACCACTGTCCTGCTGTGAGACAATGGTCTCTACAGCAGTAGTAGCTGCTTCTCTTGAAACCTCATCAGAAGTAACATTGACTTCTGGGAGTATAACCTCCTCTTCTGTTTGTGGGATGGCTGATTGACTTTCCTCAGCCCTAGTCACTGGTGGTGGCATACTCTCAGTGATAGGTGAAGGAGAGGAACTGGGGTTGTCCTGAGTTTTGTCAATAGCTTCAAACAGAGGTTGCATTGTTTGTGGGACATGTGGTGGTGATGTAGGTGGAGTAAGAAGCTGATTAGCCCTGGGAGATGGGCTTGTAAACATATGGTCAGGTGACTCATATGCCTCAGTATGAGGTTCCCTTTGGCTTACAACAAGATCCTTTTGTGAGGATTCTTGAGGAGTTTGCTTGGGTTGAGATATCTCCAAATGTTGTGAGGAAGTAACAACAGTGGTTTCATGTTGCTTTGGTGATGCAACAGGGTTAGCTTCTGGTATCTCATCTTCCAGAAGTCCCTTTTTGGGTTGAGAGGTGGTTTTGGTGGATGGACGTTTTCTTTTGGTGGCTGGTGTGGGTTTCACAGCACTGGATGAAGTGCCATGATTACCAGGAGCAGTGGGCTCACCAACAGAGGTTTCAACAACAGTTGTTGTCTTTGTCCTCTTTGGTTGTGTTTTTGAAATCTTTTGTACTTTTGATGCTTTTCTTGAGTTGAAGAACCCAACATTCTAGTAAAAGTTTCATCAGTTAAACTTTTCATTTTGAAAGACTCTCCCTTTTGAAAATCCTTTTCAGGTAAAATCTTTTGTAGAATTACACTTAGAATTCTAGGGTAGAGTAGAAAAGCATTATTTGAGCCAGATTTTATGGCTTTCACATTTGATACCAAGTCTAAGAACAATCCCTGAGATAGATTGAAGTCAGAATCTGACAACATAGCATATCCCAAGTATTGTATCCTCAATGGGATTTCATTGAAGGATGTAGTCTTGGCAGAGGCACAGAGGAGGAGGGTATGGAAGAAAAATTTCATGACTGGTGGGAAAAACTTTTTGTATAATGTGGAACCAGTCATTTGTGCATCATACCCTCTTTCTTGAAACTCAGTGTGAAGCTCTGTTTTTGGAAAAGTTTCCATACCTGACAAGTCGTTCAGTGAGAAGGTAGTGGATATGATTTCAGGGGTTATGGCGATACTGGTGTCTCCAATTTTTGAAATTATGGAAGTTGGCCTTTTGTCTTGGTATAAGACTTCAGCTTTCGCCCAGAATTCTTGGAGTGTTTCCAGGTATATGGGGGCATCAGCAATAAGAACATTTTTATACTTTGAGTTATTGATGATGTCGATGGTGGAATGGAATGGTGTGTTGTCTTCGATTTTTACCAAATAGGGAAGGAAATTATGAGTGGCTTTTGTTTGGAGATCCATTTTAATGGATTTTGATTGTGAAAGTGATGAACTTTTGATTGAGGGTTATGAGGAAGACGAGAGCGGTTTTCAGTATTTTGAATACAATGAGACAGTAAAACTGCTGTTGGGGGAAAACAGGGTTTTATAGGCTCTGGTGAAACCGCTGATGTGGCAAAACTCTGCTTTTGAGAGCAGACGTGGCAAACATCTGATGGTTGAAACAACTGGTGACATACAGCTATTTTGGTAAACCTTTGTTGCCAACCTCTGTTGTTTAACCAAAAGACTGATGAAAACAGTTGTTTTATCTGATCAGATGTTTGAAACAGATTTTTCAACCAACAGTGGTTGTTTTATCTGATCAGATGTTTGAAACAGATTTTTCAACTAACAGTGGTTTGAATGAAACAGTGGTTGTTTTATCTTAATCAGATGTTTGAAACAGATTTTTCAACCAGCAGTGGTTGTTTTATCTGATCAGATTTTTGAAAACAGATTTTTCAACCAAAGTGACATTTTAGCAAAATTTGATTTTTCTGAAAACATTTTAATGTTTTTATTGAAACATTTTTGTTGTTTTAATCCATGTTTAACATTCCAATTTGAGAGATCAGATTTGTGAAGGTAGATGTGTCTAAAGCTTTTGTCAGCACATCTGCCAACTGATCCTCTGTTGGAACATGGTGCAGAGAAATCAAACCTTTTTCATAGCTATCTCTGACAAAGTGATGTCTGATATCTATGTGCTTGGTGGTTGAGTGAGAGACTGGATTTTTGATGATATTTTCAGCAGCTTGGCTATCCAACATGAGTGGAGTCCTTAGTGTAGTTATCCCAAAATCCAGTAATTGATTTTGAAGCCACATGAGTTGAGCTGTACAGCTTGCAGCAGCAATGTATTCAGCTTCAGCAGTGGATGTTGAAACAGCTGCTTGCTTTTTGCTTTGCCAAGAAACTAAGGCATTCCCTAGAAACTGGCACCCTCCAGAGGTGGACTTCCTTGTGGTATGGCAGCCAGCAAAGTCACTATCTGAATAACCTGAAAGCTCAATGTTTCCATTAGCAGGATACCAGATACCAAGTGTGGGAGCACCTTTTAGGTATCTGAATATCCTCTTCACAGCAATAAGGTTAGACTTTTTAGGAGAAGCCTGAGATCTAGCACACACACAGGTTGCAAACATGATGTCTGGCCTGGATGCTGTTAAGTACAATAAAGACCCAATCATGCATCTATAGTGTGTCTGATCAACCAGTTCATCCTTTTCATCAATAGTGAGTGGCTTGACAGTGCTCATGGGAGTACTACATGGCTTACAATCATTCATCTCAAATTTTGTTAACAAGTTTTTCACATACTTGTTTTGATGAATGAAAGTGCCATTTTGCAGTTGCTTTACTTGAAGACCAAGAAAGCACTGAAGTTCACCCATAGCACTCATTTCAAACTCTGCTGTCATGAGTTCCCTAAACTCCTCACACATTTTATTACATGTGGATCCAAAAATGATGTCATCCACATATATTTGAACAATCATTAAGTCTTTTCCTTTCCATTTTAAAAACAAGGTTTTATCAATTTTACCTCTTGTGAAACCAATGGATAAGAGAAAAGTAGAGAGAGTTTCATACCAGGCTCTTGGTGCTTGTTTCAGTCCATACAATGCTTTGTTAAGCTTGTAGACATGATCAGGATGGAATGTGTCTTCAAAACCAGGTGGTTGACATACATAGACCTCTTCCTGAATTTTTCCATATAGGAAGGCACACTTGATGTCCATCTGATACACCTTGATGTTGTGGTTGACAGCAAAGGCTAAGAAAAGTCTGATAGCTTCTAACCTTGCTACAGGGGCAAAGGTTTCATCATAGTCAATTCCCTCTTCTTGTCTGAAGCCTTGAACCACTAATCTGGCCTTGTTCTTGACAACTATACCCCTTTCATCAGTTTTGTTTTTGAAGACCCACTTTGTGCCAATTGGACAGACATCCTTAGGCAGTGGTACAAGTTCCCATACTTGTTGTCTTTTGAACTGAAGGAGTTCTTCTTGCATGGCTTCTACCCAACTGTTGTCTTTCAGTGCCTCTTGGTACTTGACAGGTTGTGTAAGGGATAGAAAGCCTGCAAAAAGACAGATGTTTGAAGATTGGCTCCTTGTGAGCACACCTTCTCTGATGTTGCCAATGATTTGGTCTGGTGGATGAGCTCTTAGGTAGATTAGATCTCCCTGGTATGGTACAATGGCATTTTGTGGTGAAGGACAGAGGTTTGGAGGCTCTGTTGACATAACATCTGTTGGCAATTTTGAAGAGTCAACAGATGTTTGGAATGGAGGTGGAGGGATGGGTCCAAGTGGTGTAAGGTTTGACTGACTTTTGTCAACAGATGATTGACTTTTGTCAACAGATGATTGAGCAGTGGATTGGTTGGGTGAATCAGTGGTTTGGAGATAGGACTGGCCAACAGTGGCTGACTCAGCAATGACAGAGTTTTGACAGTTGTTTTGAACTCCTGCTTCCTCTGATGCAGGATAGACTTTGTAGTGGTCTGGAACCACAACATCTATTCTGTAATCTTGTTGGGAAGATTGTGGAGTACCTGCAGGGTTAGTTTTGACAGTAATATCTTCAAACTTGAATTTATCTAAATCAAACAACTCAGCAGGGTTTGCTGGGATTTTTAAAGATGAAAGTTCATTGAACTTCACATTCAGAGTTTCTTCTATTGTCTTGGTCCTTGTGTTGAACACTTTATAGGCATTGGCAGTAGAAGAATACCCCAGAAAATATCCACAATCCACTTTGGCTGCAAATTTTGAAATGGAATCTTTAAGATTTAAAATGAAACATGGGCAGCCAAAGACTTTGAAAAATGATATCAGTGGTTTGATTTTGAACAAAATTTCATAAGCAGTCTTTTGATGTCTAGGGTTGATTAAAACTCTGTTTTGAACATAGCAAGCAGTGTTTACAGCTTCTGCCCAAAAGGACAGAGGTAAACCAGAATCTGCTAGCATTGTTCTTGCAGCCTCAATGAGAGTCCTGTTCTTCCTTTCAACCACCCCATTCTGCTCTGGTGTTCTTGGGATACTGTACTGCCTTACAATCCCTTTTGACACACAGAAATCATCCAACTCCTTATTTTTAAACTCTGTTCCATTGTCACTTCTCAGGACTTTTACTGGCAAGTCATATTGTTTTTCAACTTTGGTGACAAAGTCCTTCAAAATACCTGCAGTCTCATCCTTAGAGTGTAAAAAGTAAGTCCATGTAAACCTAGAAAAATCATCAACTATGACAAGACAAAATCTTTTTCTTCTTAGACTCATGATTTTTACAGGGCCAAACAAGTCCATGTGCAACATTTGTAAACACTGACTAGTTTTGGACTCATCAATGGATTTGTAAGAGCTTTTATGTTGTTTACCTTTTAGACAGGAAACACAATGCTCATCACATTTGAATTCTTTTGATGGTAAACCTCTGACAAGGTTTTGTTTGGAGAGTGAGTTGATAGTTTTAAGGTTGGTGTGACCAAGTCTCCTATGCCACAATTCTGTCTCTTTGGTAGAGGCAGCTGAGAACAGACAGACATTTGCAGTAGGATTATCCTTTAACATATCAACAACATACACATTGCCACTTCTGTGAGCAACAAGTTGTGCTTTGCTCTCTGCAATGATGGTGTTAATCTTTTCTACAGCCTCTGGGCCAACAATCTTACATGTTTGCTTAGTGAAGAATGACCCAAAGCCTTTGTCACTCATTTGAGACACACTAAGTAGATTGAATTTTAGATTGTCTATTAGATTAACATTTTCAAACTTAAGCCTCCCTGCTTTGACAGTACCAGAACCCAACACTTTACCTTTAGAATCGTTACCAAAGGATATATCACCCCCTCCATGTGCAAGAAAGTCCAGAAGAAGGGCTCTACATCCAGTCATGTGCCTGGAGCCTCCACTATCTACATACCATAAACTGTCTAAACAAGCAGAAGCTCCTTGCACATCAGTAAGGATTTTAGTTTTGGTGAGTGTCCAAAGCCAAATTGGCTTTGGATGGGTCCTTAGCTGTCTCAGCCTTAAGTTGAGGAGAATGATCAGTGGTTTGGACTAGCTTTTGAACTAGGTTCAACAGCTGCAGTTGACCATTTGCCAGTGCTTGTATGTCAACACTTGGTCCAGCAGATGTTTGATCATTTCCTATCAGTTGTTGAAAACCATGAGGGTGTCTGTTCACTTTTGGTTTTGAAGGCCTCTTGGGCTCTTCATAAACATGTGGCAGACGATGACAAGTGGGTTGTCCATATCCTCTTGGTAATCTGTTAACAGGTGGAGCATCTGTTACCTGAACTTCTCTGGGAGCAGAGTTTTTGTTCAGACTTTTGGTAACAGATGTTTGAACTGATTCAAAAGTCTGTTTGGGTTTCCCTTTAAAGTACTTACCACTTGACTTTCCAGAGTTTTAGCCTTATACTCTTTTATCTTTTCATCAAAATTTTTGAGATATAGGCACTCTTTTGTTTTGTGATTCTTTTTCTTGCAGATTGAACATTCTTTAGTTTTAGAATCATTTAAACTTGTTGTTTTGTTGATGTCATATGCTTTTAGAAGAAAACAGTTTTTGGTGACATGGTTCTTCTTTTCACAAAAATCACAAAACAAGTTGTTCTTGGCTTTCCCTTTTTCTTTCTTCTTTTCAACAGATGTTTCATCATCTGTTGGAAGATTTACTAGAGGGATTACTTTGGCCTGTGGTGCCATTTTACCATCAGGGGTTTTGAAGGTCATTGGTTTGAAATTTTCAAGGACTTCACACTCATCTGACCATATTGGTTTGAATTGATATTTCTCAATTTCATCAAATGAGGGTGTACCTTCCAACTTTTCAAGAATGATTTTCTTGCCATTGGGTTCAGTAACCTTGATTTCTTGACCTTTTGAGTTTGTGGGAATGACTTCAACCAACTGTGGTACCTTTTTGTCAGTGGTTTGTGAACTTTGGGCAGTGGTTTCTTGATAACCAAACCCAAATTTCACATGACTTTTAGATTGTTGGTTGACAATCATCTCAAAACCTTTAGATGATTCCACCCATTTCTTACATTCAACTTGGGTGGACTCAAGCTCCTTCTTACAACTATGATATTTTGTTATCATAGTCTGAAGCTGGTCTTTGGTTATGCTTGCTTCATGTTTTAAACTGCTGATTTCAGACTCTTTTTCAGATATTTTTGATTTTAACTCTTTTGTAAGTTTTTCAAACTGAATTTCAGAATCCAAAATTTTCTTTCTAAAGTTTTCATTCACCTCTTTTATCTTAGCAAATGCCACAATACATTTGTCTGAGCATAAGTCATTTAAGATTTGAGGAGATACCTTAGCAGCAGCCATCAAGGCACAGTTACACTGGCAGTCACAGTCATCACTACCCCAGGGGTCTGAGAGATTCACAACCTCCACTTCAGATTCTTCAGCTGAAACAAACTCACCAACAACACTATCAGTCACATTTTCAGACACAGATACCACCTCCTCAGAATCAGTCTCTTCAACAATTGTTTCTAATGCCATAAAACAAAAGTCCTTTTCAGTGTTGGCAACTAGAGCAATGTTATCATCTGTTATCTCATCTGGTAGACTGCTCCAATCAACAAAGCCCTGAGTAAAGAAACTCTGTTGACTTGGTTGACTGGTCTCTGCAGGAGCAGAGGGTGGAGTAACAGTCATTGGCACAGGTGCCTGAGCAACAGGTGTTTGGACATAGTGATACTGAGGAATAGTGGTTTGGACATAATGCACAGGAACAGTGGTTTGGGTCTGTGCAAAGTGAGCAGTGTTTTGCACATTAGGTACATTAGGGATGGTTTGATAAGTGTTGGTCTGTGGTCTTTGGTTTGGATAGGTGATCATAGGAACTCCATTTTGACTCCTACATTCCCTAGCAAAATGACCCATTCTGTGACACTTGTAACACTTTATCTTTGATTTATCCAACCCAACCTTTGACCCACCATGTAAACCTGGAAACCTTCTGCCAGTTTTCTTATAAAAGTTATTGGTTCTAATACTGAGCAGGGCAACCTGGTGTAAGATGTCCATTTCTTCTAGGTCCAAAGGGTCAATATATTGCAAGTCATTGTACACAAAAGATGAATTATCAGAAGCCTGGATATCACCACTGGCTGTGAAAGCACAGTTGTTTGGTGATGAGTAAGAATCATTATTGAAACCAGTTGTTATGTCAATGTAATGATCATAACTCTGATCCTTACTACTTCCAGAACCATCATCCTGACCCAACAGTGCAGTATTACCAAATACATAGTCATCTGACACTTTGCCAGAGTCCTGGAGCTTCTTTTTCTGGTTAAGCTCCCTTTCATATGTCAGGAGCTTACCATGAAGCTGGGTCAGGGTTAGGTCTTTGAATCCGATAGAGTTTCTCATAACTATGGCTATAGTGTCCCATTTGTCCTGAAGTGATCTAAGAAACCTATGATTCAATGTTGAATTAGGAAAAGTTAGACCAACCAGTTTGAGTTCACTAATTAGACAGTTAAACCTTTCAAACTGCTGTGTTAATGACTCCCCTTTTATGTGACTAAACGTTTCATATTGTTGGTTAAGTATTTCACGGTTGTTTTCAATCACATCATCAGTTCCCCCGAATTGCTCTTTGAGAGCATCCCACAGTTCTTTAGCACTATTGCAGTGCAAGAGACCGGCATAGATATCATTCGGCAGTGCCATGGCTACTATGCTGAAAGCCTTGGCATCTAGCTCGATTTTTTGAAAATCTTGCTCTGAGTAGTTCTCAACACTCTTTGGTACTTGGATCTTTGGATCCTCGGCACTCGGTACCATTGGAACATGTGGTCCAAATACTACCGATTTCCAGCACCCTGTGTTCTGTTGTGCTAACACATGAGCCACCCGACGCTGCCAGATGTTGTATTCTGACCTGACAAGCATCGGAGGCTTGTTGTGTGTGCCAGTGTTGTGTGGATCTTGATTGAGTGAAGTCATTCTCTTGGTTTTTCAAAAACAAAGTTTGTTTACTAACTGTTGAAATGAAAATAAACTATTACTCTGTTTTAACCCGACAAACAAACGATATCAATGATTATGAGCTGATCTGTGTATTAAACTGATTGATTAGATCAGATTTAAATGACCATGCTCTGATACCAATTGTTAGGATCTGAGTTTTGGACTGTTTTGATTTACTATGAAATATGAATGAAGTATAAATGGAAAGTGCAGCGGAAAAACGAATAATCAAAACATAGAGAATAATTGTTTTCAATCGAATGCTTTCATTAAACTGAAAGATTACAATAGTACAATTAACTCCCCCTCAGCCTGATCACTCAGAGATTGTTTGTCTGAAAGAGAATGACGAGTGACAAATAGAACAGTGCAAGTACTGTTCTATTTATAGACAAGTACAAACCTCTGATGATCAGTTGCTGACGTCACGTAGAAAGCGACCCCTAACTGACTAACAAACTATAACATCTGTTAAACAATAAACTACTGTTACATTGAAACAACTGATAATAAAACTCTGTTAAACTAAAGCTCTGATGTCTTCTTATCATCTGTTGAACCAAAGTGCTGTTGGTTCAACAGACCTTTGCTCTTCAGATCTTTGATCAGCACTTGTTCTTTATCAGACTTTTGCTCTTCAGACTTTATCCATCAGACTTTTCATCAGCAGCAGTTGTCTTGTATCAGTTGTTAAGCAGCAGCAGTTTGGAAGTCAGCAGTTCTTTGGAGGAAGCTTTATTGTAAAAACTGTTCTTTATTCTTGATCAAACACTTAGAATATTTTGGCTTTCAATCATCTGTTCTTCTCCAGGTCAGCCGACCCAACAAAAACTATAAAATAAGATAATTGTATTACATGCACATGTGCATTTCACTATTATAGTTAAGTTTTTTAATGGGTTTAGCTCTATGGTTTAGTTTTTTGGTATGATGGAAGAGGGGGTATCTTTTTGGGGGGGATGAGATGGAGCGTTTTGGTTTTTGGGGGGTATGGGGTTAGTTGCACATGTGCATTTCATAATTTGGGGGGGGGGGGGGGGTTGGGGCGGTGTGGGGGATGGGGGGTTTAGGTTTTTAGAGAGTGAGGTGGTGGGTTTAGGTTTTTAGGGGGTGGAGGTGGGGTTTCTAGGTTTTTTTTGTTTGTGTTCACCTTGGTTCTCTGGTTCTCTCCCTAAAGTTGGTTCTCGTATGATCCCTACCCTATATATATATATATATATATATATATAGTTGAGTATGCACATGTGCATAATTATGGATGAACATGATATAATGTGTTTTTGACAAATGTGTGTGCAGATGCAATTACAAGAAAGAAAAAAACATCAAAGAGTGTTAAAACGGTGGCAGTGAAGACAAATCAAAAGAATGTTATGAAAAAAGCAAATTGGCGCCCGAAACGAACACGCGTTACACCACGTCAACTTGGTTGGGTATAAGGAAATTGTCAAACAAACAAAGAAATTTGTATAACATTTTGTGTAATGTATGTTTGGTTTAACATTTTGTTACACTGGTGAATGTGAGGTTGTGAGATAATTAGAATTTTTTATGTAGGTGGTTAACAAAGTTGGTTTATAATATGGATATTTTTTTTTGTAATCGTTTATTTTATTGAGTTAATACGTTTGGTAGAGACTACATATAGTTGTATGATAAAGACAAATTGGTATAAAAACTTCGTTATTTGAAGAATGATGCATGCATATATGTATGCCCGAAGTTAACCCACTAAAAAAATCTAACAATATTAGTGAAATGCACATGTGAATGCAGTACACGTTTCTTATTTTATAGGTCTTATATAGAGGTGTTTTAAGTTTATTCACGTTTGTTGTCATACACGTGTTTTAT
Organism: Ambrosia artemisiifolia; assembly: GCA_032199755.1. NCBI lineage: Eukaryota > Viridiplantae > Streptophyta > Magnoliopsida > Asterales > Asteraceae > Ambrosia > Ambrosia artemisiifolia. Next base: position 1,474,588 of record CM063526.1, on the reverse strand, counting down.
TTTCAATTTATGTTATAATATGCATGACTAAACACTTGACGAGTTCGACTGTATTTTATATCTCACTTTGCGTCCATTTAATGATCATTGAATAGAATTTGTGACCCCTTATATATCTGTATCGCGTCCATTTTATAATCATTTAAGTATGGTAATTGACAATTCATTCAAAAGTGTGATTTAATAGTGAAATGCACATGTGCATACGGTGTATTTCTGTATATATAACAGCGAAATGCACATGTGCATCAGGGATGACGTCATATGATGTCACAACAGCCATTTTTTTATTTTTTTTATATTTTTTTATTTTTTTCGAATTAATAATGCAAAATAATCATTTTGGTGTTTTTACTTTTTTTATTTTTTTTATTTATTTAGGTTATATAATTTTTTTTATTTTTTGGTGGAGGGGTTTTTGTAGACACCTTCGTATTTACAAAAATGCCACCTGTTCACACTGGTTCTCTGGTTCTCTCCCTAAATGGTGGTTCTCAAATGATCCAAATCCTATATATATATATGCACGTTTTGTCATCAAACAAAATAAAAAGGTTTATATTTATACTTCAAAAAATAAACTATTTAATTTATTTCAGTTTATTATATTTTAGTTTATAAAAGAAATATTTGGTTATTTTTTTACATAACTAATAGCTTTAATTTACACTTTCATATTTACCCATAGATTATTAGAAAACTTACAAAACAAACCTTCTATATTGATGATCACTTTAATATTGAAGTTGAAAGACAATTTTACCCTTAAACTAACATTATTTACTATTGTACCATGAGCATAAACACTTGTATTTACTTAAATTTTACCGTCATCCTTCTTAGATGCTTTATATATAGTATATATATATATATATATATATATATAGATATCAAATACTATATTTAAACCTAGGATCTTCCCTCTAAGAGACATAAGTCCTTACTAAGTGAGCTACCTCACATTGACTTTTTTTTAACAATCTACCTAAATTTATTTCATTCACCGAACCCGCTATTTTAGCAAGACACTAAATAGAGGAGACACCAACACCATTACAACTCCAAAATTAAATCAATGAAAATAAATTTATATCAAACTTAAGTCGTGACTCTAGCTTCAGATTGCTCCAACAAGCCTTATGCTTCGTCTAAAGATATATACATCCGCACACCAAAGGACTTATGGTTAAGAGGGTGTTTGGGATTGAGTTTGGAAATGCAAAATTGCGTTTGGTCAGAAGTGCCTATTGGCTTATGACTTTTTAAAAAGGAGCTTAAAAAAGTGTTTGGATTAGTTTTTGGGATGAGAAACGTTAAAAAGTCAATAGATTGTTTTTTAAGTGTTTCGCTTAACTTATTGTGAATATTGGTTGTAAGGATGGTAGATTTGTAATTTTTTTCCAAAATTCAAAAGCCAAAAGCCACGAATTCTGACTTCTCAAAAACAGTTTTCCACCATTAAAAGCTAAAAGTCAAAATAGAAAGTGCCCTTGGGTTACACAAACAGCTTATTGACTTATTGGCTTCTTAGAAAATCCAATAAGTCAATAAGTTGTTTTCAAACTCAATCCCAAACACCCTCTAAGTGTATCAAGGTGTGAAGGGTTTGAAAGGTGTCATTCTCTATGAGATCTAAGGTTCAAACCTCATGGTTAGGTAGTTTGCTAGTGTATTTTCGGGGTTCTAGCTTCTTGCGCATCGCAATCCTTTTAAATATGTATGTATGTATGTATGTATGTATCGTCATTCAAAAATAAATAACTTATTATATTATTTTAAATTGTAGTGTAATAATTAATATGTTAGAATTGAAGTGTGATGATCACGTGAGTCTACTATACATGCAAGTCTTTTTGAGTGATTGTGACACCCCGCATTTTCAGGTTAATACTTTCACTGAACTCTAGTTAACTTACATGATATATTCTAGTTAATTTACGTTGTGCATGGGTAGATACTTAACTCGGGTTAGTTAAGTAGGCCTAACACATGTTAGAGGTTATTAACATATGTGTTAAATAGGATAAGTATTGTTTAACACACACATGAGTCCTGTATCCCGAACGTTGGTGAATTATATGTGACATGTATAATCATAATATGTGCAATTAAATGGTGATGGATGCGAAGTGCCTGCTTGTATGAATTATGTGAATTATGTGAATTATCACTTGACTGACGATTAATATGTAGACCATGCAAGTTACGTACACGTCATGACTAATATCTTATGTAACAATAAAAACAATGGTTTTTTATACAATTTAGAGGGATTATTATTATTGGGTCCGGTATTGGGCTAGTATAGTCTTAACGGGTCAAGATATGGTGCAAGAGGGGCCCTAATACCCAACTACTTGGAGAACAAGTAACATAATCCTATAATTATAGTTCAAAAAAATAAAATAAAAACCCTAACCTACCTCCTTGCTTGCGCCGTGGATATCCCCCAACCCCACACCCTTCACTTTTCAATCAATCAACTAATCTCACACCTAATCAAGCTAGTTCGGGTTTAATCTCAAGGCTCTAGGGAGTTTTAGCACCACAAGGTATGCGATTTATATGTTCTTGGATAGATTATGTTAATTGAAAAACTTTAAAAACTCTAAAAACCCTATACATACAATCGCATATATATATATGTAAGAGTTCTTGATTGTTCTTGATGATTTAATGTTAATGGTTGTTGTTAGTTGCCATGATTAGGGTTTTTGCATGATAATATATGTGGTTAATCATGAGAGTATGGAGTATGCATGTAATAGAGATTTTTGAGTATGATTAGGGTTTGTGAATAACTTGGGATGCAAGTTTTTAATTCTGGCAGATTCGTTTGTATGTTTTGTAGGGGCTGTAAAGGGTTGGTAAATTGATAGTTTTGATAATTTCTTTGCATGATTGTGTTGTATATAGTCTTAGCTTTTCATAATGGGCAAAACCATCAGATTTGGACGTCGGTTGAGTCATTTTTGGAATTTTAATTGATTAGGGGTCATAACAGATTTTCGGAATTGAAATTTGGGTCAACTTTAAATGGTCATAACTGGTGATTTACAAAGAATTAAGTTATGAAATTTTTACAGTAGGTCAACATTGGAAAAACTCGGCTTTTCCAAGTGGATTCATCCCGTTTGGATGAATACACAATTTTTGGGAATTTTTCTACTAAACTGACCTGCTGTGGAAATTTTCTGGACATAGCTGTGTTGCATGAATTTTTATAATTTTTGTGTGTGGTTTTAAGACAAAATAAAAATAGGGGTTTACAACCAAACCCCCATGAACACTCAGTAAAAATTTGGGGTTTTAATTCATTCGTTAAGTGGGTTAAACGATGCGTCTTTCACGGTGCACAATCTGTCCTGAAAACGCAGATTGTGTACAAAGTCTTTATGTGATAATTTGAAGTTGTTTATGGTATGCGATTGACATGTAATTGTGTAGAAACTTGCATGAGATGTGATTGATGTGTTAAACTTGTAATAGTCACCATGATCACCAACAGGATACGTAGGACATACTTGTGCATGTAGAGTCACTAGGTGTCACTACACGATTTTGAAACTTTTAAGAATCGAATAAACGTGCTATGTGGTATATTGGTTATGCAAGTGTACTCACATAGTGACACATATAATAGGGAGTCGGTAGCGAGTCTCTATTACGTTGAAGTTTGGATATTTTTGCTTGCAACCTAAGGTGAGTTTCACTACTTTTTTCTCAAAGCATGCGTCTCGGGTTGAGACTACATTGGTAACGTTTTCTAGTCTATCTTGAGACTACTTTCTTTTACACATCCCGGGTTTGGGGTGCATGGTTCACGGGGTGAATCTATTTTTACTAATTCATATTTATGTCCTTGGTGAACTAAACCAAACACGTCTTTTAAGTCCTTCAAAATACCGAATCAATTGCCAGTTGGGCAAGCGGGTTAATTAGTTGATAGCGCTATTAGGTCTAACAAACCTCACATCGTGCTGGGAGCACGGATGTGAACTATTAGCTTCACACATAATGTCATTGTCTGTAACACCCCAACCGATGGCGGAATCATCGAGGTGCCACGTAGTGACGATTGTTCAATAGCTCATGGACTAAAGTGTAAATTTAGATACATTGATTAAATAGTTTATTACAATGAAATAAAATACAACAAGTCTAAATGTCAACTAAACTGAAATACAATGAATCAAAATCTAAATATAAATCCGAAAGCTTAAAGAATGCATCTCAAAATAACCTGAAACATGTACAAAATAATTTGGTCAATACAAAAAAAAATTGTATTGGTGAGCATACCCTGTTTTGAATACATATAGTAGAAAAAGTGATTAGCAATTCATGTGTTGTATACCGTTTGCAATTATGTATTTAAGCAGTATCAGTCAAAACCAACCCTAAGACAAGACAACACTTTGAAAACCATTTTTGAGTATAATGAATCACAAGACAATGACCAAGGTCTCTCAACAGAGTCACAAGGGGTATATACCATAGTACTATTCATTGAAATGCAAGGCCACAACGGTTAATGATTTTGACAGCCATAGATACACACAAATTAACATAAAGCAAACACACATGAGAATTGCATTTAATAAAAGAATAACATTTAGTCATAGTGTACATGAATAGCCCCAAAAGATTAAAACATGAAAAAGGGGAAAGATATACTCACAGTTTTGCTGAGCGTATCCAATCCAACAAAACTTGTCACAAGATTAATTTGGGAATTCCGAAGAATTCAACCTATACGTATACGCATACTAATGAGGAAAGTGTCTTAAAAGTCTAAAGCATCTAGAATCTAAGGCATTAGGGTTGCTAGACTTATGTAGGGAAGATGGAGTTTTATTATCTCTTGAATTTAAATAAAAAATGTTAAATAAAGTATATCGTGATTTAATATTTAATACGTGACGAATAAATTATAATACTTACGTTTTCACATATAGGAATCTTTTCTATTTTATAGAAAAATATTCATAAAACATATTTTAATAATTTACATTTAACTAAATAATTAATTATATCTAATTAAATGTAATTAATCTAAAAATACAAGATATGATCCGAAAATGATATTTTTATGAACAATAATTATTTTCCGATGTATAAAGGTCAAAATAACTTTTCCATAATTTTTCTCAATTTATTTGTATTTAAAATAAATTTAATGAGTTTAAATCATGTTTAAATGGTTAAAAATAGAAAAATTAATAAAAATGAATGTTTTCAGGTCCAAAAATTTTATTTCTGTTCATATTGTTTAGAAATAATTTTCCATAAATTTTGAGATTAAAATCATAAAAATTGGATTTTTAATCAATTATTTATGATTAAAACTATTTAAATTAATAAAATTATGAAAAATAATTATTTTCCAGAAACTAAAAATGGGATAATTTTCTATGAGGTATCAAAAAACTACTCCTAAAATTTCATGATTTTTGGAGTAAAAATGAATTAGTTATGAATATTTCAAGATTAATATATTTATATAATTAATATATAAATGATAAACTAAAATCTGGAAAAAAAAAAGAAAAAGAAACGTTGTGAAGGGGGACGGGTACCAGGTTCGAACCCGGGTCTGTTCTAGATGAACACACACACAGCCACTACTCCACTTATCCAGTTTGTTGAGTTTAAATGGAAATCAAATTATATAAGCATAGTTTTCAATACATCATCTTCCCCAAATACTAGCTCAAGAACCCTAACCCTAACCTTGATTTCAATAACCCGATCAAGACAAAATACCCGGTCTGTAATAAAGGGCTTTTGGTCGGAAACAAGTGACAAACAAAACGGCATGAATAAATTAGACTTACAACAAAGATTTGATGCTCGAAAACAAGGGTGCAGGTCCGAAGCCTTAAGAGCCGATTAAGCATCATTTCAGAACGTTTTTATGTGATTTTTTCGTGGGTTTAGAATGTGTATGAGTGCAGAAACAAGTTGGTGGGTTCAATTTACATTGAGGACGAGTAAAGCGAGATTTTTGAAGCTTCTTAAAATCCGGTCGGTTACAAACCATAAAACCCGATAATTACCCTATTAAATGCGGTAAAGCTTGTCTAAAATGATTGGAATTCTTTGGAAATTTATGGAGAAACGTTTGGGAATCAAAAACGGACATTAACACTTCATTAAAATGGGTTTTAAAGCTTCGCCGGAGAAAACTCCGGTTACCGGATTCTTGGCCGGAAAAACGAAAGAAGAGGAAACAGATTTTTTTTGAATTTTAAACTTTTCACAATTAGTCCCTAAAGTGTTATTCTTGTATAAATTGTGTTAAAACTTGATTTTTTTTTTCATCATAAAACCACATAGACTTATAAATTTGAATCAAACCAAATAAATATTTTAAGTTTTTATATAAAAAAAATCTAATGAAACATTTTATAAAACAAAATTTTTAAGGTTTAATATAACTCAAAATTTTTAATTTGAGAGTAAACAACAAAAAAAAAAATACAAGGACTAAATTTATAAATGCGAAAATATGAGGCTTAAAGTTGACTTCAAAATAGACGAGGGGATAAAATTGACAACTCGCTAAAAGGCGAGGGTGACGATTGTCACATTGTCGATAGACAATGATGCAAGGCAACCTTATCCCGGTTATGGGAACTTGTTCATTAGTAGTTCGGTATTCGCCGGTTTTAGTTATCATGAGTGGGCTAGCTACCCCTGACATTTGAATTAGCTTTTGTTTACTGGGTCTGAGAGGCCAACGTTGTACACTTGACTTTTGGGGTTTTTGAGAACCTACACTTTTATTTACATCGCTTACTTATATTGTGAACTCACCGACTTTATGTTGACACATTTTAGCATGCTTTGCAGGTCCTTAGGTACGGAGCACGTTTTAGGGCATGCATCATTTGTGTCTTGGGTTATGAATATTTATTATTTCGTACTTTTAAACTTTGGTTTTGGGCGCGTTGTTTTGCGCAGACTTTTGCAATTGTTTTACTTTGTTTACGCTTCCGCATTACTTTAAATTGCTTGGTTAAACTTTGAAACTTTTTCTTTAAAACGAACTAAATGGTTTGGGCATTTAGAGTCGTTCATGATACTTATGGCTATGGATCCTGGTTTGTCATGCGCCTCGCGGTAAAACTCCGCAGTGGAAATTTGAGGGTGTGACAGTGATGATTGGGTTGTTTTCTCACCTCCGCGGGTGATTGTCAGTCCATGAGAGATTTGCTATATATTTGGGTTCTGACCCTTTTCTTCTGGACCGCTAAAAAAACAAAACACAATTTACAGGTCATCCACTGAGTCATAATACAAAGTTCGCGCCTACACTATTGCAAAATTAACATGGATAGAAGTTATCCTTCGAGAACTTGGGATATTTACAAAATCTATTTCCACCCTCTAGTGTGATAATTTGGGTGCAACTTACCTTGTTGTTGATCTGGTCTTTCAAGCTCAAGCTCAAACAAAGCACGTTAATTTGTCTTACTTTGTTCGCAAAAAGGTAGCTCAATGGAAACTCTTTGTATAGAATTTATCAACATATGATTAGTTCGAAACATTTCACAAAACCAATGTCGACTCAAAGATTTATGCACCAAGGTACAGGTCGTTCCCCGCAGTTATCTATATGACATAGTATATATAGTAAATTATAGTAATCGTCCTTTTATGTATGTATCGGGTTGCAAATTATGTCCTTTAAAAACATAAATTACAAAAATTATACTTTGTGTTTGAAAACTCTTACACATCATGTTCTTTACGTTAAACCAGTTTAGTTTAAATATTAACTTTGGTCACATGGACCCGACGTGAGGGCATTATCGTCTTTTTTCCTTCCCTCTAGATAAAACAAAAATAAAATTAAAAAGTAATATATGTGTTTACATATGTGTGTGTATATATATGTATATATCTATATATATGTATATATAACTCTTCTCTTGTACCCCCCTTCTCTTTGTCATCTCTACTATACCAACGACCATCACCCACACTTCCCCCCAACCTCCACCACCCCTATCAACATTTCACCACCATACTTTGAACCTTGAATACTATCGAAAAAGAGAGATGGGAGGGGTAGAAGACAGTTCTTTTTCCTTTTTTCAAGATAAAACAACTATCGGAGAAGAGTTTTTTTTCCCTCCAACTACAATGGACAAGTGACGGTGGTACCGTACTTCGGCACTTCAACCATTTCAAACCCATAATATAAAGGTGAGAAAGCTACTGGTGGTGACGGTTAGGACTTGCAAGAGGAGATGGTATCCTTTTTGAAGAGCACAGTTGCTGATCCAACAATGATTTTACGATGGAAATCGGCAAAGACGATGTTATGTACACACATAACCCGACTCAAAAAGCAATGGAATTGTGTTTGGGTTTTGACGGGTCCTATGGTGGTTCTCCCACCAAGAGTGGTAGAGGGTGGTGGCAGGTGGGGGCGGTGGAAAAGAGAGAGGGGTAGAAGAGATGAAGTAGATGTGGGGTTTTAATCAGGTGGGAAATAAAAAACGTGATGTAAAGACGATAATGCCCTCACGTGGGGTTTACGTGATCAAAGTTAGCGTTTAAAATAAACCGAGTTTGGGGTAAAGGACATAACGTGCAGGGATTTCAAACATAAACTTTAATTTTTATAAGTTATGTTTTAAATGACACAATTTTCAACCCGTTATAAACATAAAAAACGATTTTTCTAATTTACTCTAGTTTATATATACCCATTGTAAACCCTACTTTTGGAATATGATCATTATCGTAATTGTTAGAGAACTTACGTTGAAATTGAAGACAAATCATCAACGTGGACGGGCTTGTGTTTGACACAATTCTCTTAAACAGATTCCCAGCCTGTTCACCGGTTCTTAACAGTGATGATGCACTTCCAGACTTATACACTTGCCTGAAAGATAATCGGACATCGATTGAGTTTTTTCTCTGCATATATATATATATATAGGGACAGGTTCAAATACAAAGTAATGAAAACGTGCGAAGTGTGCGAAGGCTCACTTGCACATGATAATTATGTAATGATAATTATGTAATGCCTTCATGAATATACAAAAACATTACGTAATATCACTACGTAATTATCATGTACAAAGTGCATGATAATTACGTAATGAGAATTACGTAATGATAATTACGTAATGTTTTTGTATGTTCATGAAGGCATTACGTAATCATGTACAAAGTGCATGATAATTACGTAATGATAATTACGTAATGCTTTCATGAACATACAAAGACATTACGTACTTATCATTACGTAATCATCATGTACAAAGTGACACTTCGCATGTGACACCCCAGGAAAATCCCACATCGGCCGTGGCCAGGAGAGATCCTTGGTTCATAAGTAATGTCTTGCCTCTTAAATCACCAACGCGTTTTGGGGCTTAATGTTAGTGGATGAGAGGAGAACTCCACAGTTAAGCGTGCTCAGGTGGGAGAAATTCCAGGATGGGTGACCTCCTGGGAAGTCTCCACCGGGGCAACCATAAACAAATCCGTGAGCTCTGGATGGGCAAAGCAGACAATATTGGTGTGAAGGAGTGTAACAACCCGGCACAGACCCCTAAAATTTTTTCGCGTTTTAGTACCGTGTTATAATAAAAAGTTAACTAAAATAAATATTAATCGAATCGATTATGTACGGAATTGAAAACCGAACCAAATAATATGATGATATTATCATAATATGCGTTATGAGGCCGATTTTAATACGCGATTACGAACCCAACCCGGACCGGGTGAGTCACCAAGGGAGAGGACACTTGTCCTCCCCTCTTGGTGACACCCATCCTCCTTATTATTATAAAACAAACACACATATAGATGTGTGTATTCATCTCACACACACACTTAGATCTGGACATTCAATCTACAACACACACCCACCCTACATCTGATAGAGAGAGAAAGTGAGCTAGAAAGAGAAAGAGGCCGGATGCCTCTTCCTCCTCCGGCGATGGTCCGGCCAAGCTCCGGCAGCCGAACTCCTTCACCCACCCCTCACCCTCTCAACACCCCACATCTACTGCTATTATAGAGAGAGAGAGTGGAGCCGAAGGGTAGAGAGAGAAGGCAAGAGAGAGATAGAGGTCAGAGAGAGAGAGAGAGAGAGAGAACAGAGCAGAAGAGAGAGATTGAGTTAAAGATGGAACCTGAGAAGGAGACTAGGTCTCCTGCGCCTCCGGCGGAGCTCCGGCCAACCCATCACAACCACACCCCACCCCTGTTACTGATTTATATTATTAGAGAGAGATAAAGAGAGAGACGCAAAGAGAAAGAAGAGGAAGAAGAGAGAGAACTCAGAACCGAGAAGGAAGGAGACGATGGCGATAGAAGAGGGTAAGTAAGTTGGTTAGGTCACGAGACCCAATTGAGCCGGAACCGAGCTCCGGTAAGCAACCATAAACCCCTCTTCTTTATTAGTTGTGAGAGATGATTATTGTTGAGATGATGGGTAATAGATGCTAGTTGTAGGGGTGGTTTTGGAGGTTGAACTGTGGTGGTGTTACGGTAGTCAGGGGTTCGGGACAGGGCCAGTGGTGGTGACGGGGGAAGCTTTTGACAGTAGGTTATAGTGGTGGTTAATTGGTGGTCTTGATGTTGGAATCACGAGTAGGAGGTCAGGCCAAAGACTTGGTCCACAAAGGTTGACCAGGTCAACTAGATAGTCAACCGGGTCACACTGACCGACACGAACCCGAACCGAGGATGAGCAAGAGGTATAACCGGACTTACGCACCTATTTGTTATTAACATATTATGTCTATAAATTACGTGTGGGACTTGACGAGTAAATAAACGAACTATACATAAAAGTAAAACTAATACAAATATATGTTGGATTGGATACTCGGACATTTGGATTAGTTGCATAAACTTGGACCCTTGAACAATTGGACACAAGAATTTGAAGAGGATAACTAAGACTCGGACTCGACAACTTGAACATGACGACTTAGACCATCGGACTAGTTTGGATAAACTTACGGACTAGTGGTACGAACCTTAGATAACTCGAGGCCTTGAATATTGAATACACAATTGGGATAATAGTTATAAACTACATAGTTGACGACTACATTAGTACTTAAGAATAAATATCACCTGGACGCCTTGGATAAATTAAACGCTAGAGACATGATACAAAGAACACTTAGGACATCAAAGATATTGTTTCTAATAACTTGGAATTGGATATCAACACTCAAGACGCGACCTAGACGAAACTAATATGTTTCACATAAACATGTAGAACCATTACTAAGTTATATTCATTGTAACCCATAAATAGAGCGAATATTAGTCGCTAACTATTAGATATTTGATGCATAGAATCTTACGACTATAATAATTATTATCCCAGACTATTGGACATAGATTAGAATATGGACTCGACTAGAAGTAGACGTGAGACGTTAGATTATGGACTCGTCAACTAAGTCTCGGACATAAACTTTGGACAAAGAATATAAAAGGAAACATATATAAATAACGAACCATACGCTCGAGCTCGTTCCCACACGTAACCATGACGAACAAAACTGAACTCTAAAAATAATGTGTGTCGACATAGGGCCCAACCAGGAGGATGTCAGTATACGGTACTGAGCACCGGTTTTTATAATTGAGCTATGCAAACAAGTGAGTTTCGTGAACTCCCCTCTTTTTACTTTTAAACTGTTTTGGGGTGACGCATGCTTCTAAACTGTTTTGTATATTGTTATGGGTGTTAGTTTTACAGAGCGTGATTACCTGCTTGCTTGTTATGCATACTGAACCAGGCACTCATTAACTCTAGGATAGAGCCGACTTAATATATGGGTAGTACTACTTGGGGAATCCCCCACGCACAATGGTCCGGCCTAGACCCGGAAACCCCCACTGAGACCGACGGGTCGTTGCGGCATATATTTTGCCATTGGGGAACCTATGAGGCGGGACATAGGTTAGGAAGCTATGACAGTAACGGGCATAGACTTTGTTGATACATCTAGACATGGTTAGGCATGGGCTAGGTGCCAAGGGTTGAGTGGCCAGCTTGTAGGACTGTAACACCATAACCAGATAAACGTGTTGAAAACTGTTAAACTTGTTTGGAATAACTTAAACTGTTTTGATAAACTATTTTGGGCGCCTATGTAACAAAACGCACGAACTCACCAACATTATTGTTGACCCAAAACCATTTTAAGCATGTGTTCAGGTACCGGTATTGGATATATGAAGAATGTATGATTGCAACTCAGAGTCACAACCAGTGGACGAACCAGAAGACGATCGAGTAACCATAGATATTACCGCGCAAGTACGATCAGGGACCAGATGTAGATAATGAAAGTGTATTATGTAAATAAAAATGTATAAATTATGTTAATGAAGTTAGTTATTATTGTACCGCTTCCGTTGTTGCTTGCATTTGCGTGAATGTTGTACCAATCTGTTATTTCGTCCAGGCCCCCTGTGGCCGGGTTGTGACAAGGAGGCCGGATGTTACAGATTGGTATCAGAGCCAATGGTTATAGTGAACTAGGACTGCATGTAGAGTCTAGACTATAGCCGAGTCTCACACACTAGACGGTCACATACTTTTGAGTCGTGTCTTTTGGTAAACATACTAACCTTGTCGGGGTGTCGATATCCTTACCACACAGTGTCATATTACCTATCTCATTCTTGGTTATTCCTAGCTTCATTTTATCTTCTCTTTTGGGTTTACAGTCGAGGGAACTTGTTTGTTGATCTTTTAAGTTGGTTACATCTTCCTAAGATGTGCGTACCGGGTGACTTGAGGTTCGAGCTCGGGGCACGCCTTGAGGACCATGTAGAGAAATTTATCATTTCCGGTGCACACGAAATCATAAGTTGAAATGCATGGAAGACTTGTGGATCTCGTGTTGGGATTAATGGTCACGTTCGAACCCGATCCTAGACTTTTCATATTCTCTTGGTTTAGCGTTGGTGATGGGTCTGAGTGTTTATTTCTTGTTCTTCTCAGAAGATGTCTGGACGCACTGGAGGACGTACTGGGGGACGACGTGGAGGCCGCACTGGTGGGGGTAGAGGTGGTGGTAACATCACCTTGACGTATGATGAGCTCAATGAGATGATGCAGCAACAGTTGGGCGTTGCACTAGCTGCCTTTCGGCTGCCCAACAGACTTTTATGGGTGCTACTGCTCCTCCGGTTCAGGCAGGTGTTGCCTACAAGCGGTTTAAGGATTGTCAGCCCCTCAGCTTCCAGGGTACGGAGGGAGCTGTGGAGTTGCTTCGGTGGTTGGAGAAGACTGAGTCGGTGTTCGCTTTATGTGAGACTCCAGCAGTGGATTGGGTGAAGTTTGCTTCGGGGACTTTTGTAGGACCCACCCTGACGTGGTGGAACTGCGTCACTCAGACACTTGGTCTCGGGGAGGCCAATGCCATGCCTTGGGCGGATTTTGTGCGTAGGTTGAAGGATGAGTACTGCCCGTGGGGGAGATTAAGAGGCTGGAACAGGAATACGGGAATCTTAAGATGGTGGGTTCTGAGGTTGAGGAGTACACGATCAGGCACAACGAGTTAGCAGTGATGTGTCCAGGTTTGTCGACGCCAGAGTACAGGAGGATAGAGCAGTATCTTGCGGGTTTGGTGCCAGAGATTGCTGGGTTGGTGTCTGCGAGGGATCCTACTACCATGTCAGAGGCTGTGCGGTCGGCTACTAAGATGACCAACTTGAAGATTACTGAGGGTGTCTTGCCTCCTAGAGGCTCTTCTGTGAAGGCCCCGATGGATAACAAGAGGAAGTGGGAAAGTGTGGAAAAGAGTTCAGCGGTGGTTCAGCGACAACCGGCGGCGAAGAAGGCTGAAGCTTAAGGGTTAGCGTCGGATCAGAAACAAGGGGGCTATGCTGGGAAGAGCCCTAAGTGTGGGCGTTGTGGTTTTCATCACAATGGTACTTGTGAGAGTTTTCGTTGTGAGCGTTATCAGCGGACGGGGCATCTTGCGAAGGATTGTAGGGTCAACCTTTCGTCCAGGGCGACTCAGACTGCTGCTACTACTACCCCTGCTCCACAGGGGAACCAGGGTTGCTTTCATTGTGGAGAAGCAGGGCACTTCAAGCGAAGCTGTCCAAAGTTGAATCAAGGGGGCACAGGGACTGCAGGGAAGGATGGAGACAATGAAGGCGGTGGCCGGATTACTCGTGATCATGCTTATGTGATCGGTGCTAGGAGAACTAGGTGGACCCAGACACTGTTACCCATACGTATTCTTTCTTATCTCTTGTTACGTTTTGGTTTTACTTTTATCCGCATCGTCGTGTGTTCGTGTCTTCGGGTGTTTTCTTTATGGTTTGGTCTTTGGGGATACTACTTGGACGGTACCGGTGGGTTAGTTATACCGATCATAGTAGTCTCCAGTAGGCCTTCGATCGGGGGTCTCTTGTTTCATATTCACATTTGGGAAAGTGGTTTCCCGGTGGTTACCGTCACGTTTTGGTTCACTACCTTCACTCGTTGTATTTTGGGGAAACGTTACTTGGGCACACACAGAGGTCAACGCTCATCACTGTGGAAGCCGAAAGAATCTCGGGACGAGATTCCTTTCAACAGGGGGATGATGTGACGACCCGGAAAATTTTTCTTCTTATTTGTTTTCTCTTTTCGACTTCGGGAAATTTTCGGGACGAAAATTCTTTCAACAGGGGGATGATGTGACACCCGGCAAACTCCGGTAACTAACTTTTTGAAAACTTAGTAAGTCTACCTTAGCGAGTCGCGCATACATTACACATGACAGAGTCAGTCGAGTCGAGTCGTGCATTATTGGGGTTTTAACACACGCAGGTCTCGAGTCCCGGGAATTGGTGAACGAGTGTGAACGTGTTTGTTTTCGTGTATTATGTGTTTTTAATCATTATGTGACTTGTCGGTTTGTGTATACGTGTTTACATACGTTAAAACGGTGATTACACACGATTGCATGACGTTATAGTTGATTACGCGTAATTGCATGATATTAGGGGGTGATTAGCCCTAATCACATGCCTTAGGGGTTGATTAGCCCTAATTGCATGCTGATAGGGGGTGATTAGCCCTAATCACATGCCTTAGGGGGCGATTAGGCCCTAATCGCATGAAGTGTCAGCCCTAATCGCATGTACCTGCTGCACAATCGCCTGACGTGTTTTAAACGACTAGAAACGCCTATAAATACCACCCTTGACCTCTAAAACACCATTTGTGCAACCCTAGCCGTCCCATAACCCATACCAACACACAAACACCCTCTGGAACTCGTTTTTACATCAAAACAACCATTTCCAAGCTTTATTCATCATTTTCTCCTAAATCCAAGGTGTGTTCTTCAAACCCAAACCTTTAAATGATTATACTTTGTTCCCTAAAAGTCCAGACCTGACTTATAAATGTTTTTGTCTTTGAAAATCCATTAAAAACCGTTTTTAAACAAACCCAAACCTTTATGCTTGTTATATGTGTTTAAAGGTAGAATTTTTATGATTGAAACATGATTGTTCTTGTGTTATTAAGGTGTTCATGGCTGTTATGAGTTAGTATGATGATGTCCTAGGAGTTTGGATGGTTTTGGTTGTGTGTTGTTGATGTTTGATGTTTTGACCCATTCGAATGATTTTGAATGATTAAGGATGCTATGAGGTGTGTTGTTGATTGTATGATGTTAGGGTTTGCTTTAGGATGATGCTAGAGTAGTAGGATACTATCGGACGACGTGGGTATGTGATGAAATCTGGATATTTGCTATTTAGGGCAAGTTCTTGCATGTTGATGTGATGCTTACATATTAAGTTTACTATTTTTGGAAAACGCTCGCATTCGGGACTGTTAGAATGATGAAAACTTAGGGGTTTTGCTTGATATATGTTTGTTAATGTGTTAGGATTGTTATTGGGTGTTTACACGTGTTCCGGATATGATTTGGAGGGTTAAACACGCGAAATTGCGTCGCGCAGCAGCTGCAGGAGATTAGCAATCCTAATCGCCTGATGTGGCAGGCGATTAGGCCTCTTAGCAGGCGATTAGCCTCTCAATCGCATGCTAAGGTAGGCGATTAGCATCACAATCGCCTGTTTACCATCCCCAATCACCAGTTGACTTTTCCTAATTGCATGCTAAGTTCCTAATCGCGTGTACTGTTGTTATAAGTGTATTTTGACATTCCGAAACCCGATTTGACACCTAGGAACATGATAGGAACCCCGTGACATGCCTAGTAACATAGTAACACATGTATGGACTTGTTTGTGCGTTATTTGACCTATGTGTTAGACTCGTTGAACTTTAACACATGTTAAGTACTAAGTTGCATGATTTGTGTATGTTTGAGTATGAGATGAACACGTGGAATGTCGGGTCACCAATGGGATGTCGAGTCTTGTCTTACGTAGTCTGGTTGTCGGTCAAACACGTTTTTCGGGCACATAATGGTCATGGACTAGACTTAGGGACTAATGAACCCGACGGGTTATTAGTCTAACTTGACGCATATCTTATGATAGGTCGCCATTAGTTGGGGCTATCATATCATACAAACGGTTTACTCATATCACATAAGCGGTTTACTCATTAAACGAAAGACGCAACCTAAGGTGAGTTCACGGCCCCACATTTTACGGTTTTTGCTTTTGGGGGAGAAACATGCTTAAAACTCTTTTATGACTTATGGCTCTTTTTCACGTTATACTATGGCTTACATATTATTACTATACGGTTCATCAAAAAACCCTATCGTTTCACAATAATATCATTAATAATAATAATAGTAATAGTAATAATAATATTAATTACAATAATAATAATAATAATAATAATAATAACAATAACAATAATAATAATAGAAATAATAATAATAGTAATAATAATAATAATAACAAACCTGCTCGAAGGATGAACACGAACCACCGTCCTCCACCGTCATTCATTATCAGATCCACCCCCCTCCGCCCCCTACCCACCACGTTCAGGAACCATCACCATACCGTCGTCATCCTTAACCCACCATCAACATCATCAACCCATCATCATCATCAACCCTCTATCGAACTACCACCCTCCGTCAAAACCACCATCTAGACCACCAAACACCACCATCATCGACCCACCTCCTCTGGACCACCAAACACCACCATCATCGACCCATCTTCCACCACCATCTACCTCGTCAGGACCACCAAACACCACCATCATCGACGGTGGTTACCCCCTAAACGGCTAAACTAGATCATTTCTTCTTTTTTTAGAGAGAGGGAGAGAGAGAGTCTGATGTGTGTGTGTGTGTGAGAGAGAGAGAGGTGAGTTATTATTATGATGATTATTCTTATTGTTATTTAAAAAAGGTTACTTGAGGTGGGGGTGGGGTGTTATTACTAAAATACCCATACATATTGTGTACAAAAGACTTTGTTACCCTAATTAAAAAAATACAAAAAATTATAAAGGTGATGATGTGTCACTTGGTGATTGGTCCAGAGGAGTTCTCAAGTTCTCTCAACTCAGGGGAGTTCTCATTTGATCTGGATCCTATATATACATATAAAATGTATATATATATACATACATATATATATATATATGTATGTGTGTGTGAGTATTTCTTTTCTATATGCTCAAATGAGGCACCAAGCTTTCATTACATAAGAACATGGATTGATCAAGAGTTCATTTCTAAGTCACTTAATTAGAGACTTAATTTGATAGATAAAGGCTCCAATAAATTGACATAAAAACTTTAATTAAAAAACATAAAACTCTACTCAAGAGTTTAGTTTGTAATTCACCATATTAAGATTCCATTTAATAATTTCATTGTATTAATTTCCATTCATAATATAGAAATTTTCAACAATCCCCCATATGAATGGATATTGATCAAAACACACATATTTCCAACAAACCCCCACATGAATGGGAGTCATTCTCAGAAGCAACCTCATTTTAATTAAATTTCAACAGTTGAGTTTTGCATACGATAGGTAGGTGTGACCCTTTGAACCTTCACTCATGAAACGCACTTAGCCCACTAGCTCTGAGTAGACAGCGATGTCTTTGAACTCGTCTGCCATTTGTGTAGACGACAATACGCTTCACATAAGACTCTCCCTGACAACGTCAAGTCCTCATAGTTGTGTCTGTTGTGGTCATGGACACGTGCCTAGTTCTGCTAGAGCTCTTAGGTATTGTGCCCCAACAATACCCTTCGAAGCGACCCCGCTTCTCTCTCATACAGGTGATTCACTAGGACTAGTTACCTCAGTCGAATCATTAAAAGCCATAAGCTTAGCCTCAACCTTGTCACTTTTAGTATTGGACTCAAATCTTGGGATCTCCAGTCAGCTAAGTTAGGTTTCCTTCGCATGAACTTATTTTTTCATACAATTAGGTTGTCCTATTGACCTCACATGTTCATACAATTAGGTTGTCCTATTGAACTCAAATCTTGGGATCTCCAGTCAGCTAAGTTAGGTTTCCTTCGCATGAACTTATTTTTTCAAGGGCTTTAGTCCCATTCCCATGGACGACTTCTTAACTAACTCTCTGCTTAAGCCTTCTCAACAATGATATCTCCTATAGAGATTAGTTGTCGTATCGTATTATGCCTACGTCTTATATACATGTTCTTACTGATACACATTGTGATATGAGCTCTGCCAATTGCCGATTGGCTATCACAATGTATGCATTAGGCCGATGCCGGCTTCGGCCACCTAGGTATATCCTTAAGAAATTGACGTGGCCATTCTGCATATTCATCCTTTTTATATAAAGTGATGAATTTTGATTCCCTCATGGATCTAGCAATAACCGCTTGCTTAGATGAATTCCATGTTATCGCAACACCTCAAGTGTGAACACATACCCACTCGTTGCCTTGGAATCATTCGTGTCAGATATCCAATTCGCATCACAGTAACCTTAAATAACTATTGGATATCTCTTTTATTACAGCCCGTAGTCTCGTATGTATCTTAAGTAATGAAGCACCCGTATCACGCAACTCCAATGACTTGAACTTGGGTTGCTCGTGTATCTACTTAGCTTGTTGCTAAGTCTAGTCTAGTATAACTCATTAGATACATCAAGCTGCCAATAATTCTTGAGTACTCTAATTGGTTAATAGGCTTACCTCGATTTTTAGCTAGATGTTGACTCATGTCAATGAGAGTTCTAGCCACATTAGAGTTATTTCCATTGAACTTCTCAATAATTTTGTCCTCATAATAGGACTGACTTATACAAGTCCATTATGGGTTCGTGTGATCTGTACTACCAAAATCACATCCATTAATACTATATCTGTCATGTCAAATCTTCTATTTTAAAATGCAAGCCATCCCCACATTTAAGTGTTGTTGGATAATTTCCAAATAGGTGATGAAATTTTCTCCCTTTCGTATGAAGTTTGAGAAAACTTCTCAAGTACCATGATTTATATCCCTACGGGATGTTTCTTAAATGGCTCTTCCCCCCACATTGCTTCCACTTTGATTAAGTTTGAGTAATATCACTCATGATGACATTAGACACCCGTGATAATATAGCGACTATCTAGATCTTTGTGTTAATTGAGGTCATCCCATTATATTACTCTACTCAGATTTCTCACACAAGCTGTTTCTGATCTATATGAGCTCTCCTCATATTAAGCAAAATAGAATCGTAACCAATGAATTATATACTCGGTCTTCTCGAGTAATTTTTTTAATGACTTATAGATTTGTTTTTACAGAATTCATTCTCATGTCGTCACATGTGTTTGAATGTTGAATGTTAATTTATTCTCCGTGGAGCATCTAAATTAACAAGTATTAGTCTACCATGTTTTGGACTACAAATACTTAGCATGTGAACAGAAGATGCCTTATTCTGATTCTTCACAGTCTTAAGAGATAACGTACTATCTCTTCCTAACATTCACGTCATAGTTTAGACATAAAATGAGATTTTGTTTTACCATTCAAAACCTTGGTTTTAACAATGTTTCAAACCATTAGTTAATTCCATCCATTAGGATCAAAAACTCATTTGCCTTTTAATCTTTAAGGCTTCACCATTGACTCTTAAGGACTTAAACCTAAGTCTTAATATAAGTAACTTTGATGAACATATTCATCATCAACACGATAAACCGTATAAAATCACTATATCTTGAGATAGAGTCAATTAGATTGACACTCAACGACATGACATTCACGTATGCCTAAAGTGATATATATATACACACACACACACACACACATTTTGTTGAAACAATTTATTGGGAGACTCTCCCAAAATATTGTACAAATCCTCTACATAGTTTAACCAACATTGATAGTTTGTAGAGACTATACACATCCATCACCATTGTAAGCCTTTAATAATAAATCTGCCAAATTTTACCAAAGGCTTATGAATAATAACATATACTTCTTTCATATGTTATAGTCATAGAAAATACATTTGTGTGTTTCTATATTGATGTTCTCAACATTAGATGACATATATCGTTTTCGTGTATTTAACCTCAATACACTTGCCACGTTGGACATCATTCTCTCATGGTGTGGTTATACATTTGATGTCTGACTTATGACTAACTACATAGGTCATAATCACAACTCGCCCATTGTGTTTATGCAAATCGCATCTTGCATATGTATCCTTATTAAATTCGTCGTCCAAAAAAATATCTTCTTACATATCCTTTTCATATATATATATATATATATATATATATATATATATATTAATCCACTTGATTATTTAAAAAAATATAATAGTTAATCCAAAATAAATATAATATATTACAAATATATTTAAACGGATTCATATAAGGATATATAAACATCAAATCTCAAAGTTTTATTCTCTTCAACACTCGTTCGACGAAATAATCGGAATTATATCATCTTGTGGCATGTTTCGAGGTACTCCCTTAATAAGACAAATTGTTCAAAAACAACAAAGTTGTTTATAATTAACTACTTGCAAGTAGTTGAACAAGAATACATATGCTCGTAACAGCATCGAGTTGCTTTCCTCTAAATAGTCTCTCAAGACTATTATATGGTTCAAGACATGATACTTCTCATACGAGCATCGGACCAATTTCTAAGACACATTTTATTCAACTTAATTATTTTATCATAGTTAACCTAATTCTAACCCGCTCGTTAGAACTAAATGATTATAAATCGTTATCGTATATGGTTTTTTTTAACAATTTCTAATTCGCTCATTAGAAACTATACGTGTACTATATAAAAATATACAGTTTTAATAATTAACCATTTCTAACATATTTGTTAGAAACTACTAGAAAATAGGCCTAATTCAACTCTTTAGAAGCAATCCTTTTAAAAAGGTTGCATTATCTAATAAAAATGTTGCATTAGCAAAAAAAAAGTTGCATTAGGTCTAATGCAACTTCACCTAATGCAGCTCTAGATAAAATGTTGCGTTAGGCCTAATGCAACCTTTTCAAGGCCTAATGCAACCTTTTAGTGAGGTTGCATCACGTTTCGTTATATGGAGTTTTGGTTTGTGATTGAAAGATTTTAGCTAAAACAGGAATATATGATCATACAAGTAACAAAACCAGGTGCGGAAACCCTAGTAATGAACAAACTAATAAAACTCAGATCAAAACACAGTAAACATCATTTCAAAGCTTTTTCCATAGATTAACATTCATAAAACGTGTTACAATGAGTTTCCTAGTTAATCTAATCAATACAGACACTTTCACAAAATCACCTAGAACCTGACCACAACACACACTTCAACTAAAACTCTCTATAACTCAAAAACTCACAAAAACTATTTATAGCCTCTGCACATTCGCCCATTTGTTCTGGTCGAATGTGAAGCTTTTCCACATTCGCCCATCACATGGTGCGAATGTGTTATCTTGTGTAGTCAGCTTCCATCTTCGTCCTGTTTCTTTCTTCCTTCGCCCATAATCATCTACATTCGCCCAATCTGTTCCACTTTCAATCCATCAGCACTTTCTAATATATGTTAATATTGTAGATCCAATCACTAGTCGCACTTCGTGCATCTACAAACTCCCCCTCGACTATTGATTGGATCGTTTTCGATCTTCGTCCATTGCTTTGTTTAACAAGTAAATCCTCAGCTGCTTCTTTTGCTCTTTTGTCATTTCAGGCTCCAATTTCCTTTTCACCGGTTTTGACACATTAGCCTTCTTCACCATTTTACCAAGTTTGGTATCCAAGTTTCTCCCCGAGTTAATGTCATATGCAAAGCAAACTCCCACAACTTGATTATACTTCTTAGCCTGTTCAGCATCATTGGGATCATGATGAATCGGATTATAGAAAAGCATGATGATGTCTTCAAAAGTACAGTTAATCAACCACATAGGATCAAATACATGAACATGCTTGTATTTGTCCTTCCCATCTCTCAAAACAATCACTGCTTCAGCCTTTCTCCAATCGTAGTACCAAAAGATAAAATCCGCACTGAAATGTTGTGGCATAGGCATCAAAGGTATTTTTCTCATCACTTCAGGTGCTTTGTAAATCAGCGTCACCCTCTTCAAACCAGTTTTAAGATCAATATCCCTATGAACTTTCCTTCTGGGATATTGAGGCTTAAACCTGTTCCACTTCATCCTGCTCTCCCAGACTAACTTATCTGCACACCAACCAACATGCATATTATTCACTGAAGCACCAGACATTGGGAATCTACAAAGATCTCTGACCGCCCAATACGGTAGAGTTAGCAAATCAATGAATCTGTAGAAGTACAGAATTCCTGATTCCCATTTAGCAGCTAAACACTTCAGTCTACCCAAATATGTCCACCCGAGAGCTCTGCCTTTAAACTTTGCATTGTGAAATCTATAAAAACTTCCTTGAGCTTCAGGCTTTGGTCGGTTTTCATCCATTTCCTTCAACTTCTTCAAGTATGTCTTCAATTCATCAGTTTGACTTGAAGATTGTTGTTTATCAGCTCCAAACACCGTCTCAACAAACTCTTCACTCCTTTTATTTGCTTTCTTCTTAGCTGAAGTGTTTGGAATTTCTGTGAAGTCTGGAAACACCACATTTTCATCATTCTGTCTGAAGTATTGTGGATATTCCTCATGCGTAATATCCTCAATCTCCACTTCATCCATTTCTGGAGTATTCTTATCATCTGAGTGATTTCCAATATCTTTTTCAGGAATATTTGGAATCGACTCATCCATCACAAACTCCTCAAAAGATTTCCCTACTCTCTATGCAAGACCATCAAGAATTTCTTTAGCCACAGTAGCAGGTACTTCACCCTCTTCTAGATCAGGATCATTATACTCCAGCTCATATCTCATGTCATCAGTCTGGAAAATCTTAGCAAAACGACCTGTGAACTCTATAGTCCATTCTCTTTTCTCCAACATATCTCTGTATACTTTCTTCGCATCATCACTCAGAGATCTCACCTTTTCGTTCCAAAAGATGCTTTCATCTGAATCTGTATTCCCACATTTCTTCTTTTTAGAACTAGATTCTCCAGCATCCTTCTTCGGTGTTCTCTTCTCAAATGTAAACTTACTCGTGTCATCTCCTCCTTCATCATCACTGTCACTACTATCTTCATCATTCTTACTCCCAGATCCCTCAGCATCATCATCATCATCTTTATCACTTTTCTTACTCTCCTCATCATCACTTTTCTCAGACTCATCATCTTCCTCATCATCCTTTTCTTTCTCAGAATCAGAAGGCTCAAAGTCTACTTGTTCTTCCTCTTTTTCCTTATCTTCTTCACCTTCTTTCAGTTTGGGTGCTTCATTATACAAACTATCTAACAAATCACTAAGGCGTTTGTTTTCAGCCTTTAGTTCTTTGTTATCCTCTTTGATCACCTTAATCATACTCCTGTTCCTGGAATATTTACCCTTAAGCTTCTTATTATCAGCTTCAAGTTTCTTTACCTTCTGTTCAATCTCATCTTGATTAGTCTTTGAAGCAACCACAATCTGAAGCATTTTCTCTTCATTCTTCTTGAACTTAGCAATTTCTGCCTGTTGAGCTACAATCATTTTCATCATCTCATCCATCTTTTTGTTCACCTGCTTCATCACATCATCAGAAACAGTGACTTTCTTAGACTTGGATAGCTCAACTTCTTTGGCTTTCTCCTTCTGAGGCTTCCTAAACATATCTAAAACATTATCCAGCGCAGTATTGAACTCATCAACTGGTAATGTTTCAGCCTCTTTACTCTTTTTCTGCTTTTTTGTAACTGGTGAAGACAGCTTAGATGATGTACCAGCATCTGGTATTCTTTTTCCTTTCAGCAGCTGGGCTATTTCTTTCTCCCTCAACTGTTTAGTGCTCGACTTCTTTGCCATTGATTTGTGCTTCTGTTTTGGCAAATTCACTACAACAGTCTCACCTGCTTCCAATTCATCCATATCAATCCCTTAACCTCCTTCTTCAACATCAACAGACTTCTTCTTCTGTTGTACTTCTTCAATAGTCTGGTTAAGAGATTCAGACTCACCAACCATAGTGGCCTTACGTTTGGTGGTCCTAACTCTTTCTTCATCCGAATCCCACTGTTCATCTACCTCAGTTTCCTCTGAATCAACAGAATCTTCATCCACTAAACTTGTTCCTTTCTTTGCAGTAGTTTTCTTCCTCACCACTTGTTGCTTGGAACTTCCCTGATCTGTCTTTGCCTTGCCCTTCCCTTTGGCTCCAGCATTGACAACCTGCCTTTTCCTCTTAGTGTTTGCATCTGCATACACTAAGGGATCATCATTATCCGAATCACTCTCAGTATGTCTAGCCTTATTCTTTCCAGGATCAGTGTAATCCTGTTTAGCTAGAGCTCCAAACAATCTCCTATATGGTGGCTTATCTTCATCAGGCACACCCTTATACCCTTTCATCCTCACCAATGTACGGATGTTCTTGTGATCTTGACCTATAATCTTTGTTGGATCCTTCCTCAAATCAGGATATTTATGATCAAAGATCATCATCAGAAACCTTGGGTATAGCATAAACTGTTTCTTCTTCAATCCCTTTAACATTTCGAGCATATGATCTAATATCATCCCAGAAACATTGAATGGTTTGTTGAGAGTTAACGCAACCATCAATGAACTCAAACTTCTTCTCATCACATCATAACCACCGCTCACACAACTGAATACATGGATAATGACATGTGCAAAGTATTTGAACTGCACACTCAGCTTCCCTTTAAGCATAGATCCATCAGTGATCGGACCTTTGTACTTCATTCTTAGGAAGCAAGCCTTCTGTTCAGTCCATGATAACTCTCTGGGATCTTCACTGACCTCAAACTTGATCTGCGGTGCTTCTCTAATGTCAGATTCAGTTAGAAACATCTCCATGCCTTGTATCTTGCTCTTTATAATTGTCTGATTCTCCCAAAAATCGTACTTAGCATTCTGGTAAAAATCTTCAACTATATCTTTGTAGATTATTGTTGGTGTGGCCAAGGCATGTACAATCCTGCTCCTCTTCAAAAACTCAATAATCCCAGTAAACTCTGTGTTTTTCTCCACATCTCCAAGATACGCACAGCAATTGTGAGATCGTTCGAATGGCCAACTGCTTGGAACTGATGATTCAGCCTCCTGAACAGGATCTGGAATGACATTTTCTACTTGAACTTCAATGTTTTCGGGTTGCTCAGCCATCTGCACATCAAAATCAGAAAAACACGTCAAAATACGAAAACGACAAAAATTGAAAATTTTAAGAATTTTATTTTCCACATTCGCCCCTTTTTATTAAGTCGAATGTGTGATTTTGAGGTACGAATGTGAAAACTTTGGTACGAATGTGGAAATGTATTTGTTATAAATCACATTCGCCCATTATAGACTACATTCGTCCAGCCAATTATACATTCGCCCAATTTTCTGAGTCGAATGTAAAAATGAAAAACCCTAAAAATTCAAAAATCTGTCAAACATGTTTTTAACATATAATTTTGATTAAAATGTGTCCTAATGTGGCCGATCAACACTCGTCCACAACCAATTGTTCCTAAATTTCAATTTTCATCAGTTTTTCAAAGGAATTAGGTTACGACTGGTTCAATCGATCAATTAACCCTCTAAATGTTGTTGTTAATCTAATTCCTGGATTATTCTCCCCCTAAAACTGATGGGAATTGAAATGCAATCAACAATAAGCATTAACAAACACCCTAGGACCCTAAATTCTAAAACCCTAAGTCCGACGAACAAAAACAACGATTCTGGTCTTGTATCTGCTCCATTACCTGTGTATTAGGACTTAAAATGATCAGGATACGATAAGGAACAAAAACCACAAGTCAAAAGAATTCCAGCAACAAGTCTTGGTTCGGGTGAAAATTTTTGAAAAAACTGTAGAATGAAGGTTCGAACCTGGAATGGCATATATATACAAGGCCACTTTCGCCCGTTTCGATGGTCGAATGTGGGTTAGTTTCACATTCGGCCCAAACAAATGACCCGAAGGTGAACTTTTTCACCCAAAAGTGGAATTTGTATTAAATTCCCACATTCGCCCAAATCAAAACGCCCGAATGTGAAGATTTTTCCACATTCGACCCAATTAAGGGGCGAATGTGAAATGGAAAAATCTGAAAATTTTGCCAAATCACGAATTCGAATCCCGTTCAACATTTTTCAATCTGTTAAACTTCAAAAACTCATATTTTCACTTTTTGAATGATACAAAGCCCAGATAGTGTTATCAAATCTCAGAAATTGACCATCAAGCACCGTCAGTTATCAAAAATAAAGCAGAAATGCAAAAAAAATTTTGGTTTTTCTGAAATTTTATCAAAACACACCTAAAATCTTTTTGGATTTTGTATCTTTTTGACAATAAAAGTAAAATGCATCAAAGTAAATGAAAGCAATAAACAATTTGTGATATCCGGTAAGAGGATCATATCAGTTTTCTGAGAAATCTGATCACAGCGTTGATCTGTTTGTTTAATATTATCATTAGAAACATTATGTGACACGGCAATCGCTGATATTGTGGTCCACGTAAGCTCACATGCAGACTATTATGCAATGCTTTAAAATGATATGAGTTAGGTGTATTAGACTAACACGTTGTGGTGCCCACACACACACATACTCCCGTATCAAGTAATTGCACAAAGCTTCGTCGTAACGCGTGATTATGCCAGAGTTATCCGTTAAAAGTTACAAAGTATATGGCACAGAGGTGTACAGGTCAGCAAACGAATGCAGCAGAGTAACATGTGCGTATACACTAGGTTGAGGCTGATATCAACCACTGATTTGCATCAGTAAGTCAATACGATGTAATAATGATCTTTGATCAATAAAACATAAAGTTCCTCAATTCGGTAACTTCCGGTTTTGGCATTTAAGCTCTTTTAGCAAATATTCTGATGAAACTAGGTCCGTAAATCAATACGACAAAAGTTTAATCAGAATATCCCGGATAACCATAACATAACGACCCGAAACCTCAGATTTTGGCAATCCTATCAAACGAAATTACGGTACTAAGACCATATGCCCATGAGGTGTTCAGCCACGAAAGCGTAGTTCGTTATGTTTGTATCACTAATGCACGCAATATTTAGTCTACGAAGCCTATCAGCATATCACACGTAGTCAATACACGCCTCAAATTACTATACAATTCTTTAGCCTGTGTCAGATCCCCACTGATGTACTATCATTTCCTCTTTTTATCCAGGAAATCATTTTTGGTTTTTCTAATTTTTAGGTCTTTTTGACTTTTTCAATGTTTTTGGTTTTTCTGAGAAAATGGCTCCCCCTAAAATAAAGAACATATTTTTGGGTTTTTAATTTTTCTGAAAAACAATAAAAACTAAAAATTTGAAACAATCCACTCGAAAGCATCAACTTCTTTGAGGATTATGATAGTAAAGAGAAATTCCCAATTAGCAAAGAGAAATTCCCAATTAGCAAAAATCAGAAAAATAAAACTAAAAAGCGATAAACCGAGGTGCCGATTAGTCCTGTTTTTCCTTTATGTTATTGACTTTTAAAAGATATTCAAAGCGGGAACTGTCAAAAGCTTTTGTAAACAAATCTGCACGTTGGTAGTCAGTATGGATTTTGACCATATCTATCAATTCCTTAGCGTAACAATCACGGATAAAATGATATTTGATCCGGATATGTTTCGCTTTAGAATGATTTTCAGTATTTTTAGTTAATGCGATAGCGGCTTCGTTGTCACAGTGTATAGGGGTTTTAAGAAACTGCAAACCGTAATCCACCATCTGCTGTTGGATCCAGAGCACTTGCGAACAGCAACTCGAGGCTGCAATGTACTCGGCTTCACAGGTAGACAGCGCCACGGAAGTCTGCTTCTTGCATTGCCAGGTGACTAACCTGCTCCCTAAAAACTGGCAACCAGCTGTAGTGGATTTGCTATCCTTGTCACAGCCGCCCCAATCTGCATCACTAAAAGCAATGAAATCAAAATCATCATCATTAGGGTACCAAAGTCCATTTGAGGGACAACCCTTCAGATATCTAAGGATACGCTTGACCGCCGTCAGATGACTTTGTTTCGGCTTCGATTGATAGCGGGCACAGAGACACGTTGCATACATAATATCTGGCCGAGACGCCGTCAAGTACATCAGAGATCCGATGATTGCTCTGTATGTAAATGGGTCCGTCAGCTCCCCCTTAGCGTCCACTCCAATTCCGTGATTGGGTTGAATCGGGGTATCCATCGGCTTGGAATCCTCCATCTGGAACCGGCTCAAGACTTCGGATACGTATTTCGTCTGGTGAATGAAGATCCCCGTGGGTCTTTGGTCCACCTGCAAGCCTAGGAAAAACTGCATCTCCCCCATTGCGCTCATCTCGAACTTTTCCTGCATGACAGTTTCGAACTCCCTGCATAAAAGCTCGTTAGTTGAACCAAATATTATATCATCAACGTAAATCTGCACCAGAAGCAAATCATCCCCTGATTTCTTCGTGAATAGGGTGCAGTCGACGAGTCCGCGCTTAAATCCTTTTGCCATGAGGTATGTACTTAGCTCCTCGTACCACTGTCTCGGAGCCTGGTGCAAGCCATATAAAGCTTTGTTCAGCACGTAGACCTTATCCCGGTGGATTGGGTCCTCAAAGCCTGGTGGCTGCCCAACATAAACCTCTTCTTTGACTTTCCCATACAGAAATGCGCTCTTGACATCCATTTGATAAACTTTGAACTTCTTATAGGAAGCAAACGCAAGAAACATTCGAATTGCTTCAATGCGTGCTACAGGTGCATAAATTTCGTTATAATCAATCCCTTCGATTTGATGGAATCCCTGCACGACCAATCTGGCTTTGTTACGAACTATAACCCCACGATCATCCTTCTTGCACTTAAACACCCATTTAGTGCCAATCTTCTTTCTTCCCGGTGGCAAATCCGTGAGCGTCCAAACTCCCAATTTCTGAAATTGTAATAACTCCTCCTGCATTGCCTCAACCCAGGCGTCCTCCCGCAAAGCATCCTTGTATGTCCTTGGCTCTACCTGCGACACATAACACGCAAACGACCAATCATTTTGACTACCAGATTTTTGTATTTTGGCATATAACGCTAAAGCACCAAAACTTTCTGGCGAGTTAACACTTCGCAGCTGCCCTCTGGTCATCACACTGCTACCAGGATCACCGATAACTTGCTCCAGCGGGTGAATACGATGAATCCGAGATTCCGGATGTACAGGTACAGTAACTCCCATCTGAATAGTCAAGTTCTCTACAGCATCCAGATCATGACCCGTGTTAGACGATGAAGCAACATCTGGAGTTGGAGTTGGGTTCACTGGCGGTGCCTCTGGTTCTTCTGCATGCTCAAGAATGACTTCTTCAAATTGTTCATCTTCAGATTCTGAAGAGTCTAATGAAGTAAAAGCCTCCTGAAACACTTCTTCCTCTTGTATAGGAGCATTGGTATCATTAGAAGTTGGTAGGGGGTTCACGGTGATCGGACGCACCAACGGTGAAGTCGCCGCGTTTTCACACTCGTAAAGTAATCTGATAACAGCTTCTTCAACCAAGCTATCTAGATTGAATGATTCAAAGAAATCTTTGTAATCAAACATCCAATCAGGACCCGTTCCTTGCACATTTTGAGTATACCGTTGAACTTCCACGTTAGCCCAATCCTCCACCCGACGAGTTCGCATGTTGTATACCCGTTTGAGTGGGGTTGCATATCCAACAAAGTATCCCTCTTCAGCTTTAGGACTAAACTTCTCGCTTGGATTCAACATCGTGCATGGTGCCCCAAAAGGTTCTAGATACTCTAAGTTCGGCTTACGTCGGTGTAACAGTTCATAAGATGTTTTACCAAACTTCTTCACTGTTAGAACCCGATTGAGTGTATAATTTGCTGCATAAATCGCCTCGTTCCAGAACATTACTGGAAGATTTGAATCTGCAAGCATTGTTCTAGCCGCTTCAATTAGAGTCCTATTCTTTCGTTCAGCAACACCATTCTGTTGTGGGGTGTACGGAGCCGAATATTCATGATGTATCCCTTTGCTTTCACAAAGTTCATCCATCTTTGCATTTTTGAACTCCGTCCCATTATCACTCCGAATTCTCTTTATCTTCAAGTTGTAGAGATTCTCCAATCGAGTGAACAGAACTTTCAAGTTGTTAAAGGTGTCACTTTTATTCTGCAAACACATCACCCATGAAAATCTTGAATAGTCGTCAGTGACAACTAAACAATAAAGCTCTCCAAGATGACTTTTGCGCTTGACCGGTCCGAATAGATCCATGTGCAATCGTTCAAGTGGCATCTCAACAGAGTTAACTTTCTTCACTTTGTGGGACTGTCTGTGTTGCTTCCCCTTCTTACAACTTACACACTTGTCATTCAGATGGAAATGTTTCACGTTTACTCCATCGACAAGTCCATTTCTCACAAGTTGATTCATTTTTCTCAGATGAATGTGTCCCATTCTTCGGTGCCACATTATCGATTCCTTTTCGGTCGCCTTGGATAGAAAACATGTTATTTGCCCATGTGATGTCATCGCCTTGGACATATCAAGAATATAGAGGTTGTTGACGCGAGGTGCCTTCAACATTACCCACTCCTTTGGAATTTGAAAACCCGGTTTGAGAATATAGCAGGATTTGTCATCAAAATGCACAGTGAATTGCTTATCACATATTTGACTGACGCTCAACAGATTATAGTCGATCTGCTTCACATATGATATCCTCTCAAAGCTCACTATTCCATTACTCACACTCCCCTCCATAGTGATATATCCGCCTTTATTCCCAGCGAATGCGACATATCCACCATTGATATTCTTCACGTCGAACAACAACGCAAGATCCCCTATCATGTGGCCTGAAGCTCCACTATCAACAATCCAAAGACTGCTAATAGGGCCAGCTGAAGCTCCCTGCACACATCAAGTAAATCATTTAGTTCTTTCGGGGGACCCAAGCCTGAGTCTTGGGTCTTTGAACATCAACTTTCAAAGAAACATTCTCATCAACACTTTGTTTTGGATCAATCTTTTTAGGATTATTCAAAACATTTTCCTTTTTCTCATTTGATTTTGAAGTTGAGGCCCCTGGAGAACCATTTGGTGTCCAAGATTGTTCAGATCTTTTCAAGATACGAATCTGAGACTTTGGGTTCTCAGTCGGTTTCTGAACATTGTTTGCAAATGAAACTTTCTTGGTTACCTTATCTGATTTAACAGACTTAGGTCCAACATTTGACTTGACAATAGGTTTAGGTGGAACCTTTTGCCTATCATTTGTTGTGTTCACCACTGGTTTTCTCCATGATTGTTCCATAGCAATCCGATTTCTGCGATCATATTGAATTGGACGATTGTTCCTCTTTTGATAAAAATTGTTTTGATTATAAAACTGTTGTTGTTGAGGAACAACACGTCTGTGTGGTGGAACATAATGATCAATCGGTTTCCTCATGGAATTCCTCACTTCAACTTCGTGCCTTTTATGCCTTACATACGGACATTGAGCAAGTAAATGCCCTCTCTCCCCGCATTTAAAGCATGCACGGTACTCTTCAAACACATTTGGAGCATTTGGTTGAGCAAATGATCGAACAGGATATTGATCATTATACTGTTGATTCCTCAAACTCTCAGGGAGTGGCCCTTTTGAGTAAGTAGGCTCATGAAAACCGTTAGCTCTGTTTTTGGGTCTAATGAACTCTATGACATGAACCTTAGGTTCTTGAGGAACATCCAGATACAATTTCTTTAAAATGGTAGGTGGAATTTCATTTGTTCTCTCATGTTTTGGGAACCAAATGGTGCTTTCTTGCCAGATTTTATCAATTTTAGCATAGTTAGCATTTTTGATTGGAAATTCCTCATCAGAGATGATCTTATCGGATCCTTCCATCCGATAAAACACCTTGACTGGTTTGTCACACGGTTCATCCTTTACCTTTTTCTCAATTTCTTTCTTAACCACATTCTTTTCAGACTTTTTCTCACGATGAGCATTTGCCATCAGATGCACATGTTGAGATGGTGACACTGGTTCATTGGTAATGATGTGATTTTCTTTTGGAATTTCACATGCATTAGCATTCTGAACATTACCAGAATCATCATTCTCAGAGTCTGAATCAACGCTCTCAGCAGTAACACCCTCATCATTCAAACCTAAAATCGGCCTCACATCGGAATGTGGATCACCAATACTCGAGGTATTAGATTCATTTTCCGATGATGAGTCTGATTTTACCGAACTCTCCGGTGTCACTTGATGACAATTATGGTTTTCAAACAGCACCGGAGATGGCACAGACTTGTAATTAGTGGTTTGATCATCAATGATGTGGTCTACCACATAAGCAATGTGGTTATAACTCTCCAACTTCTTGTTGACTTTCTCAGCAAAGCACTTAATGGCGGCCATTTCCAATTTAGTGTTCTCAATTTCATTTATATAGTTATTAATTGCAAGTTGTTTTAAAGAAAGAGTATTTTTAAGATCAGAAATGTCCTTTTTATAGCCATCTAGTACTTTGTTGAAAGCATGCAACTCTTTGCGAGTAGATTGACAGTTCATGATAGCACTATCACGTTGAACACGAAGTTCTTTGTTCTCCTCTGTCAATCTATCACAAGTACCACAATATTTATCACTAGTAATATCAGTGCTACACTCAGAACTTACAGGTTTTGGCGGATCTGTCATGGCCATCAAAGCAAAATGAGCTTCCTTTCCAGCGAAAAACTTGGAGTAATCAATCCTGGTGAAAGCATCATCAGCAATGCACGACTTCCTCGTCTTCAGAAAATCAGCTTCTGCTAGCAACTGGTCAATATCATCATCCAAGGATGTAACACTTGCTTCTGTATCCGATTCACTGTCTGAATCTGAGTAAACTGATTCACACTCCTCAGGAACATCAGAAACAGTGTCAATCACAACTCCAGGATTTGCTTCCTCAGCCTTAACCTCCACAGGTTCATTCACCACTTCCATTTCAGCCTTAGACACATCAACTTCAACTTCAGTTTCTTCCTTCTCACCAACTATCACCGACTCTTCAATATCAACCTGTTGGGCAACACAAGCCACATTTCCACCAGTTGTAATCTCCTCAACACCTATTTGCAATCCCGACCAATCAAACCGTTCATCTTGTTGAATCACCAATGCTTGATTCTGATTGGTATTCTGTTGTGTCTCATTTGGTGTGGTAATCGGTATGACTGTTCGGTTGGTGTTGTTAGGTGATTGGTTTTGAGTCTGGTTTGGTGTGTTTGGTTGTCTGTTCTGGTTGTTGTTAGAGTTGTTTTGTCGGTTTTGGTAGTTATTTTGGTTTTGATAGTTGTTGTTGTTTTGGTACGAAACTTGGTTTTGGTTTTGTTGTTGACGGTTCTGGTAGCTTGCATTGAAAGGGTTTCTGTTACCTTGTTTTGGTGGCTGGGTGCATTCCCGTTTGAAGTGACCTTTCCCTCCACAGTTAAAACAAGTAACTTTCTCCTTATTGAACCCGTAGGTTGTGTTAGGAGAAGTTCCCAAATCCGTTCTTCCCGTCTTCTCGATAAACTCCGTTGCCCTTCTCATAATACTCGCAAAAGCCCACTGAATATCAATCAGTTCCATCTCTTCTTTATCAATCTGTGCATAGTCTTCATTGGTCAAATTATTGTTCCCAATTTGACTAGCAACCAACCCATTGTAAGATGAAACCATTGCAGAGACTAGTGCAATATGTTGCTGAGCAACTTCAACGGTTACATTTCCCAAGTTAGAAGTCTCCAAAACCACCGGTTGTTGATTAGGTTAAGTAATTTGGTTCATTGGGTTCATGTATTGTGTTTGTTGAGGTGGTTGTTGAGATTGGCTAGCAGTATAGAAAGCTGCTTGATGCATTGGAGAGAACGGTGAAATGTAAGAATTGTTGTATTGTTGTTGTGGTGGTGGTGGTGTGTATGATGGTTGTGAGTAGGATGAGGTTTGTGCAATGTAGTTGATGGTAGGTTTTGGTGATTCCATAACATTGGAAATGCAAGCAACATGTGGTGCCACTAATCCCCCTGAACTTGAGTTACTAAGTGGTACTGAAGTGCCTCCAAAATATAAGCTAGGATTCTGAGGAATCTGTGATCTTTTAGCTTTCCTCTTCTCTTCCAGCTCTTTGTTTTCCAGCTTCTGCACAAACTCATTAATAGTCCAGTATTTGTATGAATCCTTCTCCCTGAGAACTTCCACATGCTGATCCCAGTATGGTGGTAAAGCATCTGCAAACTTGTCCACCAAATCTGTCATAGGAATCTGTATACCATAACTAGACAATTCAGTTAGCAAATGACAATATCTAGGAGTTAATTCTTTTAAAGTTTCATTGCCAATATAAGTAAAATTCTCAAACTCCTTTCGTAACTCTTCCATCCTCAATCTTCTAGTCTTCTCATTCCCATCATGCCTAATTTTAAGCACATCCCACAGTTGCTTAGACGTGGTGCAAGTCCCAAACTGATGTAGTAGATCGTTTGTGATTGCCTGAGTCAACTGGGAATAAGCTTTCTTCTCCACAGCAAACTTCTTTTTCTCCTCCTCTGACATACTCTCCAATGGAAATGGTTCACCGGTGTTCTCCAAAACCGGTGCTGTGTAACCTCTAGCAATCATACTCCATGCCTCTGCACCCTCCACTCCCATGCCTTCCAAATGGATCTTGAACTTTTTCTGCCACTGATTATATTCTTGCATCTCCATTAGCTTAGGTGGCCGATTCCCGCTACCTGAAGATAAGTCATTTATCAGTGTGGAAATAGCATTTGTGGTTTGAGTATTTACCACTGCTGCTGCTACTCCCCAGTAGTCAGGTTGTGGTGCTGGAGGTGCCACACTTTGAGGCATCGAGCTAGTCATCGCAATGTAATTAATCGGTTGCGAAGACTGTGTGCTCGTCTTTTGTGCTGCCACTGTCCATGGGTCCATCACTTGCTGTTGTGGTTGTGTCGTTGCTGGTCTCGGGGTAGTCGGAAAATTCCACATGATATTCACGAACTTCGAAAAATTCAACACTTAGAAAATTTTCCAAAAACAGTTCTAGGTTCGCCCAAAGTATCCTTACTTTCGTCCCTTTTATCTACTTTCGTCCAAACTGAATTCACCCGAATGTAGAAAGTCACCAGAAAGTAAAATACTCTAACTCAGGTTCCACGTTCGTCCAAAAATGTCTACGTTCGACCACTCTTATTCCACGTTCGCCCGCCCGACGAATCGAATGTGGAAAAATAAGCCCGAATGTGGAAACTTCAAACAACAAACTCCAGGTTCGCCCAGAATTTAGCTAGGTTCGACCAGAAAACTCACACCTTCGCCCACAAATGGTCAGGTTCGCCCACTACCCAGCATGTTCGCCCATTTCAGATTTGAAAAACGGTTACACTTTGAAAAACGGTTATTTTGATCTCTGATTTTCAAAAGTTTATGGATTTGAATGATCTTTATCAGGTTTTGATTCGGAATTGATTTGGAACAACTTTAATTCTTGGAAATTTTGATTTTATCCACAAATTCAACTCTAAATCAATAAAAAACACTCAAAAACCATTTTTAGTCAAAAACAGATGTATTTTGATCAAAATCATGTCCAAATCAGCTCTGAGTTTATCAAATTTGTTGTTGTATGATCCGTATAACTCTGATACCACTTTGTGATTGAAAGATTTTAGCTAAAACAGGAATATATGATCATACAAGTAACAAAACCAGGTGTGGAAACCCTAGTAATGAACAAACTGATAAAACTCGGATCAAAACACAGTAAACATCATTTCAAAGCTTTTTCCATAGATTAACATTCATAAAACGTGTTACAATGAGTTTCCTAGTTAATCTAATCAATACAGACACTTTCACAAAATCACCTAGAACCTGACCACAACACACACTTCAACTAAAACTCTATATAACTCAAAAACTCACAAAAACTATTTATAGCCTCTGCACATTCGCCCATCACATGGTGCGAATGTGTTATCTTGTGTAGTCAGCTTCCATCTTTGCCCTGTTTCTTTCTTCCTTCGCCCATAATCATCTACATTCGCCCAGTCTGTTCCACTTTCAATCCATCAGCACTTTCTAACATATGTTAATATTGTAGATCCAATCACTAGTCGCACTTCGTGCATCTACATGGTTATATTAAGTAAACCTTTTTCTAACACGCTCGTTAAAAATAACCGATTACGACAATTGTTTCAAAACTTATTGGTTTATATATAAAATAAACAGTTTCTAACACGCTCATTAGAAAATTAAACGTCTACATAAAACGGTGTTAACTTTGGTTTTTCTAAAATAAACCCGTTTCAAACTTGCTCGTTAGAATCCATAAAAATTTAACCAAACCGTTTCAGTATTGATTATTTTTCCAAAATAAGCTTTTCTAACACGCTCGTTAGAAAAAGTAAACATCTTATTTGTCTTTACAAAATCATCAATTTCTAACACACTCGTTAGAGATATAAATATATAAGTTTATAAACTTATGATTTTGTAAATAGATATTTCTAATACGCTCATTAGAAATATTTTATGACACATTATTTTTTCAACACTGTCGATTCTAACACGCTTGTTAGAAATACATGTTTCAAAACCTTTTATTTTCATAACTATTTTCCAATACTCTCATTTGAAAATGTAAACATTTCAAAACTTTGAAACCATCTTTGTAATACACTTACTAGAAAGAAAATGTTAGCAAACGTTTTTACATGGGTTTACAAATATTATATCTTTTCTAATACTCTCATTAGAAATTTAGCCTTTAAAAAATGTCTAAATTTATGTTAATATTTGTTAATAATCCGGTTTATCACGACACAAAACCCATGAACCCGAAAAACCTTGAATCTTCAGATTAAAGATTTCACTCCTATCATAAATTTAGGGGTTGTTTGGTTCATTAAGTGATGAATCATTAAGAGGTCTGAATGGTTAAGTGCTGAATCATTAAGTTAGACCTCGTAATGGTTAGTTTTCTTGTCTCACATTGGTAGGAGAGCCTCATTAAGGTTCAACCTAGTTCAGCGCTTAATGGTCCAACAACATCCAAAATCTTAATGGTTCAGCCTTAATCATTCCATTCATAAGCTGAAACAAACACACTGAATGATGGAATCATTCAGCATTGAATGATGGAATCATTCAGCACTGAATGGTTCAGAGCCTCAGTACGAGCCTTACCAAATAAGCCCTTAATCTGATTCGATGTACCACAACATATTTCAAAAGAAAAACACTTACAAACTTTAGTAAACCAAAAGATCCTTAAGAAGAAGGTTTTTAGATTGGTTCTCAATCTACATGAAAGTTTTTTTTACTAATTTGTTTAAGTTTGTTAGAGAACTTACATTGAAATCGAAGACAAATCATCAACGTGAACCAG
Source organism: Ambrosia artemisiifolia (assembly GCA_032199755.1). Classification (NCBI taxonomy): domain Eukaryota; kingdom Viridiplantae; phylum Streptophyta; class Magnoliopsida; order Asterales; family Asteraceae; genus Ambrosia; species Ambrosia artemisiifolia. The sequence goes on along the minus strand of CM063526.1, from coordinate 1,436,632 downwards.
GCTTGTGTTTGACACAATTCCCTTAAACAGATTCGCGGTCTGTTCCCAGGATACACCGGTTCTTAACAGTGATGGTGCACTGCCAGAGTTACACACTTGCCTGAAAGATAAGCGGACATCGATTGAGTTTGTTCTCTACATATATATGTGTGTGTGTGTGTGTGTGTGAGAGAGAGAGAGAGAGAGAATTTTTTTTCTATCTGCTCAAATGAGGCACCAAGCTTTCATTATATAAGAACATGGATTGATTAAGAGTTTCATTTCTAGGTCACTAAGTTAGAAACTTACATTGAAATCGAAGACAAATCATCAACGTGACCGACCCTCTCCCCCCCTGAATTTTTGCTCAGAAGTTTCGAGTATATATTCTCCGTATAGAATTTTTTGGTATATAGGATATCGACCCGCCTGTTTTTAAATAGTTATATAAACACAAACTTCAACCCAAAACAAAGTAAATGTAAAGCCCAAATCCTAAAGTCTTAAGCCCAACAACTACATGAGCGGGATAGTAGATTCAATGTGCAAGCGATGAAGTTGTTATCTCTTAACTACTCAAGCTAGGCTTGGTAAAAAGCCTGAAACGAGGCGAGCCAAGCCTTATCAAGCCCGAGCTTAAAACAAAGCTCGTTTAATAATCGAGCCCGAGCTCAGCCTAGCATGTGAAGCTCGTCGAGCCTTAGTGTAGTATTAGGTTTATTAATATTTAATAATATTTACCCTCTCATTTAAGCTTGTTTAGTAAACGAGCCCGAGCCGAACTTCATTTATCGAGTTTGGTGCCTATTATTTATATTATTTTTATTTATTAACTAATAGATAGTAAACTAGCCGAGCTCGAGATCTCATAAGTTTTTCGAGCTTGAGCCTAGTCGAGCTCGGGCTTAGCTCGACTCGTTTGCAACCCTATCCATAATTGAAGAATTCAAAAATCTTAAATGTTGACGGACTGAACTGTAATTCTTCATCTAGGTAGCAACCATTTGTCTCATTTTTAGTGTTTTAATGTCTTTGTTCAATTGTTTGTTAAACAATGCTTAGAACTTTAATATTTATTCATTGTATTTAATGTTTGACTCGAATCGAATCACCGACCCGAACATATCATCCAAACTATAGCTAAAGAAAAAAAATTAGGTCTCATCTCGTGACCGCTGACTTTCGACTCCCCGGTTCAAATTCTCAAGCTTCGCCACTTTAGAGGGGTGAAGAAATCCATGTATACATCATTTTATATAACATGATAAAAGACTATTCAAAATGATTATAAAAGACGAATATTACGGCAAAAAAGAAACATGTGCATAGCTCCACTTAGCTCCACTGGGTGGTGTGTCATTCACATGGTTTGCCTATAAAATGTCAACAATTCATCTAAATTACACGTATCAATATATTACACCCTTGATTTCATGGAGCACATATAACAATGTCAAAATTAATTAATGGGTTCTAGGATTCATACACCCCGTGACATCATATTTAGTGTGTATGACATCACATTCTGGGTATGTGACAGCTTTCTATTGGTGATAGGTGTGGGCCAGGGTGTATGAATCCTAAAGTAAGGGTGTATGAATCCACAACCCCTTAATTAATGTATGGCGTATTGTGGTTTTGATGTGGCTTTGTTAATTACATAATACTAAGAAACCCACGCGATGTGGCGGGAATGACGCTTTGCATTGCGATGCTTATTTCAAATTCGTATAATATTTGTTGTATCATCGTTGCGGTAAATATACGCCATAAGCGTTACATATGTCTAGTAACTAAAAATATTTAACATTTAAATTATAAAGTTCATATGAAAGGAAAAATAAGTATTAATAAACATAAAGGTTGAATACTAAAAGCTCAAGTTTGAACTACTTGAATCATAAGATAAATTTAGTCATACGTCAACCAAATCTGCATGATGTCTTCTATATTGTCTGCCCACCATTCGACATCAAGTGCGATTCCTGGAATTTCTTGTATATCTGCCTCTTTGATTATTACATCTTTTGGCGAGGATGAGTTTCCTCCATCTTATCCTATCTGCATTATTATCAAATACATCTTCTTTGTCATTTCTAGATCAATAACTTGATTTCATTTTCATTTTCATTCAGAGAGCCTCTTGGATCTCTTCCCACTACTTTCATGCATCTCATCCTTCACATAAATTAAAAATATTTAATACACAAGTTAATAGAAGATGAAATAAATATTGATATTACCTTTTCACTAAATTCACATTAACGATCAGATTTATTAGGACTAAACATTGCACCATATCAAATAATCTCAACACTATTATCACCATTATTCTTCAATAAAAATATACCACATAAAATAACAATTATGTTAATATTAAAAAGTAAGCATTAATAAATACAACCTTAGACAGTACTTTAAACGCTTGTATGGCTATTCGTTTGTTCATTTCCGTATGTTTTTAATCTAAATGGATCTGCAAAACCAAGAAGTTAACATTTACATGGCTAAGATATATATATATATATATGTGTATATATATATATAAAGGTATAATTAGTAAAATATGATGAATGAAAACCATAAACTAACAAAGCATCAACTTTAGATGCTTCAACCTTTAAATTTAGATTTAGATCCACGCCTAAGTATTTTAGCAAGTGAAATAGGTGTGCAATACTATGTATTTATAGGATAAACTTTAATAGGGTAGTATATGATTTAATTTTAAAACTCATGATTTACCCACCCCTTTAAATTAGGAAATTTTGTTTATGTTTGACTAAAGTGTAAAAAAATATTATGTTTTCTATGAATACCGAATCGAGTACTTTTATCTTTTTTTTAACTTGTTAAAAAGAACCCCTTCAAATTAGGGAGTTTTGTTGTTATTAACATAGATTTTAATATCACATGGTTATACAATATGTATCAGATGTTTTCTGCTAAATTCATGCAACCAGGTTTTTAAAAGAAATTTACCTACAATTAATATCTAGTATGCATCTTTCCATTTTCTAGACTTCACTATTTTAAAGTTTTACATATTTAGCTAATTATGTATATTTAAAAGTTTAATAAGATTTCTTTTAGTTAATTATACTTATGTGTATACCTATTAATGCACACCCATATACATATGCACATATTGCTAATGTTGATTATCTAAACAGGGTACTACAATTGAAGCTATCGGTAACAAATGTGATAAAACATTTTTAGATCCCGGGCTTGTGTTGTAGTATTGTTACCATGTGACAAATTATTTGTCTGCTAAAGCAATGATGAACCATAACGTTTAACAACATTGTCATATTTTGAGAATCACCAAAGATGGTCTGTAGATTTCGAGTGCCGTGTTTAGTTTTTTGAATCGCTGCATTTGATTGATGTGAATTTTTCTTAATTGGGCGGAACAATGTTTAGAACCAAATTCAATTACGATTTGAGTTTACTTGGTCATGAAATGGTGTTATGATTCAACATCCATATTAACAATCAACATGCCTAAGTTCTTTTGTTGCGTTCAAATTATGTGGATTTGTAATCCAAATTTCAACAACATTTTAGTTTTTAATTTAATGTCTATTCAAGCTTTATAACACTTTCTTTTAAACAACACGTTAGCTACTTTATGTTTACTTCTGCATCAATGGAATGTACCTTATAACATTATTACGTAGCGTTCGTTTCACATAATGGAATGGAATTCGGATAGAATTGGAATGTATATTCTATTTCTTATGTTGTTCATTTCAACAAAAGAATGAATTGTAATTGAACAACATACGTTAGGGAATCTACATTCCAATTCCATCCAGATTTCATTCCATTATGTGAAACGAACACACCTAAACTCCAAATGTAGTTTCAATTCCCGCACGAATTCCAATTCAATTACAATCCATGAAACGAACGCTACACTAGTTACATCTTTTAAGTTTTAGCTATAAAACATTTCGTTGTGGTGAAATTTGGATTCTTTCAGTTAATTAATAAATATTCATTTCTTTTAGATTCTTTCCGTTAAACATGCAATAATCACTTGTACATAACACATTTCTTTCTTGTACATTTCAATCTAAACGTCGATATTGACCAAGACAAACATCAAAACGTCGACAAAAATGATCTGGTCGTCATGGCATTTTTGAATGATTCTAAAACATAATAGTTTAAAGGTTATGATAAGTTTAAAAAAATTATTATTTTTTGGGGAAGGGAAAAAATGTAACTACTAACTAAAAATGAGTGAATTAAAGTAACTAAAATGGGATACTTAAGTGTAAAAGTGTTTGAATGACTATTTTACCCTTATTTTAAAGTTGTTAATAATAATTAAGTTATTAACTTTTGGGTATTTTAAACTACCCCTCCCTCTTACATTATCTCTACTACATTATAAAGGAGGAGTGATGGCTAAATGTGTCCATATTGGCAAACTTAAGATGGCATTTGAAAAGTCATATGCTTTAACCCTCAAATGTGATATAAATCTTCCCCAAATTACCCTTAAATGCATTAAGATACTTGTACCATAATGCATTAAGATGCTTGTACCAACCATTTTCCATTATCCTAAGTTAGTCTTATGGACCATAGAAATATGCAAAGTTATATTTTTGTAACATATTTACATATTAAAATAATTCAACTAACAAAAAGATTAGATAGTGTATGAAAATAAAAAAAATATCTACGACTTGGAAAAAACAATTTATTGTTTTTGGCTTGAGGAACGGAGACTAAAGGGTCCTTTGACCAGCCCTAGCCAGGAGCTTTGGTTAAAAATGTTAGAACCAATATGCAATTTTCAGGCTCAACCGGTCTAAAGGAACAATGTTTTTTCATGCCGGGCCCAGGACTCGTCTCGCACCTAGGTTTGTTTGTGCATTTCTAAAATGAAGTGTAACTGACTGGGAGATGTATACATTGGAATTTTGACATGCATTAAAGTTTTCAAGCAATATGTAAATAGATTTTGATTAACTTCATATTGACTTTGAAGGATTTAGCAAATTCTAAATCGATCCCCACACTCACATAATCACCAATGTCGACACCAAAGTGAATTCGGTACAAAATACATCATAATTAAATCTCATATCAGTCAGGACACCCGCAGCAACGCGCGGGCATTCACACTAGTAATATAGTATATATTATAATTTTAGTTTCACAGTTATTTGAGTTTTAAATTTTAACAAATATGTAAGATTATTAAAACTAAAACTAAATATTTGAAATAAGTATATATATATATAACTATATATAAAAGAATTGAAGTTAGATGATGGTGTCATTCAATGGTGGCTTCAACCCTCCCTTAAATGTGCCAGGTGGCATAATGAGGTGAAAGTGTTTAATTTTTTTATTTTGTTTTTATTATTAAAATCTAATAATAAAATTAATTAAAACCCTATACAAGATATGCATATCATAGAATTTAAAATAAAAGATTTACTTTACCAATTTATTTAACATAGATTTATTGAATGACCATCTATATATATATATATATAGTGGAGAATTCAAATGAGAAGAAAATGTTTTGTAAGAAGAAAAAGAACAAATTCTAACCAATAGGAAGCTTTCATTTAATAATTGTATTGAATGTCAAATTGATTGTTATTTTTTGTAACCCCTTCTAAACTAGTTAAATAAATGAAACCCATAACTCATTTTTAAACTATATTCTTTCAAATCAAACCTTATTTATAGTGAAGGATAATTTCGATATGTGTATGATATATGTAGGATGAATTTTTATATGTGTAAGATAAACGTATGATAATCTCGATATGTGTAGGATAAACATATGATAATTTTGATATGTGTAGGATGAATTTTTATGTGTAGGACAAATTTTGATAATTTGTAGGATAAAGTATTAATGACTAATTAACTAGATAGATGATAATTAATGTAGAAGAGTTAAACTATTTAATGTTTAACCATTATGTAACTTCTTCCTTTTGTTTTCTCGTCAAGTTTCTTCTCATTTGATCCTCCCCCTATATATATATATATATATATATATATATATTAAAGGGTTAAATCCTACATGATACTCATATAGACATTCTCTCATTTGAGAGTGCCATGTAGGATGCCATGCGGCATTGAGATATTTTAGGAAAAAAAGAATTTAAAAACAAAATTAGATTTATTTCTCTCATGTTTCTCCCCATAATTTTTAAACGTTAATATCTTTTATATACGAATTTTTTTAAAGAAAAAATTACATCAAATTAACGAGCGTTTTATTATCTTTCCAACGAGTACCATAGTGCTATATAAATCACGGAGTAAAAAAATGACTAAATTAACGAGCGTTTTATGATTTTTTTCCAACGAGTACCATAGTGCTATATAAAAAACGGAGAAAAAAAAACGATTATTTTTTATGGGGTTTTGTTCATACAGGAAAAAAAACACAGGTTGTTAAGGTTATTCATTAATCATGTATAGGCAATTTATTAATTATGTTCAAACCAGTAAATATGAATTCTATTTATAACAAGTGTTACAATTGGAGTTGTACATTGTTTTAGGTTAGGTTTTAATATTAAAGTTATATATTGTTTAAGTTTAGACGTTAACATTGGAGATGCATTGTTAATTTTTTTAGGTTAGGTGCTACCCGAAACTTTCCTGCATGTAACTTTAAAGCGCATAAGTCTATTTCGTATGTGAAATTGATATGTCATATTAGATTTCTCAACTCCGGGACGCTCCTGGGGTATAAACTAGTTTATATACATATACTAGTTTATACCCCGGGAGCGTCCCGGGGTTGAAAAATCTAAATGACTTAATAAAATTGATAAATAAAGAAAACATACCAATCATAAACTCAACCACACTGATCAACATTCAACAAACTATAATTATTACCGGTGTCTACACTAAATCTTTGTCTTCTTTCTATCTCTTTCCATCCGCTTGTTCTCTATTCCTCATAAAAGATTGAGGATGGTGGTGAACCTAGGAATATCCAATATTCCATCATATAATTTGAGATATATATAAAATAAAAACAAAAACACAAACAGGATAATATAATAAAGCAGAAAAAGATACCTCAATCAGCTTTGCACATTATGAAGACCGCGTGGAAGTGTATCCATTCCACCTATATGAGCAATAATTATGTCCTCAACGTTTGTGCTCTCCATTTGTCTGTATACATAACATCAACTTTGTAAAATATTTGTTGCTCTTTTATGCAAAATAATATGAACCAGTGTGACTTATCACTAAGGAAACTCACAATTTAGCATCAAATAGAAGCCGCCAGGTGAAAGTCCACCAGTGTGAAAAAGAAACATTGAAAATCATGAATAAAAATAAGAATAAATTTAAAATTAACTTATGTTCCTCACCATCATACTACTACATTGATAGCATTGATTAAGATTCAAAAAAATGCATATATTTTGACTTTATTTAGTGTTTTTTAATGTATTTGACAAATGGTCAAACAATATTCTTAATATATTTGAAATATCAGTATTGAGAAGGGTCTGCTAACCTTCACCTTCATGACTTGCCGGAAAGACATAATTCTCACCCATATGGTAATGTGTAACCTGTGTTTTATTAAATAAGCAACATGGGGAAATCATGTCAGCATCAGAAAATGTCATTTTCATTTAATTGATTAAGTACAAACCTCTATTGTTTTCTTAACTTGAGCTGCAGCATATACATAGGCTCCATTTTCAGGCTGTAACGACATACCAAGTGAAAATAGATTCGTGTGAAGCTATAATTAACTAATAATATTTTTAAAAAATCTTACAAAATGGTTATATTACCTAGTCACACCACCATGCATATAACGGGGATGCATAAATAACTGAGTTGTCCCCATAAAGGATGGATCTTGGTCCCATGAGATAATATGAGCCAATTCATAAAAAGATTGAATGACTATATTTTGAATAAAAAAGCATTCGATTTAAACCATGATTAGTAACATCCAGACCACAATTATTTATTAAACCATGAGAAATTACCTGAAGTGTTTTTGCAAGAGCTACAACTTTATCCAGCTTTGGGTTAGTTTCCTACAATGATCATAAAATGGTCAATCTGTATGATAATATTGCACCTCAATACTCAATTTCTATATCCGATATTCCGATTTAGATTGTTTTAGTTAGATTTAGACTGGTCATACCATTTGAAACTCAAACTACTCTTGGCCAGTTCAGATGGGTTTTTTTCCTCCTCGTGTCTGTTTTTCCTAAATTAAGTAACCACTTTGGATTCAAGTTTTTAGTTATAGATCAAGTAGGTAAAAAACAAACAGAAAAATTATTACCCAACCCAGTTAATTTTGATAAACAGTACATCTTTAACATAACCTACACATAAACTATAACATAAGGCGTGACGAACATGTTTAAAGCTTAAGATCATAGCAACAATTTTAAAATATGCTAAAACAGTCACATTTAAATAGAAGTTAACCACATAATAATATCCATGTATAGTGTTTTCCCTAATATACTGTATCATTTATTTCAATGATAACAAACACTAATATACATAAAACATAAAGACCATAACAATAGCATGCAGAATATTACTAAAAAATTAGGTCTAATAATAATAACAATAATATTAAAGATAAAACTTACTTAATAATCTTTCAAACATTTTCAGGAGGCATTTCTTCCTTCAGAGTCTGAACAAACCTAAACTTCCTCTTATCACCATACCGCTGCGAGTTCAGCTGCATCCACTTCCTCACCTTCTCTTCCAGCCTCGCCTTCGCTTTAGCCAGAGACGACAACACCGACTACGATGGTTGAGCCACAGGTGGCGGCGGTATCGAGCCACCAAATGCAACTAATCAAGCAACAAATATAACATATTATCAGTAAAACTAAAATTACCCTCTTATAAACACATACTCATCAACATTTTGCTAGCCGTGATTTGTAAAATCGCCTATGGCAGCGGCGATCATCAATCATCTCTTTGAATTTCATCTTCAAACACATTTTTTTGACATTTTAGTTTCATTTATGTTTAACAACTTTCACGATTATATTTTCAGTTACTGTCATCTACTTAATAAATCAACATATTCACATATTATCATTTATGTTAACAGTTTTATATTCAGTTTAGGTTCTACTAAAGTGGTACACAAAGCTCTTTGAAAATGCATGAACTTCCATTTATTATTCATTAAGATATTAATAGTAAGTATTGTAAGCGAAAAAGACAACCTAACTTTCACAACAGCAAAGAATGCAATCTTTTACATGAAAACATAATGAACATTAAACTATTTACAGATACTAAACATAATACTATATATGGTGTCATGGTGAAAGATCAAGACCTAACCCGACTTGCAGCTCATCATTATTATCCATGTTCTTGCAGCACATGCACTGATGCACCCATGAAACTAAATTTTCAGCATGCATTCGAATCACATTCTTCTCGAATAGCCTATTAGAATGGCATCGATCCTCGAGCCTTCCAAGCTTGTAAGCAGCATAGATTTCATTACCTTTATTGATTCATAAATCTCTGTTTTGTACGACACAGAGCTGGTGAACCTCTAGGGAAGGTGAGTGTTGCTTGCATCTCTTTACAACTACAATCCATCCAGCGAGGGCCCGATCCTCGTTTTCAGTTTCATTCCCCTTGGTTGAAGGGAAGCGCAGTTTATGGTTGTAGGTGACACAATATATAACCCAATCACGATAGAGAACACATCCACTGATGCCGCAACCCTATGGTCGGTCGAAATTTACGATTCTAAACCCAAAGACTCCTCTGTATACCTTCAACATTTTTTATATGTAATATCAATACCTTAAGACTAAAGATAGATTAAAAAACAATAAAATAGATTGAAAGGGTGGAAGAAGATCATGACTTGAAACCTCTTAATTGAGGTGGCATTAGAGATCTTCCAGTATGCAACGCAAGAAGCTATTGACGAACTCTAGGGTATATGAGTTTTTTTTTTAAATTTTACTAATGCCACATGGCATGACAATTGGCACACTCAATGGAAAGAATGCCTCTTTAAGTGACATGTCATCAAAATGGCTTTGGTTTATTATATGTATAGATTTGAAAAATGGTTGTCCTACATGGCATTCATACATGCATTCTCTCTTTTGAGAGTGCCATGTAGGATCTCATGTGGCACCAATTAAAAAATAAAAGGGATTGAGTTATTTTAAGAAAAAAAAGAATTTTAAAACAAATTTAGATTTTTCTCTCTCATGTTTCCTCTCATAATTTTTAAACGTTAATATCTTTTATATAATAGATTTTTTAAAGAAAAAAATTACACCAAATTAACGAGTGTTTTATTATCTTTCCAGCGAGTACCATAGTACTATATAAAAAACGGAGAAAAAAAAACGACTATTTTTTGTGGGGTTTCGTTCATACAGGAAAAAAAAACACAAAGTGTTAAGGTTATTCATTAATCATGTATTGGCAAGTCATTAATTATGTTCAAACCAATAAATATGTACATTGTTTTAGGTTAGGTTTTAATATTAGAGTTATACATTGTTTAAGGTTTAGGCGTTAACTATGGAGATACATTGTTAATTGTTTTAGGTTAGGTGCTATCTGAACCTTTCCTGCATGTAACTGTAAATCGCATAAGTCTATTCCGTATGTAAAATTGATATGCCATATTAGATTTCTCAACCCCGAAACGCTTCCGGGATATAAAACTAGTGTTTGAATAAAAGATAAGTTGGACGTATATATTTAAAAGGGTGTTTCTGCAATAAAATAAAGTAACAAGGTAGGTAAGTAATGAAAAGGGTATCTATAAATTAAAATGATGCCACTTAGGTTATAGTCTAGTGGTACAGAGGAAATCCTCTTTTGAGTGAGGTTGAGAGTTCAATTTCAAGGGTGTTCAAAAAGGTGTAAAAAAGGGTGTAAGAAATTTGCCGTTCAAAAAAAATAAAAATTAAAATTATATTCTTTTTACCAACACGATATTTTATATATAAGGTTTAAAATAGTTTGTACGAACTTAACACAAACACAAAAGAAATAAGTCAAGTATCAATAATTGTAGATCTTGAAAATTAAGTGAGCAGAAATTTAATATATATTATCATTCATCATATTGAAATCGGCATCCACATCGCTCTGGCCCTATTTTCTGCCTTTTACTTTCTTCATCTTCAACAATACGATAAAAGGTGTCTACTCTCTGGGGGTGTGTTTTTTCTTAAACTTTAAGAGACAAACTTCACATAAATATTATTCAATAGATACTTGAAGATCTTCAGAGGAGCAAATCAAGAAAACATATATATATATATATATATATATATATATATATATATATATATAGAGAGAGAGAGAGAGAGAGAGAGAGAGAGATAATGGATATTTTGAGAACGCTAAATAACTCGAGAACCGTGAGAACAAACGAGAAACAAATCAAAGTCATTTTTTTCAATACAAACCTAATCTATGTTATATATTATCTATACTATATTATAATGCATGAGGGTGGGTATTTTAAGATACCCAAAAGTTAAGAACTTTATTTTCATTTACAACCATAAAATGGGAGTAAAATAGTCATTCAAACGTTTTTACACTTCAATACCTCATTTTAGTTACACTTTAATTCCCTCATTTTTAGTTAGTAGTTAGACTTTTCTCTCATCCCCTAACAAAGTAGGAATTCTTTTATTTAATCGTATCATAGCTTTTAAACTATTATGTTTTAAAAACGTTTGAAAATAGTGTGACACCCTGCTCATTTTTGTCTACGTTTCGATGTTTGTCTTGTTTTATATTGATATGTGGATTGGAATGTACAATAAACAAATCTCTTATGTATAAGTGATCATTGCATTGCTTAATCACAAAATGAAAGTATAATGTTTCACATTACTCAAATCCTAATATCTCTACTGCCAAATATGCTAGAACTATGACGACAATCACTATAAGATGAATAATTTAATGTTATATAGTTGTTTTATTATTATAATTATGAGTGTACTGATACAAACAATACTATGATAATTATTATTAAACAATTTTTTAATCATAAGCAAGACACAAAAAAAAGTTATGGATATTCTCAACAAAGCTTCCTATTTTTTGGGGTTTCTTTTTAGATTTTTAACAATATAAAAGATAAAAGCATGTCAAATATTTTTTAAATAATTGATTAAACATTTTTTTTTTATCAACAAACCTTCCCAATTTAAAGGGGTGAAAAAATCTAATAGTAAATCAAGTGGGAAACAATATTTAAATTTAAACTCTAAAATGCACATGTAGAGTTCATCCTATAAATAGATAATAATACACATCTATTTCATTTGAAAAAAAAAAGGCATGGATCCAAATCTAATTTCAAATGATGAAGCTTCTAAGGTAAATTCTTTGTTAGTTTATAGTTTTCATATTTTACATAAAAGTTAATATTCTTTATAAATCTAATATATTAACATTACTGCATATATGATGTTATTTTTAACAATTTTGGTGTTGCGGGTTAATTTCAGTGAGAAACATACTGATTTTAACAAACCAGTAGTCATACAAGCGTCTAATGTTGTATTTTATAAAGTTTGACTTTTTTGTATATCTTTTATATTAAGATGTTTGTTATGTTATGCGGCATACTATATAGGTAAGTAACTAATGTGTTTTATTTATATAAATTTTGATTAAATTGTTAAATTACGGGTCAAAATGGAACATTTTTTCAATAGATCATAAGTGTGTAGGGGACCTTATTTGAAGAATTCTTGACATTCATGAGATAAGTTGGTGCTGAAAATAGAGAAGCCTTATCAGTTAATTTGAGTTAGTTTGTTTACCACTTTCTGTTAATAATGTGTTTGTTGTTTAGTTAGATGAAATATATATTTTTTTTAATTTTATAGTAGAGAAGGTATACACGGAGATTGTAACAGACTCCACTGAGACTAGAATACGGCATTGATGCAAGACAAATTATGGTAACGATATTTTTGTTGCTCCTGCACTAGCTAATATTTCACTAATTGACATGCTATAGTTTGTCCAAATGGTACCTCATATGCAGGCTTTTAAGTATCTTCCTAACTGATTTCGGAAAGTTTTAATAAAGTGATTACCTCACATAAAATGTTAATAAAATGCTTAGTTCGAAGCTTTTAAACTAAATCCATGTATAACAAATATGGAATCGAATTTTTGCCAATTCATAGCCATAATATTCGGTACTCTTAAATAAACCCATGTTCAATTGCCAATTGTTAGCCATAATGTTCATTACTAAACTTCTTGTTTTTACATGCACATTTATGATCTGCAGAAAGTCCAGCAACACCCACTACACCTGTGACAATTCACGTAACCATCGCCAACCCGATTCACTGCTGTAGTTGGACAATAAAAGAATCTCCATAACCCATCCTTTTGTGATTCATTAGCAGATCACTAGCAATAAAAGAAGAAGGGACAACCCTACCTCTTAAAGTTGGCTGATGTAGAGGGATAACGCCCCTCCACCTCAGCCATTTCATCCAAAATGGCGCTCCTCACCTATTTCCTGGGCGATATTTAGGGGGGGGGGTTACCAATTGTGGTCGCAATAACGAGCGTTAATGGCTGATCTGATGGGCCCCCTTTACATCATCATCATCATCATCATACTCAGTTAATCCCACATATAGCAAAGCTAAGGCATGGTCTGAGGAAGGTAAGATGTAGACAGCCTTACCTCTACCCCTAATAATAGAGAGGCTGCTTCCAGTGAGACCCCCGGCTCGATGTGGTTTGGTATCAAGCCTTGGACATAAGGCACAAAACACTTAGCAATCGCCAGTCGGGACAAACCCGATCGGTGCATGTACCCCTTTTTCTTTTGGCTATCAACGCCACCACATGATGCATGATTAACCGTCTGTCATTTTTAACGTTATTTTCACGAAATTAGTAAAATAACGTTAAAACTAGTGCAACTTTACTATTGCCCCCGATGGCCACACATATATACATTATATGCGCACACCGTAAGTGGGGCGGTCTTTACATCACCCAATTAAATATTTTTTTTCCTTTTCCTTTTGCTTTTTTTTTTAATTTAAAGGACGCTATTCTATTTTCTGATAGTTATTGAATGGAGCCCTGTCTACGTGGCACATATGTGACGCTGATGTGGTGCAATGGAGCCCCTAGGGGCTCCGAACCAAACCATCCAGCCTAATATTGAAGAACCACTGTATGGAAAAAAAAAACTTTTTACTCAAAGGCTGCATTTAAAAAACAATGACACCAGGACCACTTTTATACACTAACTTATTGAAACACCAATAAGTTATTCGCTTAATCTACCGCTTAAACAACCAGAATAATCGGGTAACTCCCGTCACGAAGTGTGGGTTACATCCTACGCGCAAGCTTGTAAACAATCCACCCCGCCGCATCGCGCGGGCTCTCTACTAGTAATTATAATTCATGAGGCAAGGGTATTTTAAGATACCCCAAAAGTTAAGAACTTTATTTTCATTAACAACCATAAAATGGGGGTAAAATAGTCATTCAAACACTTTTACACTTTCATACATCATCTTAGTGACACTTTAATCCCTTAAACTTACTCAACTTTTGTTTATTTAAACTTCTTTTCGTTATTTTAAGCAAACTATCCCTCATAATTTTAAAATAGTCACATTTTATTATCTTTAATTTGAGTTTAGTATTGTTATTTTTATTTAAAAAAATTTATGTGCTACGTGATTAACAACAATATCTAGGAGTGAGCAATAACTAAACCGTTCACCGAAGCCTAACAAAACAGAACCAAAATCAATTGAATAGGTAAGTTTATATAGCTTTCACTCTAACAAGTTTCGAACTTACTGATCATTATCTATTTCTATCACTACCTATCTATGCAATTAAGGTTCATGTCTGAAGATTTAGTTTTAACTGAAAACTTATAAAATATTGTTAAGTTAAAACATTTTTTTTATCATAATCACATTGAGGAATTTTAATCTGAAGTAAACTAAGAGACAATTTACCATAACCAATTCACTATTAGGTAAATTCTCAACGGACACCAACACCAAAACCTCATTTTCTACCGAAAGTAACATTTAGAGCCACAATACATATAATTAAGTACTCCAATCATCATATTATTCTCACTATTACCGGTGACGCAATGAAAAGGAACAAATAAACAAATAAAATACTATCTGTACTTTTAAACCGCTTTCAATATATGGAAAATGTGTTTCTGTTTGGTGGTAAATGGATACAACAGTTCGCTTTAGATTTATATATAAAGCTTGAGACGCCGCATTTACAATTTTGTAACTTATTGTAAATGGTATCAATGATGTTGAGGTTCATCCAAACAAAGTCAGGCAACAAATATTGTTAATCACATAACATATCAAAATTTGGCAATTTCGGTTAAATGTTTAGTTATATTTTACCTCTGGATACTGTTAATCACATAACATAGCAGTATGTTTAATTAAAATAATTGTTATCATATACCCAAACTATAAACAATAAAATGCTCGTTTTGTATGATATAGTTTTTTTTAGTTATTAACGTATGAAAAAATTATGGTCGTTTACAATTCGTGGGGGGTAGTTGCCAGTTGGCTTAAACTGAGGGAAAAATGTGTAACTGTTATTTAAATACAAAAGTTACCTCTTAACTTTTAAATATCTTAAAATGTCCATATCAAATATATATAGATATATAGTATAGATATCTAGGGGTGAGCAAAAATTGAACACTTAACCGAAACTGAACCAAAAATTAGAAGAACTGATCCGAAAGCAATCGAAAACTGAATTAACCAACAACTGAATTAACTTAAAATCGGTTATTGTTTTGTACACTTAGTTCACCAAAAACAACCAAACCAAAACAGAACCATTCATATATTCATATATTTTTAGCTTTTGTACCTCTATTTCATGTATTTATACCTCCATTTCATGTATTTCTAGGCAAAAAAAATTAGCCAAAGTTTAGCTTTTGTTATTAACCAAAATTAACTAAATCAAACTAAAAACCGATAGTCTAACCATATAAATCGAACTAAGTAACCGATTGTTTAATAAAATCGATTAACTAAGGACTTTGGTTTTAGTTTCGGTTGAGACTAATAATCAAACTGAACCTAACCATACACACCCTTAGAAGTGTTTGTATTCCCCGCTGTATCGCGCGGGCACCCTACTAGTTATAATTAACATATAACATTAAGAAACGAATTTTCTTTCCAAATAATTCATCTTGTGTTGCAAAAATACTCTAAAATTAACTTTTTACACATGTGTAAATAAACAGTTTACACATGTATAAACAGTAAATTTACACATATGTAAAAACAATTTATTTTCGTATACGTTTAAATTTTTATTCGTAAATTGTGTTTTTGAGACTGTATTTTAATAATAAAGACAAGTGTAAAAAGAAATTTTGAATTTGAATGGTTTTAGATAGCGTTCTCGCGGTTCGCACGAAATATATGTGTTCTCAAATTAGCCTTCCTATATATATATATATACACTAGCAGGAAACCCGCACGATGTGGCGGGAGTGACACTTTGAATTGTGGTACTTATTTCAACTGCGTATGATATTTGTTGTAGCATCATTGCGGTAGATATATGTCATAAGTGTTTCACATGTCTAGTAACTAAAAAGATTTAACATTTAAATTATAAACTACTTCAAAAAACATTTGATAAAATAAAGTAATATACGAAAGGATAAAATAAGTACTAATAAACATAAAAGGTGAAACCTAAAAGCTTAAGTGTGAACTACTTGAATCATGAGATCAATTTAGTCATACACTATCCAAGTCTGCACGATCTTATCTATATTGTCTGTCAACCATTCGTCATCAAGAGCGCTACCTGGAATTTCTTGTATAGTTTCATGTTTGATTATAACATCTTTTAGAGGATGAGATTTATTTCAATAATCAAAATCTAGAACAAATTCTTACTTCCAATCTATCTTTAACATTTTCAGTGGACACATATTTTTATTTTCTTGTTGATTTGCAAAGTCAAAATAATAATTTAAATGAAGAAAAATCATATCATAACTGACATAATTAAATGAAAAGTTACTGGAGTGAACAAAACAAAATACGTACTAAAAGTAACACAACTTTTAAAGAAGCATATAATATTGAACCGCATGAAATCTGTTGCGCTTCAGACTTGACACCCGGGGTATCTTAAATGGAGTTTTCAGTTTGGTGCTTGAATCTGCAGTATCATCAAATACGTCTTATTTGTCATTTTCATCAGAACTGTCTAGGTCAATAATTTGACTCTCTTTTCATTCAGAGTGTCTCTTGGATCTATTCTTATTACTTTCATGCATCCGATCCTTAAAAGAAATATTTAATACACAACTTAATAGAAGATGAAATAAATATTGATATTACATCTTCACTAAATTCACGTTGAAGATTTGATTTGTAGGGACTAAACATTGCACCATAATAAATAATCTCAACACTATTATCACTATTATCCTGCAATAAAACACATATAATATACCAAATAAAATAACAACTATGTTAATATTAAAAAGTAAAAATTAATAAATACAAACTTAGACGCTTGTATGGCTATTACTTTGTTCATTTCGTATGTTTTTCATTTAAATGAATCTGCAAAACCAAGAAGCTAACTTTTACATGACTAAAATATGAATAAAAAGGCATAATTAGTAAAATGGGAAAAATGAAAACCATAAACTAACATAGTACCAACCTTAAAAGCTTCAACCTTTGAATTCACATTTAGATCCATGCCTAAGTATTTTAGCAAGTGAAGTAACTGTGCATTACTATGATCGGATTTGAGAGTTTGATTTGTTAAGATTTGTTAAAGAAGGAAGAATATGAATGAATACTAATAATGGAAAGTGCAGCGGAATAATAACTATGCAATCTTAACAAAGAGAACAATTGCTTTTAAACGAGTACATTTCATTCGTCATCACAGATTGAAATTAAGTACAAGTTATTACAAGTTCTCCCCCTCAGCCTAATCACTCAATTGCTTTGTTTGTGTGAGAGAATGTGTAAGTGATGAATAGAACAGTACATGAATTGTTATATTTATAGACAAACTAAACCAATGATGACCTAGGACTGACGTCACCTAAGACAGTGACAGTTAACTACCTTAACAACATAAAACATCTGCTGTACAAAACTACTGTTACATTAAGTAAACCACTGATAGCTAAACAACTGATAAGAAACATCTGATAATCTGCAATCATCTGCTGGGGCCTAAGTACAGTTGGCTCCAGCAGACCTTTGGTCTTGATCAGCACTTTGTCTTTATTCCTTGGTCAGCACTTTGTTCATCAGTAGTTGTCTTTTGGGAGAAGAACTGTTTTGGGAGAAAAATTGTTTTATTAAGGATCAGCACTTAGAATATTTTGGCTTTTAATCATTTGTTCTTTTCCAGGTTAGCAGACCCAACAATCTCCCCCTAGAACAAATGATGCCAAAACTTGTCTTTATTCTTGATCTTTATTTCTCATCAGACTCTCTCTAATCTGACCCTTCAATTGAAGTTCAAAGTCAAAGGAATAGAGATCATCAGCTTCGCTTTCAAGTTCCAAGCTCATAAGATCCATG
This sequence comes from Ambrosia artemisiifolia, assembly GCA_032199755.1. NCBI lineage: Eukaryota > Viridiplantae > Streptophyta > Magnoliopsida > Asterales > Asteraceae > Ambrosia > Ambrosia artemisiifolia. The sequence continues at coordinate 1,417,982 of CM063526.1, read as the reverse complement.
AGGTCATGTGCACTCAGACCATATGCATCATCCATGGAGAGCTTTTGAATCTTTCCATTAGACCTGAGTAGTGTCAATTCATGGGTGGCTTTATCAGCCTTCCATTTTAGAATTTTTGAGTCTGGTGGATTTTTGGGTTGCAAATTTATTGAAGATGAGTTAGGTGATGGAGGTCTCCCAATGATCCAACTTAACTCTTCACTGATGGGATCAGAGAATTACTTGACTTGATTAAAGATTCACTCTTTCACATATGTATCAGCAAACTTCTTCTGATCTTTTTCAGACATCTCTTTCTGCCATTTGATTTGTCTTCTGGCAGCAACATTAATGTCTGTTGAAGGAATTAGTGCTTCAAATGAAAGTGTCTGATGGGACTTTGTTTGTTCATATTCAGGGTAAGTTGGCTTTGGTGGAAGTGTTGGATCAGTCTTTCTCCTTTCTTCAAGTTTCTTATAGGTTTCCACCAACTTCAGTTCAGACCATCTGGCTATGTTTTTCATCTCACCATAGTCAGCATCAACAAGTTCAACCCTCATCCTTCTAAGCTTCAAAAGTCTGACAGGGTCTTTGCCCTTCTTAAAGTCTGGTATATCAGCCTTTTGATTATGTTTCTTCAGCTCTTCAATTCTTAGCAATTCATCTTTGAAGGCTTGAATGGTCCAGCCTGTGAAGTGTTTTCTCTGAGCTCTATAAGGCTTGGTGGCCATAATTTGATCAAGGAGTGACTCTCTAACAGTCTTTGCCATTTCACCACTGATAGGCATGGAAGACATGGACTTGCTCAGGTCCTTGGCAAAATCCTCAATCCTTCTCAGTTTGCCAAGTTCTGCTGAATGGATGCCCTGAGCAGTCCTTTCATCCTTCCCTTTGCACTTCTCTTTTATAATCAAGTCTGCCTGTTGAACTTTTTGTTTAAGGTATTCATCAAGGTTTTTAGGTTTTGGTAAGTTCAGACTTGATAGAGAAGGGAAGGATAATTGTGTAGCATCCTCAGTATTGTAGAAGGACTGAATTTCCCCCTTGATTATGTCAAGTTCAAGAGGATACTGAGCAGTTAATGGAGTATCAGATGTTGGTGATTTTGTGGTGGTGGATTGTGAAGTGTGTGGTGAGAATGATTGGAGAGGAATGGCAGGGATGGGTGGAGTTGGTGGTGGTGTGGTGGCTATGTTTTCTTCTTCTATAACAAAAGTAGATTTTCTCTTCCTTTTGTATAGGATGGTAGGAGATGGTGGTGAGTGTGGAATACTAACATCTGTTGGCATTGGTGAGACACCAGCAGATGTTAGAGGTGGTGATGAAATGGGTGGTAAAGTCAAGGCCAAGGCTGTTGTAGTATTTGTGGATGTTGTGGTAGATGGTTTGACAGTTGTTTTGGGTGTAGCAGCAAGAGAATTTTTTGACCTAGATGATGGAGGCTGTCTGACATGAGAAGCAGGCCTCTTTTTCCTCTTTGAGGTACAAACATTGTCATTTTCTTGCTGTTCTTCTTCTTTCCTTTTGGAAAGATTTCTGCTTTGGTTTGTAAAGTCTCAGCCCTGATCTTTTTAGCTTCAGCAATCTTTTCAGCCATTACATTGGCTGATTCATCAACCTCTTTTGTCTTGGTTGCTTCAGGCTTAGCAGTGGTTTGAGCAGACTCTGGTACAGGTTCTGGAGCAGACTTTTCAGAAGAAGGTGGAGCCCCAAAAGGATTCAGCTTCTTTAGTCTGTCTCTACCACTCTCCGCCTTTTTGGCATCAGCTGCTGTGAACTCATCATCATCTTCATCCCTGAGTATGGTTGTAGGGGCAGAACTAGTAGTCTTTAGCAGATGATCTTTGATGACTTTGATGTCTGCTTTTGTATCATTGAATCTAGCATCCACCATGTTCCTGATCACTTGCATATATGTTTCTTGAGTCTGATCAGCTAATTTTCTGTGAGCTATGATGATAGGATTGACAGATTTCCATAACTCATTAGCTATCTCCTCCTTTGATGGTTGACTTTTGGTAAGTGTCACCAAGGTGTTCATAATGGTCTTGATATCATCTTTGATTTCAGACATAGAAGATTCAATGGCATCCACTCTATCCGTCAATTCTTTGTATCTTAACCCATCACCCAAGTTAATGGGATCACCTGAGTTCCTACCAGAGGTGGTAGTTGTATCTGGTGCAGTCCTTGGAGGAGTATCCATAGGAAAGAAACCAGATGCCCCTTTGTCTTGGTACTGGGGACTTCCAAACGGAATAGAGGTCAATCTTGTTGCGTCAGCAGTTGTTGCCTTCAAGGAAGTCTGATTGATGTAACCATTGTCCTGAAGTGAGACAATGGTCTCTAAAACAGTAGTGGCTGCTTCTCTTGAACTACCACATTGAGATAAATGTAACTCAAAGGGTGTGGCCTCCTCTGTTTGTGGGTTGACCAATTGACTTTCCTCTGGATCAGTCACATGTTGAGGTGAAATCTCAGTGATAGGTGGTTGAGAGGAACTGGTTGTGTCCAGAGTTTTGTCAATGGCCTCAAACAAGGGTTGCATAGTGGGAGGAATTTGTGGTGAGGATTGTGGAGTGACAAGAATATTAGCCCTGGGAGATGGACTAGTGAACAAATGTTCAAGTGAATCATCTGCCCCTTGATGTGTTTCCCCATGGCTTACAACATGATCCTTTTAAGAGGATACATGAGGAGTTTAACTAGGCTGAGATTTTGCCACCTGTTGAGAGGAAGTATCAACAACGGTTGTTTGTTGCTCTTGTGTTGCAACAGGAATATTCTCTGGTATCTCATCTTCTAGAGGCACCTTTTTAGTGTGTTTCTTGGGGGTTTTGTGGATGGAGTTTTCTTTTTAGTGGTGGCTGGTGTGGGTTTCACAGCACTGGATGTAGTGCCATGATCACCAGGAGCAGTGGACTCAGCAACAAAGGTTTGCACAACAGTTGTTGTCTTAACCTTCTTTGCTTGTGTTTTAGAAACTTTTGTTTTGACTGGTTTTTCTTAGGTAGGACCTAACATCCTTGTAAAAGTTTCTTAAGACAGGCTATTCATTTGAAGGCCTTGTCCCTGAATGTAATCCTTTTTAGGTAAAAGCTTTTGTAGGATTACACTCAAAAGTCTTGGATACATCAAGAAAGCATTGTTTGACCCAGCCTGAACCCCCTTCACATTATTCACCAAATCCAAAAACAGTGCTTGGGATAAGTTGTAATTAGTGTTTGTTAAAATGGAATATCCCAAGTACTGGACTTTTAAAGGAATTTCATTAAAAGATGTTTTGGGAGAGAGGCATATAAGCAAGGTATGAAAGAAAAATTTCATGTTTGGGGGAAAAAACTTTTTAAACATAGTTGCCCGAGTAAGTTGTCCCTCATACCCTCTCTCAATGAACTCTGGATGGAGTTCAGTTTTGTCAAAACTTACTTTACCTGACTGATCATTCAAGGAAAAGGTAGTGGATTTGGTTTCAGGGGTGATGGCAACTTTGGTGTCGCCAATTTGAGAAACGATGGATCTTGGCTTTTTGTCAACAAACAGGACTTCAGCTTTCAACTAGAAAGCTTGAAGTGTGTCCTCATAGATGAGTGCACTTGAAGTTAGGGCAGTTTTATACTTGGATGTATTCAAGGTGTCGATAATGGAATGGAAATGTTGGTTTTCATCTGTTTTGGTCAGATATGGAAGATAAATGTGAGGTGCTTTCAGTTGAAGATCCATTTTATGGATTACACTGAGAAAGTCGAAGGCTTTTTAATCTAGGATTTAGGTTGAAGAATGCGGTTTTAGAATTTTGAATTCGATGAGACGGTGGAACAACTGCTGTGGAAAACAGGGGTTTATATAGTCTCAGGTGGAAACCGCCGATGTGGCCAAAACACTGCTTTTGAGAGCAGACGTGGCAAACATATGATGGAAGGACTGTTATGGTGGATGACAGTTGTTTATAACAGCTGTTTGACTTTAGTCAACAGATGTTTGTGAAAACAGTTGTTTCATCTGATCAGATGTTTGAAACAGATTTTTCAACCAGCAGTGGTTTAATGAATGAAACAGTGGCTGTGTTATCTGATCAGTTGTTTGAACAGATTTTTCTACCTAAACTATTTTAAAGGATGACCTTTTGATTTTCCTAACAACATTTTAATGCTTTTATTCATGAAAACAATTTTATTTTATTCCATGTTTAGCATACCAATCCGAGAGATTAGATCTGCAAAGGTAGATGTGTCTAAAGCTTTTGTCAACACATCTGCCAACTGATCCTCTGTTGGAACATGATGTAGAGAAATCAAACCTTTTTCATAGATGTCTCTGACAAAATGATGTCTGATGTCAATGTGTTTTGTTGTGGAATGGGAGACTGGATTTTTGATGATATTTTCAGCAGCTTGACTGTCCAGCATGAGTGGAGTCCTCAAGGCAGTTATACCAAAATCCAGTAGCTGGTTTTGAAGCCACATATGTTGGGCTGTACAGCTTGCAGCAGCAATGTATTCGGCCTCTGCAGTGGATGTTGAAACAGTTGCTTGCTTTTTACTTTGCCAAGAGACCAAGGCATTGCCTAGGAATTGGCACCCTCCTGAAGTGGACTTCCTTGTGGTTTGACAACCAGCAAAATCACTGTCTGAATAACCTGAAAGCTCAATGTTCCCATTAGCAGGGTACCAGATACCAAGTGTGGGAGCACCTTTTAGGTATCTGAATATCCTTTTCACAGCAATAAGGTTGGACTTTCTAGGTGATGCCTTGTATCTTGTACAAACACAAGTGGCAAACATAATGTCTGGCCTAAATGCTGTTAAGTACAATAAAGACCCAATCATGCATCTATAGTGTGTTTGGTCAACCAGTTCATCTTTGTCATCAACAGTAACTAACTTTTTGGTACTCATGGGTGTGCTACATGGTTTACAGTCATTCATTTCAAATTTTGTAAGTAAGTTTTTAACATACTTATTTTGATTAATAAAAGTTCCATTTTGCAGTTGCTTCACTTGGAGATCAAGGAAGCACTGTAGTTCACCCATGGCACTCATTTCAAACTCAGCTGTCATGAGTACCCTAAACTCTTCACACATTTTGTTACAGGTGGACCCAAAAATGATGTCATCCACATATATTTGAACAATCATTAAATCTTTCCCTTTCCATTTTAAAAACAAGGTTTTATGAATTTTACCTCTTGTAAATCCAATGGATAAGAGAAAGGTGGAAAGAGTTTCATACCAAGCCCTTGGTGCTTGTTTCAGGCCATACAGAGCTTTATTAAGCTTGTAGACATGATCAAGATGGAATGTGTCTTCAAAACCAGGTGGTTGACATACATAGACTTCCTCCTGAATTTTGCCACAAAGGAAAGCACATTTGATGTCCATCTGATACACCTTGATGTTGTGGTTGACAGCAAAGGCTAGGAAAAGTCTGATGGCTTCCAACCTAGCTACAGGAGCAAAGGTTTCATCATAATCTATTCCTTCTTCTTGTCTGAAGCCTTGAACCACAAGCCTGACTTTATTCTTGACAACAATACCCCTTTCATCTGTTTTGTTCTTAAAGACCCATTTTGTTCCAATTGGACATACATCCTTTGGCAATGGTACAAGTTCCCATACTTGTTGTCTTTTAAACAGAAGGAGCTCTTCTTACATAGCTTCTACCCAACTGTTGTCTTTCAGTGCCTCTTGATACTTGACAGGTTGTGTGAGAGATAGAAAACCAGCAAAAAGACAAATGTTTGAGGATTGACTTCTTATGAGCACTTCTTCACTGATGTTGCCAATGATTTGATCAGGTGGATGAGCTCTGAGGAAGATTAGATCTCCCCTGTATGGAACTATGGCATTTTGTGGTGAAGGACAGAGGTTTGACGTATCAGCTGTTGAAACATCTGTTTGCACTTCTGTAGTGTCAACAGAGGTTTGAAATGGAAGTGGGGGAATAGGCCCAAATGGTGTAGAAGTGGATGGACTTTTGTCAACAGAGAGTGGACTTTTGTCAGGAAATAGTAGATTAGTGGTTGAGCTTGTTGAGGCAGTGGTTTGAGGGTAAGACTGGCCAACAGTGGTTGACTCAACTCTGGCAGAGTTTTGAACATCTGCTTGCCCTGAATCAGGATAAATCTTGCAGAAAGACTGTGGCATCACAATGTCATATCTGTAATCCTGTTGTGAAGACTGTAATGTACCTGCATTGTCAGTTTTCACAGTGATATCTTCAAATTTGAATTTATCTAGGTCAAACAGTTCTGCAGGATTTGCTGGGATTTTCAATGATGAAAGTTCATTGAACTTCACATTCAGAGTTTCCTCTATTGTCCTAGTCCTTGTGTTAAACACTTTATAAGCCTTGGAAGTAGATGAATATCCCAGAAAATATCAACAATCTACTTTGGCTACAAATTTTGAAATGGAATCTTTTAGATTTAAAATGAAACAAGGGCAGCCAAAGATTTTGAAAAATGATATTAATGGTTTGAGTTTGAACAGGACTTCATACGCAGTCTTTTGATGTCAAGGGTTGATTAAAACTCTGTTTGGAACATAACAAGCAGTGTTTACAGCTTCTGCCCAAAAGGACAGAGGTAAACCAGAATCTTCTAGCATTGTTCTTGCAGCCTCAATGAGTGTTCTATTTTTTCTTTCAACCACCCAATTCTGTTCTGGTGTTCTTGGAATGCTGTACTACCTTACAATTCCTTTTGACACACATAAATCATCCAACTCCTTATTCTTGAACTCTGTTCCATTGTAACTTCTAAAGAATTTTACTGCCAAGTCATATTATTTTTCAACTTTGGTGACAAAGTCCTTCAAAATACCTGCAGTCTCATCCTTAGAGTGTAAAAAGTAAGTCCATTTAAACCTAGAAAAATAATCAACAATAACAAGATAAAATCTCTTTTTCCTAAGGCTCATGATTTTTACAGGGCCAAACAAATCCATATGCAACATTTGAAGACATTGACTTGTTTTGGACTCATCAATAGATTTGTAAGAGCTTTTATGTTGTTTTCCTTTTAGACAGGAAACACAATGCTCATCACACTTGAATTCTTTTGGTGGCAAACCTCTGACAAGGTTTTGTTTAGAGAGAGAGTTGATAGTTTGAAGGTTGGTATGACCCAATCTCCTATGCCACAATTCTGTCTCTTTGGTAGAGGCAGCAGAGAACAGACAGACATTTGCCATGGGATTATCCTTCAACATATCAACTACATACACATTGCCACTTCTGTGAGCAACAAGTTTTGCTTTCCTCTCAGCAATGATGGTGTTAATCTTTTCAACCACTTCTGGTCCAACAATATTACATGTCTTCTTAGTGAAGAATGACCCATATCCTTTGTCACTCATTTGTGAAACACTAAGTAGATTAAACTTTAGATTTTCAATTAGATTAACATTTTCAAACTTAAGTCTCCCTGCTTGAACCGTTCCAGAACCCAACACTTTACCTTTTGAATCATTACCAAAGGATATATCACCCCCTCCATGAGCAAGAAAGTCCAGAAGAAGGGCTCTACATCCAGTCATGTGCTTGGAGCCTCCACTATCTACATACCATAAACTATCTAAGCAAGTAGAAGCTCCCTGCACATCAGTAAAGAATTAGTTTTGGTGAGTGTCCAAAGCCAAATTGGCTTTGGATGGGTTCTTTGACTTTTCAGCCTCAAGCTTAGGAGAATGATCTGTGGTTTGAACTATCTTTTGGACTAAGTTCAACAGCTGTTGTTGAGCATTTGCCAGTGCTTGTATGTCAACACTTGGTCCAACAGATGTTTGATCATTTCCTATCAGATGTTGATAACCATGAGGATGTCTGTTCACTCAAGGTTTTGAAGGCATTTTGGGCTCTTCATAAACATGTGGCAGATGATGACAAGTCGGTTATCTAAGTCCTCTTGGAAACCTGTTAGCTGGTGGAGCATCTGTTACCTGAACATCTCTGGGAGCAGAGTTATTGTTCAGATTTTTGGTAACAGCTGTTTGGACTGGTTCAAAAGTTTGTTTGGGTTTTCCTTTTGAAGTACTAACCATTTGACTTTCCAGAGTTTTAGCCTTGTACTCTTTTATTTTTTCATCAAAATTTTTGAGATACAGACACTCTTTTGTTTTGTGATTCTTTCTCTTACAGATTAAACATTCTTTGATTTTAGAATCACTTAAACTTGTTCCTTTGTCGATATCATATGCTTTTAGAAGAAAACAATTTTTAGTAACATGATTCTTCTTTTCACAAAAATCACAAAACAAGTTGTCTTTTGAATTCCCTTTTTCTTTCTTCTTTTCAACAGATGTTTGATCATCTGTTCATAGATCTTTCAAGGGAATGATCTTGGCCTGTGGTGCCTTTTTACCATCAGGGGTTTTGAAGGTCATTGGTTGGAAATTTTCAAGGACATCACACTCATCTGACTAGGTTGGTTTGAATTGGTATTTTTCAATATCATCAAATGAGGGTGTACCTTCCAATTTTTCAATAATGATTTTCTTGCCATTAGGTTCAGTGACCTTGATTTCTTGACCTTTTGAATTGGTTGGGATGATTTCAACCAACTGTGGTTTCTTTTTGTCAGTGGTTTGTGAACCTTGAGCAGTGGTTTCTTTAAAAGCAAAGCCAAATTTCACATGACTTTTAGACTGTTGGTTAACAATCGTCTCAAAACCTTTTGATGATTCCACCCATTTTTGACATTCAACCTGGGTGGACTCAAGCTCCTGTTTACAACTTTGATATTTAGTTATCATAGTTTGGAGCTGGTCTTTGGTTATGCTTGCTTCATATTTTAAACTGCTGATTTCAGATTCCTTTTCAGTTAATTTTGATTTTAACTCTTTAGTGAGTTTTTCAAACTAAATTTCATCTTCCAAAATTTTCTTTCTAAAGTTTTCATTCATCTCTTTTATCTTTGCAAATGCTATGATACATTTATCTGAGCACAAGTCATTTAAGATTTGAGGTGATACCTTAGTAGCAGCCATCAAGGCACAATTACACTGGCAATCACAGTCATCGGTACCCCATGGGTCTGAGAGATTCACAACCTCCACTTCCGATTCTTCAGCTGAAACAACTTCATCAACAACATCATCAGTCACATTTTCAGACTTAGACACTACTTCCTAAGATTTAGTCTCTTTAACAATTGTTTCTAGTGCCATGAAGCAGAAATTTCCTGGTTCATCTGGTTTGGCAACTAGAGCAATGTTTTCATCTATTAGCTCATCTGGTAAACTGCTCCAATCAACAAAGCCTTGTGTGAAAAAGCTCTGTTGACTTTGCTGACTGGTCTCTACAGGGGCAGAGGATGGAGTAGCAATTATTGGCATTTGTGCCTAAGCAACAGGTGTTTGGACATAGTGATACTAAGGAACAGTGGTTTGGACATACTGCACAGGAACAGTGGTTGAGGTCTGTGCAAATTGAGCAGTGTTTTCCACATTTGGTCCAAGGGTATTTTGGGAATATTGATAAGTGTTGGTCTGAGGCCTTTGGTTTGGATAGGTAATCATAGGTGTACCAATTTTGACTCCTACATTCCCTAGCAAAGTGACCCATTCTATGACATTTATAACACTTGATCTTTGATTTATCCAACCCCACTTTTGTGACACCCGGCATGTTCAGCTTAACATTTTGAAAACATATGAGTCTACCTTAGCAGAAAACATTTGTTAACAAACTTGACCGGGTCAGTTAGGTCGAGTCAGGATAGGATTGTCCAGGGTTCAATGATCGGGAAGATCATTGGGGAGTCATTTGGTAGTTACACTAGACTTGAGTCCCGTTGTTGGTGAAATTATACGAACTAAGTTAAGTGGACTATATGTGGATTATTAACGTATACGTGTTGTGATATGAGAATATGTGCTATGGAAGTGTGAACATGATTATAGGTGTGAGAAGATGCTTAACATGTGTTAGAATTGCATGATCGTATGTTAGGAATTGTTTAAATGCGTTAAAACAACAAAACTGGAAAATCTGGAAAACATAGGTTCTGGTTCGACCAATTACGTAGGGTCGAACCTGGGAATGGTTGGTCGAACCTGGAAATGTTCCTCGTTCGACCAGGCTTGAGGGTCAAACCTGGAATGGAGAACAAACCCAGTACATTCGACCTGCATAAAGGGGCGAATGTGGCTACATTCGACCTGATGCCGGGGGCAAATGTGGATCAGTATAAATACCAAACTTTGTCATTTTTTCACCATTTCACAAACCCTAGTCGCCCCAAACACTCTCAACCGGTTTTAATCACTAAGGAAGGAGTTTTTGCTCTTGTTTTGCATAACCTAATCCACAAACATCATTTAATCAAGAATCCAAGGTGTGTTCTTAATCCAAAACCCTTTTTAATACTTTTTGATTCGTTTTCAATTGGTCCATAATGTCCAGATCTGTTTCAAAGATATTTTTATGAATAAAAACCTAACCAACACCTTTCTAAACAAAACCTAATCATTTAACATGAGTTTTCTTATGATTTAACATGTGTTAATAATGTATTATGTGTTAAAATGTGTTGTTCATTGGTTTGCTGCTGTATGGATTTTAGAAACATGATCTAGGGCTGCTATGAATGTTGGGTTATGATTAGTTTAGGTTGTGTATGGATGATTGTTGATAAAACAATTTGGGGGTTTTCATAAACAAGTAAAACAGAGTATTTTGAGATGAATATGAAAGGATTTCAGCAAGTTTCCAAATCGGGTAAAGTTTTCATGCATGATGTGACATTTCCATAATCTTACCATATTGGGTAAGTGTCAAAACGAACTGATTTTGGAGTAAAATTGGTAGGGTTTCGTGATGTTTCGTGATGTTTTCGGATCGTTTTGATGCGTTTTGTGAGATTTGTAGCTGCAGGGGTCGAACCTGGCCACATTCGAACCCACGTGGTGTCGAAAGTGGAACACAGGGGTCGAACCTGCAGCACCATGGGTCGAACCAATCTCTGTTAGGTCGAACGTGGAATTTTTAGGACGAATTAACACATGTTAAGGTCGAAGGAACATGAATTAGGTTGTATGAACTTGTGGATGGGTCGAATGTGCTAAAAAGGGGTCGAACCAAGGTCCTGAGGGTCGAACCTGGACCTGTTAAACACAGATTCGACACTACAATCTCAAATATGTGATTTTTGATGCAAACTAAGTGTTTTATGCTTGAACCTTGTGTGTAATCTATATGTACTTGATTAGTTAGTGTAATGGGTCACCAACGGGATGTCGGGTCAGTTTAGTGTGTCGGTTTAGCAGTCAAACTTACTTTAAACATAATTGGATCATGATCTGGACAATCGGGGACTAGATAACCTATTGGTTATTGGTTGGTATACTTATGTAAAACTCTTTGATAGATCTCCGGTAGTTGGAATCATCAAAGGAGTAGCTTTTATTATTGTTTGAAGGCAACGCAACCTAAGATGAGTTCACGGCCCCATTTCTTTTGGTTTTACTTTCGGGGGAGAAAACATGCGTTGAACTATGTTTTGGGAACTAGTGTCACACTATGGGTTATTACGGGTTACTATACAATCTTTTAAAGTCCCGGGGGAAACCATGAATGTGCAGGGCACAACGGGGGAAATGTGGATAGATCTATTGGGTTTGACAAACCCTACTCGACTGCTTGTAGGGTCGGGCGGGTGCATATTGTCTCGAACTGGTAACATTGGTAACATTGTAGAACACACTCGGGCTAAACATTGGTAACAGTCTAGTAATGGTTTTCCAATCGTAGTAGTAACAAAACATACACCTAGCTAGCGTACTTTGCTTGAACATTTCATAGTATTGACAGGTTGAACTTGGTACACTTTTGGAACTTGGTAACTTTTATTTAAAACCTGTGAACTCACCAGCATTATGTGCTGACGTACTTTTGGCATGTTTTTCTCAGGTCGCTAAGGTAGCATCTCAGGGCTTAGGCGCACGCGTCTGCACGACGTCTAGTCTAGGTTCATGGTTTTTGTTTGTTGAACAAGTTTGGATACTTTTGGTTTTCATTTTGTAAAATAATACTTCCCCTGTTTTGTCAAATGGTTTAAACTTGTGTTTTGAACTTACATATGTCTCATATAGTGTTGTTTATTGTGACCGCTGGCTTGGATCCTGGTTTGTCACGCGCCTCGCGGTAAAATCTGCAATTGGAAATATGAGGGTGTGACAGATTGGTATCAGAGCCAGGTTATAGTGAACTAGGACTGCATGTAGAGTCTAGTCTATAGCCGAGTCACACACACTAGACGGTCACGTGGTACGAGTCGTTATAATGGGTTACATACGAGCCTTGTCGGGGTGTCTAAATCATCAAACTCCTTGCGTTACATCATCCGCTTTCCTGTATGTTTGACTTGATCCCTTCTTCCTCGGGATAGGAAGATGAAAGGGGGTTGAATTGTTGACTGGCAAGGCAGTGTCGTATATTGGGGTGGCTTGTGTACTCTTGAGATCTGTCCAAGGTTCGGACATCTCCCCTCCGTACTCCAATAAACACACTCGCCTATACCTTTACATTGGCATTTATGTCATTGTTATGCACTGCTAGGCGTTCGTGACTGGTGACTTGAACTTTAAACTAGGAGGACACTTGGAGGACCATGTAGAGCAGTTTATCATTTTGGGTGCACACGAAATCATAAACTGAAATGCATGAAAATCCCAGTGAGCTCCGGGTTTGAATGGATAGTCCTGGACTGGACCTAGCCTTAATTCTCTGAACACTAGTGGTTGACACTAGCTGTGAATCTGAATTCTTCGTTCTTGTTGTCAGAATCATGTCCGGTGTTCGTGGAGGACGTAGAGGTGGCCGCACTGGTGGACGTGATGGTGGGGGTGGTCGTGGAGGCGTTAACCTAACTCAGGAGCACCTGAATAACCTGCTGCAAGCTGCCTTCCACGCTGGACACAATGCTCATGGTGGTAAGTTGATGCTATCAGCTTTACCTCGTTGTGAGTATGGTATCTTTCTTTTGTGGTTTTCTTATGTGTTTCATTTCAGGTGGTGTTGTTAACCCACCTCCAGCTATGTGCACATCCAAGATGTCTCGAGACTGTAAGCCGCATGATTTCTCTGGCACTGAAGGATCAGTGGGACTACTCAGGTGGCTGGAGAAGGTAGAGTCGGTATTCTTGATGTGCAATTGTCTTCCTGATGATCGGTTTAAGTATGCTGCCGCGCTCTTCCAGGATGCTGTTTTGACCTGGTGGAACTCAACTACTCGAAACAGGGGTTTGGGGGAAGCTTATGCTTTGCCGTGGGAGAACTTCGTTCAGATCTTGAAGAGGGAGTACTGTCCTAGGGAGGAGATCCAGAAGTTGGAACATGAGGTTTGGAACCTCAAGATGGTTGGGTCAGAGATAGAGGAGTACACTGTGAGGCGTAATGAGTTGGCGGTGCTGTGTCCTGATTTGCACGCACCGGAGTATAGGAGGATCGAGCACTATGTTTCAGGGCTAGTACCAGAGATAGCAGTGTTGGTGGCTGCAGGAAATCTTCCTACTTATGCAAATGTGGTTCGATCGGCTCATAGGATGACTAATTTGAAGGTGAATGAGGGTATTTTGCCTGCTCGTGGTTCGACTGTCAAGTTTCCTGAGATCAACAAATGCAAGTGGGATAGTGTAGGGAAGGGTTCGGTACCAGCTCCATCTCAGCAGTGTAAGAAATTTGATGTTGTGGGTTTTTCTTCGTGGTCGAAGCAGAGTGGTTATGTTGGGAAACACCCAAAGTGTAACAAATGCGGGTTTCATCACTCGGGGAGTTGTGATAAGGCACGTTGTCACCGTTGTCAGCAGTTGGGGCATTATGCTAAGGATTGTAGGATGAACCTCCAGTCTTCTCAGGGTCGTACTGTTGTCCCTACTCCTGCTGCTCAGGGGACTTCGTGGAAACAAGGTTGTTTTAACTGTGGTGAGACAGGGCATTTCAAGAAGGATTGTCCCAAGCTGAAGCAGGGTGAGAATGGGAGGGGCGGGAACGGTAACGAAAACAATGGAGGCGGTGGCAGGAATGCACGCGCCTTTGTCATTGGAGCGGCAGAGGCCAAGCAGGATCCTGACACAGTTACCGGTACGTTCCTTCTCAATAATCGCCATGTTTCTGTTTTGTTTGATTCCGGTGCCGATAGAAGTTTCGTATCTTTGGACGTTAGCCGATTGCTAGATATAGTGCCCACCCCTTTAGAGGCTAAGTACTTAATAGAGTTGGCTGACGGTAAAAAGATTGAAGCAACTTGTGTCCTTCGGGAGTGTTACTTAGAACTGTCGGGTTTGTCCTTCCCCATCGACCTTATGCATGTGCCTTTGGGTAGCTTTGATTTTCGTTGTAGGCATGGATTGGTTATCGTTGTATCGTGCGGAGATCGTTTGTTTTGATAAGGTTATTCGGATTCCTCTCCCAGATGGAGAATTCCTTTCTATGCACGGTGAGAAGAGCGGTGCTCCGCTAAGTCTCATCTCCAGTAGGAAAGCCCTTAAGTATCTTCGGAAGGGTTATTCGGCCGTTCTGGCACTTCTTTCTATTTCTTCTGCTGATGAGAAAAAGATTGAGGATATTCTCGTGGTTCGCGACTTTCCTAATGTTTTTCCCGATGATTTGCCTGGTCTCCCTCCCCATCGTCAGGTTGAGTTCGGTATTGATCTTGTACCAGGTGCCACCCCTATTGCTCGAGCCCCCTACCGTCTTGCACCTCCTTAGATGCAGGAATTGTCTAGTCAGTTGCAGGAATTATTGGATAAGGGTTTTATTAGACCAAGTTCTTCCCCTTGGGGAGCCCCAATTTTGTTCGTTAAGAAGAAAGATGGAAGCCAACGGATGTGTGTCGACTATAGGGAGTTGAACAAGGTGACCATCAAGAACCGTTATCCTCTCCCTCGTATAGATGATCTCTTTGACCAGCTCCAGGGTTCTAGCTACTATTCGAAGATTGATTTGAAGTCCGGCTACCACTAGTTACGCGTGCAGGAAACTGACATTGCGAAGACTGCATTTCGTACACGTTATGGCCATTTTGAGTTCTTGGTCATGCCTTTTGGTCTCACTAACGCACCGGCGGTTTTCATGGATTTGATGAACCGTGTTTCAAACCCTATCTTGATAAGTTCGTCATCGTGTTTATTGATGACATCCTGGTTTACTCCAAGAACAGAGCGGAACATGAGGAACACTTGCGTTTAGTTTTGAAACTTTTTCGGCGGGAACAGCTTTATGCTAAGTTCTCGAAGTGTGACTTTTGGTTACGTGAAGTTCAATTCCTAGGGCATGTGGTTAATGAACTAGGGATTCATGTCGATCTGGCAAAAATCGAAGCAATCAAAGACTGGGAAGCACCAAAGACGCCATCCGAGGTGCGGCAATTCCTAGGTCTTGCGGGTTACTATCGTCGTTTCATTACGGGATTTTCGAAAATCGCGCAACCCCTCACCTCTCTTACCCAGAAGGACCGGAAGTTTGACTGGGGTGAACTACAAGAATCAGCATTTCAAATGTTGAAGTCTAAACTTTGTTCTGCTCCAATCCTGTCTTTACCTCAGGGTACTGAGGATTTTGTTGTGTACTGTGACGCTTCTATCTGGGGTCTCGGTTGTGTGTTGATGCAACGCGAGAAGGTGATTGCCTACGCTTCTCGTCAACTTAAGGTTCACGAGAAGAACTATACCACCCATGACTTGGAGTTGGGTGCAGTGGTGTTCGCGTTGAAAATTTGGAGACACTACTTGTACGGTACCAAATGCACCATCTACACCGATCACAAGAGTCTCCAGCACATTTTCGACCAACAGCACCTGAACATGCGACAGCATCGTTGGGTTGAACTTCTGAGCGACTATGACTGCGCTATTAAGTACCATCCTGGCAAGGCGAATGTGGTACCAGATGCCTTGAGCAGGAAGGAATCTACAAACCGTCGTCGCGTTCGGGGCTTGCAGCTCACCATCCATTCTTCTCTGCCTGACCAGATTCGTTCGGCACAGTTAGAAGCTTTGAAGGAGGAAAACCTTAAAGCTGAAACGATGCACAGTGCTGACAAACATCTTGAGCTTAGACCTGATGGTCTACATTACTTTGCAGAACGTATTTGGGTTCCTTTGTTCGGGGGATTGCTGGAGCTTGTCTTGGATGAAGCTCACAAATCCCGGTACTCCATTCACCCTGGCTTAGACAAGATGTATCAGGATCTGAAGATACTCTACTGGTGGCCAAACATGAAAGCTGACATAGCTTCTTATGTGAGCAAATGCTTGACCTGTGCTAAGGTCAAGGTGGAGTACCAGAAGCCGTCTGGTCTCCTACAGCAGCCTGAGATTCCGGAGTGGAAGTGGGAACGGATCACGATGGATTTTGTCACCATACTACCGAAATCGCCCAGTGGTTGTGACATGATTTGGGTGATTGTCGATCGGTTGACAAAGTCGGTGCATTTTATACCTATTAAGGAAACGGACGGACTTGAAAGATTAGCCCGTATTTACCTTAAGGAGGTGGTTTCTCGGCACGGAGTGCCTGTCTCTATCATTTCTGATCGTGACTCTCGTTTCACTTCGCACTTTTGGAAGGCTCTGCAAAAGGCCTTGGGTACTCAGCTTGATATGAGTACAGCTTACCATCCGCAAACTGACGGTCAGAGTGAGCGGACGATTCAAACTCTGGAAGACATGCTTCGGGCGTGCGTTATCGATTTCGGCAAGAGTTGGGAGATTCACTTACCATTAGTGGAATTCTCTTACAACAACAGCTATCACTCTAGCATAAAGGCAGCTCCGTTCGAAGCTTTGTACAGACGGAAATGCCGGTCCCTGTTGTGTTGGGCAGAGGTGGGTGAGAGCCAGCTCACCGGCCCAAAACTGGTGTACAAAACTTCGGAGAAGATCATACAAATTCGAAGCCGATTGGCGGCAGCACGGGATCGACAGAAGAGCTATGCCGATCGTCGTCGCAAACCATTAGAGTTCCAGGTTGGGGACAAGGTACTTCTGAAAGTTTCACCATGGAAGGGCGTCATACGCTTTGGAAAGCGTGGTAAGCTTAACCCTCGATATGTTGGGCCATTTGCAATCCTGGAACGGATTGGACCGGTGGCATACCGACTTGATTTACCGGCGGAGGTCGGTAATGTTCACAACGTCTTCCATGTGTCTAACTTGAAGAAGTTTTTGACTGACGATTCCCTTATTGTTCCACTGGAAGAGATCAAGGTCGATGATCGTCTTCGCATTATGGAGGAACCTGTTGAGATCCTTGATTTCAAGATTCGTAGCTTACGGCGGAGTAAAATCCGTATTGCTAAAGTTCGTTGGAACTCAAATCGTGGACCGGAGTTCACGTGGGAACGGAAAGATCAGATGAAGGCTAAGTATCCTCATCTCTTTCCTAAGGAAGCGTTTGAAATGAGATACGTTACTTCTGCAGCTGAATGAATCTCGAGGCGAGATTCCTTTCAACGTGGGGATGAAGTGACAACTGGTAAATTTTCCTTTCGTTTTCTCTTTTTGGTTTCGTTCCTGTTTTTGGATTCGTTCCTCTTTTGTTTCGATACTTTCTTTTTGGACTCTACGTGGGGATGATGTGACACCCGGCATGTTCAGCTTAACATTTTGAAAACATATGAGTCTACCTTAGCAGAAAACATTTGTTAACAAACTTGACCGGGTCAGTTAGGTCAAGTCAGGATAGGATTGTCCAGGGTTCAATGATCGGGAAGATCATTGGGGAGTCATTTGGTAGTTACACTAGACTTGAGTCCCGTTGTTGGTGAAATTATACGAACTAAGTTAAGTGGACTATATGTGGATTATTAACGTATACGTGTTGTGATATAAGAATATGTGCTATGGAAGTGTGAACATGATTATAGGTGTGAGAAGATGCTTAACATGTGTTAGAATTGCATGATCGTATGTTAGGACGTGTTTAAATGCGTTAAAACAACAAAACTGGAAAATCTGGAAAACATAGGTTCTGGTTCGACCAATTACGTAGGGTCGAAACTGGGAATGGTTGGTCGAACCTGGGAATGTTCCTGGTTCGACCAGGCTTGAGGGTCGATCCTGGAATGGAGAACAAACCCAGTACATTCGACCTGCATAAAGGGGCGAATGTGGCTACATTCGACCTGATGCAGGGGGCGAATGTGGATCAGTATAAATACCACACTTTGTCATTTTCTCACCATTTGTAGATGCACGAAGTGCGACTAGTGATTGGATTAGTATTATTAACATGTGTTAGTAAAGTTCTGATGGGCCGAAGGTAGAGAAATGGGGCGAAGGAAGAAGAGAAATGGGCGAAGGTAGAGACTGACAAGTAGAAGACCACATTCGTACCAAAGGAATGGGCGAATGTGGACATAGTCCACATTCGCACCTTCATACTGGGCGAACGTGCAGATAGTATAAATAGTTTTTGATGTTTTGTAAGTTAGAGAGAGTTTTAGTTTGTGTGTGTTTGAAGGTCAGGTTCGTGTGGATTTTGTAAAAGTGTTTGAAAGGTCTAGATTAACGTGTGAGTGATTGTAATCAAGTTTATGTGAAAGTTAATCTATGAAAAAGTGTTTGAAATGATGTTTTATGTGTTTTGATCCGAGTATTATCATTTTGTTCATATCTAGGGTTTCCGCACCTAGATTTGTGACTTGTATGATCATATTTTCCTGTTTTAGCTAAATTCTTTCAACTACAAAGTGGTATCAGAGCCATACGGATCATACAACAACAAAATTGATAATATCAGAGTTGATTTGGACTTAATTTTGGTCAAAATTCATCTGTTTTTGATTGAAAATGGTTTTTGAGTGTTTTTGAGGATTTTAGAATTGAATTTGTGGATATAATCAAGTTTTCCAAGAATTAAAGTTGTTCCAAATCAGTTCCGAATCAAAACCTGATAAAGATCATTCAAATCCATAAACTTTTGAAAATCAGAGATCAAAATAATCGTTTTTCAAAGTGTAACCGTTTTCAAAGTTAAAATGGTCGAATGTGAACTGGTGTGGGCGAACCTGACCTAGAGTGGGCGAGAGTGAGTGTTTTCTGGTCGAATATAGGTTTAGTTTGGACGAACCTAAAATTTTGTGTTTGAAGTTTTCACTTTCAGGCATATATTTCCACCTTCGATTCGTCGGGCGGGCGAAGGTGAAAAGTTAGTGGTCGAACGTAGTTATTTGTGGACGAAAGAGGAAAGGGTTTAGACTGATTCTACCTTCTGTTGATATTCTACATTCGGTTGTTACTATTTTGGACGAAAGTGCACATTTTGGACGAAAGTAGGATATTTTGGGCGAACGTAGATCTGAGTTTGGAAAATTTTCTAAGTGTTGTGATTTTCGAAGTTCGTGAACATCACATGGAATTTTCCGACTACCCCGAGACTAGCAACGACACAACCACAACAGCAAGTGACGATGGACCCATGGACAGTGGCAGCACAAAAGACGAGCACACAGTCTTCGCAACCGATCAATTACATAGCGATGACGAGCTCGATGCCTCAAAGTGTTGCACCTCCAGCACCACAACCTGACTATTGGGGAGTAGCAGCCGCGGTGGTAAATACTCAAACTACCAATACTATTTCCACACTAATAAATGACTTATCTTCAGGTAGCGGGAATCGGCCACCTAAGCTCATGGAGATGCAAGAATATAACCAGTGGCAGAAAAAGTTCAAGATCCATCTGGAAGGCATGGGAGTGGAGGGTGCAGAGGCATGGAGGATGATAGCTAAAGGTTACACTGCACCGGTTCTGGAGAACACCGGTGAACCAGTTCCATTGGAGAGCATGTCAGAAGAGGAGAAAAAGAAGTTTGCTGTGGAGAATAAAGCTTATTCCCAGTTGACTCAGGCGATCACAAACGACTTACTACATCAGTTTGGGACATGCACTACGTCTAAGCAACTATGGGATGTGCTCAAGAATAGGCATGATGGGAATGAAAAGACGAGAAGGTTGAGGATGGAGGAGTTGAGAAAAGAGTTTGAAAATTTTACTTATGTTGGAAATGAGACTCTAAAAGAATTAACTCCTAGATATTGTCATTTACTAACTGAGTTGTCTAGTTATGGTATACAGATTCCAATGACAGATCTAGTGGACAAGTTTGCAGATGCTTTACCACCATACTAGGATCAGCATGTGGAAGTTCTCAAAGAGAAGGATGCTTACAAATTCTGGACTATCAATGAGTTTGTGCAGAAGCTGGAGAACAAAGAGCTCGAGGAAAAGAGGAAAGCCAAAAGATCACAGATTCCTCAGAATCCAAGTTTATATTTTGGAGGTACTTCAGCACCCGTTGGAAACTCGAGTTCAGGAGGAGTAGTGGCACCACATGTTGCTTGTATTTCTAATGTCATGGAACCACCAAAACCAACCATCAAATACATCGCACAAACCTCATCCTATTCACAACCATCATACACACCACCACCACCACAACAACAATACAATAATTCCTATATTTCACCATTCTCTCCAATGCAGCAAGCAGCATTCTATACTGCAAGTCAATCACAACAACCACCTCAACAAACACAATACATGAATCCAATGACTCAACACAGTCAGCAACCAGTGGTGTTAGAAACTTCTAATCTGGGCAATGTGACTGTTGAAGTTGCTCAGCAACATATTGCACTAGTCTCTGCAATGGTTTCATCTTATAACGGGTTGGTTGCAAGTCAAATTGGGAACAATAACTTGACCAATGAAGACTATGCACAGATTGATAAGGAAGAGATGGAACTAATTGACATCCAGTGGGCTTTTGCGAGTATAATGAGAAGGGCAACGGAGTTTATTGAAAAGACGGGTAGAACTGATCTGGGAACTTCTCCAAATATAACCTATGGGTTCAACAAGGAGAAGGTGACTTGTTTTAACTGTGGAGGGAAAGGTCACTTCAAACGGGAATGCACCCAGCCACCAAAACAAGGTAACAGAAACCCTTTCAATGCAAGCTACCAGAACCGTCAACAACAAAACCAAAACCAAGTTTCTTACCAAAGTAACAACAACTATCAAAACCAAAACAACTACCAAAACCGACAAAACACCTCTAACAACAACCAGAACAGACAACCAAACACAACAAACCAGACTCAAAACCAATCACCAAACAACACCAACCGAACAGTCATACCGATTACTACACCAAATGAAACACAACAAAACACGAATCAGAATCAAGCTTTGGTGATCCAACAGGATGAACGGTTTGACTGGTCTGGGATGCAAATTGGTGTTGAGGAGATTACAACTGGTGGAAATGTGGCTTGTGTTGCTCGACAGGTTGAAACTGAGGAGTCGGTGATAGTTGATAAGAATGAAGAAACTGAGGTAGAAGTGGAAGTGGAGACTGAGCATGTTAAGGTTAAAGCTGAGGAGGCAAGTTCTGGAGTAGTGATTGACACTGTTTCTGATGTTCCTGAGGAGTGTGAGTCTGTTTATTCAGATTCAGACAGTGAATCAGATGCAGAAGCAAGTGTTACATCCTTGGATGATGATATTGACCAGTTGCTAGCAGAAGCAGATTTTCTGAAGACGAGGAAGTCGTGCATTGCTGATGATGCTTTCACCAGAATTAACTATTCCAAGTTTTTCGTTGGAAAGGAAGCTCATTTTGCTTTGATGGCCATGACAGATCCTCATAAACCTGTAAGTTCTGAATCTAGCACTGTTGTTACTAGTGATAAATATTATGGAACTTGTGATAGATTGACAGAGGAAAACAAAGAACTTCGCGTTCAACGTGATAGTGCTATCATCAACTGTCAATCTACTCGCAAAGAATTGATTGCTTTCAATAAAGTACTTGATGGATATATAAAAAGGACATTTCCGACTTGAAAAACACTCTTTCATTAAAACAACTTGCAATTAATAACTATATAAATGAAATTGAGAACACTAAGTTGGAAATGGCCGCCATTAAGTGCTTTGCTGAAAAAGTCAATAAGAAGTTGGAAAGTTATAAGCACATTGCGTATGTTGTAGACCACATCATTGATGATCAAACCACTAACTATAAGTCTGTGCCTTCTCCGGTGTTGTTTGAAAATCATAACTGTCATCAAGTGACACCGGAGAGCTCGGTAAAATCAGACTCATCATCGAAAAATGAATCTAATACCTCGAGTATTGGTGATCCACATTCCGATGTGAGGCCGATTTTAGGTTTGAATGATGAGGGTGTTACAGTTGAGAGAGTTGATTCAGACTCTAAGAGTGATGAGTCTGGTAGTCACCAAAGTGCTAATGCATGTGAAATTCCAAAAGAAAATCACATCATTACCAATGAACCAGTGTCATCATCTCAGCATGTACATCCGATGGCAAACGCTCATCGTGAGAAAAAGTCTGAAAAGAATGTGATTAAGAAAGAAATTGATAAAAATGTTAAGAATGAACCTTGTGACAAACCAGTCAAGGTGTTTTATCGGATGGAAGGATCCGATAAGATCATCTCTGACGAGGAATTTCCAATTAAAAATGCTAACTATGCTAAAATTGGTAAAATTTGGCAAGAAAGCACCATTTGGTTCCCAAAACATGAGAGAACAAATGAGATTCCACCGGCAATTTTAAAGAAATTGTATTTGGATGTTCCTCAAGAACCAAAGGTTCATGTCACAGAGTTCATTAAACCTAAAAACAAAGCAAACGGTTTTCATGAGCCTGCTTACTCAAAAGGGCCACTCCCTGAGAGTTTGAGGAACAAACAGTATAATGATCAATATCCTGTTCGATCATTTGCTCAACCGAAAGCTCCTAATGTTTTTGAGGAATACCATGCATGCTTTAAATGCGGGGAGAGAGGGCATTTACTTGCTCACTGCTCGTATGTAAGGCATAAGAGGCACGGAAGTGAGGAATTCCATGAGGAAACCGATTGATCATTACGTTCCACCACATAGACGTGTTGTTCCTCAACAACAACAATTTTATAATCAAAACAATTTTTATCAAATGAGGAACAATCGTCCAGTTCAGTATGATCGCAGAAATCAGATTGCTATGGAACATTCATGGAAAAAACCAGTGGTGAACACAACAAATGATAGGCAAAGGGTTCCACCAAAACCTATTGTCAAGTCAAATGTTGGACCTAAATCTGTTAAGTCAGATAAGGTAACCAAGAAAGTTTCCTTTGCAAACAATGTTCAGAAACCGACTGAGAAACCAAAAACTCAGATTCGTATCTTGAAAAGATCTGAACAATCTTGGACACCAAATGGTTCTCCAGGTGCCTCAACTTCAAAATCAAATGAGAAAAAGGAAAATGTTTTGAATGATCCTAAAAAGATCGATCCAAAACAATGTGTTGATGAGAATGTTTTTTTGAAAGATGATGTTCAAAGACCCAAGACTCAGGCTTGGGTCCCCCGAAAGAACTAATTGATTTACTTGACGTGTGCAGGGAGCTTCAGCTGGCCCTATTAGCAGTCTTTGGATTGTTGATAGTGGAGCTTCAGGCCACATGACCGGGGATCTTGCGTTATTGTTCGACGTGAAGAATATTAATGGCGGATATGTTGCATTTGCTGGGAATAAAGGCGGATATATCACTATGGAAGGGAGCGTGATTTATGGGATTGTGAGTTTTGAGAGGATATCATATGTGAAGCAGATAGATTATAATCTGTTGAGCGTCAGTCAAATCTGTGATAAACAATTCACTGTTCATTTTGATGACAAATCCTGCTATATTCTCAAACCGGGCTTCAAAATTCCAAAGGAGTGGGTAATGTTGAAGGCACCTCGCGTCAACAACCTTTATATTCTTGATATGTCCAAGGCAATGACATCCCAGGGGCAAATAAAATGTTTTCTATCCAAGGCGACCGAGAAGGAATCGATAATGTGGCACCGAAGAATGGGGCACATTCATCTGAGAAAAATGAATCATCTTGTGAAGAATGGACTTGTCGATGGAGTAAACGTGAAACATTTCCATCTGAATGACAAGTGTGTAAGTTGTAAGAAGGGGAAGCAACACAGACAGTCCCACAAAGTGAAGAAAGTTAACTCTGTTGAGATGCCACTTGAGCGATTGCACATGGATCTATTCGGCCCTGTCAAGCGTAAAAGTCATATTGGAGAGCTTTATTGTTTAGTTGTCACTGACGACTACTCAAGATTTTCATGGGTGATGTGTTTGCAGAATAAAAGTGACACCTTTAACAACTTGAAAGTTCTGTTCACTCGATTGGAGAATCTCTATAATTTGAAGATAAAGAGGATTCGGAGTGATAATGGGACGGAGTTCAAAAATGCTAAGATGGATGAACTTTGTGAAAGCAAAGGAATTCATCATGAATATTCGGCTCCGTACACCCCACAACAGAACGGTGTTGCTGAACGCAAGAACAGGACTCTAACTGAAGCGGCTAGGACAATGCTTGCAGACTCGAATCTTCCAGTAATGTTCTGGAATGAGGCGATTTATGCAGCAAATTATACACTCAATCGGGTTTTAACGGTGAAGAAGTTTGGTAAAACTTCTTATGAACTGTTACACCGACGAAAGCCGAACTTAGAGTATCTAGAACCTTTTGGGGCACCATGCACAATGTTGAATCCAATCGAGAAGTTTAGTCCTAAAGCTGAAGAGGGATACTTTGTTGGATATGAAACCCCGATCAAACGGGTATACAACAAGCGAACTCGTCGGGTGGAGGATTGGGCTAACATGAAAGTTCAACAGTATACTCAAAATGTGCAGGGGATGGGTCCTGATTGGATGTTTGATTACAAAGATTTCTTTGAATCATTCAATCTAGATAGCTTGGTTGAAGAAGCTGTTATCCGATTACTTTACGAGTGTGAAAACGCAGCGACTTCACCGTTGGTGCGTCCGATCACCGTGAACCCCCTACCAGCTTCTAATGATACCAATGTTCCTGTACCGGAGGAAGAAGTGTTTCAAGAGGCTTCTACTTCGTTAGATTCTTCAGAGTCTGAAGCTGAACAATTTGAAGAAGTTATTCTTGAACATGCAGAAGAACCAGAGGCACCGCCAGTGAACCCAACTTCAACTCCAGATGTTGCTTCATCATCTAACACGGGTCATGATCTGGATGCTGTAGAGAACTTGACTATTCAGACGGGAGTTACTGTACCTGAACATCCGGAATCTCGGATTCATCGTATTCACCCGCTGGAGCAAGTTATCGGTGATCCTGGTAGCAGTGTGATGACAAGAGGGCAGCTGCGAAGTGTTAATTCGCCAGAGAGTTTTGGTGCTTTAGCTTTATATGCCAAAATACAAAAATCTGGTAGTCAAAATGATTAGTCGTTTGCGTGTTATGTGTCGCAGGTAGAGCCAAGGACATACAAGGATGCTTTGCTGGAGGACGCCTGGGTTGAAGCAATGCAGGAGGAGTTATTACAATTTCAGAAATTGGGGGTTTGGACGCTCACTGATTTACCGCCTGGTAGGAAGAAGATTGGCACTAAATGGGTGTTTAAGTGCAAGAAGGATGATCGTGGTGTTACAGTTCGTAACAAAGCCAGATTGGTCGTGCAGGGATTTCATCAAATCGAAGGGATTGATTATAACGTAATCTATGCACCTGTAGCACGCATTGAAGCTATTCGGATGTTTCTTGCGTTTGCTTCCTATAAGAAGTTCAAAGTTTATCAAATGGACGTCAAGAGCGCATTTCTGTACGGGAAAGTCAAAGAAGAGGTTTATGTCGGGCAGCCACCAGGCTTTGAGGACCCAATCCACCGGGATAAGGTCTATGTGCTGAACAAAGCCTTATATGGTGTAGATGCGTTTTGCGACTAATGATTAGATAGTTAACATGTGTTAGGAATGGCTGATGGGGCGAAGGTAAACAAGATTGGGCGAAGGTGATATAAAGTGGGCGAAGGTAGATGAGAAGAGGACGAATCTGGAATGGCTAACACTGAGAAGACACATTCGACCACTTGTAGTGGGCGAATGTGGAAATGCCTCACATTCGACCAGTCAAACTGGGCGAACGTGCAGGTCCTATATATAGTTTTTGTGATTTTGTAAGTTTAAGGGAGTCATTTAGTGTGTGTGTTTTTCAGGTGTGTTCCAGAGAGGTTTGAGAGAGTTTATGTGTGTGCTAGATTAACTGTATTTGAGTTGTAATCAAGTTTTTGAGAAAGTTAATCTATGAAAAACATTGAAAATGACTTTGATTGTGTTTTGATTTGAGTTTACTTCAGTTTGTTCTAAGCTAGGGTTTCCGCACCTGGTTTAGTAACTTGTATGATCGTATAATCCTGTTTTCGTGTCAAATTCATCTTCTACAAAGTGGTATCAGAGCATAGAGGATCATACAACAACAAATTGATAAACTCAGAGCTGATTTGGACATTATTTTCATCAATTCACATCTGTTTTTGCATAAAAATGGTTTTTGAGTGTTTTTGAAAGAATTAGAGTTGATTTTGTGGTTAAAATTCAAAATTCCAAGTATTAAAGTTGTTCCAAATCATCTCCGAAGCAAAACCTAATCAAGATCAATCAAATTCACAAACTTTTGAAAATCAGAGATCAAAATAACCGTTTTTCAAAGTGTAACCGTTTTTCAAAACACAATATGGGCGAACCTGGACATTAGTGGTCGAAGGTGTGAGTTTTTGGTCGAAGGAGAGTGTTTTTTCTGGGCGAACCTAGGGATTATAGGGCGAACCTAGAATTTTTGTGTTGAGTTTTTCACATTCGGGTCTAACTTTTCACATTCGGGTGATCGGGGGTACGAACCTGGAAACCAAACGGGCGAACCTGGAGTAGATTTGGGCGAACGTGGAAAGTGTTAGTGTGTTTTTACTTTCTGGTGAGATTTTACATTCGGGAGAGAATTTCTGGGCGAACCTGAAACCAAAAGGGGCGAACCTGAACCTTATTGGGCGAACCTAGACTAGTGTTTTTGGAAAATTTTTCTAAGTGTTGAATTTCTCGAAGTTCGTGATTATGTGGCATTTTCAGACTACTCCGACACCAGCAACTACACAACCACAACAGCAGGTGATGGACCCATGGACGGTAGCAGCACAGAAGACGAGCACACAGTCTTCGCAGCCGGTTAACTACATGACTCAGAGTGCACCTCCAGCACCACAGTCTGACTACTGGGGAGTAGCAGCAGCAGTGGTAAACACTCAAACTACAAATGCTATTTCCACACTGATTAATGATTTGTCTTCAGGTAGCGGGACTCGGCCACCGAAGCTTATGGAGATTCAAGAATACAATCAGTGGCAGAAAAAGTTCAAGATACATTGGGAAGGCATGGGAGTGGAGGGTGCTGAAGCATGGAACATGATTGCTAAAGGTTACACACCACCAGTTTTGGAGAACACAGGTGAACCAGTGCCATTGGAGAGCATGGCTGAGGATGAGAAAAAGAAGTTTGCTGTGGAAAAGAAGGCGTTTTCCCAATTGACACAGGCAATCACAAATGATCTTTTGCATCAGTTTGGAACTTGCACAACATCTAAAGCACTATGGGAAATGCTTAAAAGGAATCATGATGGAAATGAGAAGACTAGAAGTTTGAGGACGGAAGAACTTATAAAGGAGTTTGAGAATTTTTCTTATGTTGGAAATGAAACTTTGAAAGAACTAACTCCTAGATATAATCATTTGTTATCTGAATTGTCTAGCTATGGTATACAGATTCCTATGGCAAAGCAGGTGGACAAGTTTGCAGATGCATTACCACCAAACTGGGATCAGTTATCGGTGATCCTGGAAGCAGTGTTATGACAAGAGGGCAGCTTAAAAGCGTTAATTCGCCAGAGAGTTTTGGTGCTTTAGCTTTATATGCCAAAATTCAAAAATCTGGTAGTCAAAATGATTGGTCGTTTGCGTGTTATGTGTCGCAGGTAGAGCCAAGGACTTACAAGGACGCTTTGAAGGATGATGCCTGGGTGGAAGCTATGCAGGAGGAGTTATTACAATTCCAGAAATTGGGAGTTTGGACGCTCACGGATTTGCCGCCGGATAGGAAGAAGATTGGCACCAAATGGGTGTTTAAGTGTATGAAGGATGATCGTGGGGTTATTGTTCGTAACAAAGCCAGATTGGTCGTGCAGGGTTTCCATCAAATCGAAGGAATTGATTATAACGAAATCTATGCACCGGTAGCACGAATCGAAGCTATTCGGATGTTCCTCGCGTTTGCTTCTTATAAGAAATTCAAAGTCTATCAAATGGACGTTAAAAGCGCATTTCTGTACGGGAAAGTCAAGGAAGAGGTGTATGTAGGGCAGCCACCAGGCTTTGAGGACCCAATCCACCGGGATAAGGTCTATGTGTTGAACAAAGCTCTTTATGGCTTGCACCAGGCTCCGAGACAGTGGTACGAGGAGCTAAGTACATACCTCATCACCAAAGGATTTAAGCGCGGCCTCGTCGATTGCACCCTCTTTACGAAGAAGACGGGAGATGATTTGCTTCTAGTACAGATATACGTTGATGATATAATATTTGGTTCAACTAACGAGCTTTTATGCAGGGAGTTCGAAACTGTCATGCAGGAAAAGTTCGAAATGAGCGCAATGGGGGAGATGCAGTTTTTCCTAGGCTTGCAGGTGGACCAAAGACCCGACGGGATCTTCATTCACCAGACGAAATATGTCTCCGACATCTTGAGCCGGTTCCAGATGGAGGACTCAAAGCCGATGGATACCCCGATTCAACCCAATCACGGGATTGGAGTGGACGCTAAGGGGGAGCTGACGGATCCTTTTACATACAGAGCAATCATCGGATCTCTGATGTATTTGACGGCGTCTCGACCAGATATTATGTACGCAACGTGTCTCTGTGCCCGCTATCAATCGAAGCCGAAACAAAGTCATCTGACGGCGGTCAAGCGTATCCTTAGATATCTGAAGGGTTGTCCTTCAAAAGGACTTTGGTACCCTAATGATGATAATTTTGATTTCATATCTTTTAGTGATGCAGATTGGGGCGGCTGTGACAAAGATAGCAAATCTACTACAGCTGGTTGCCAGTTTTTCGGGAGCAGGTTAATCACCTGGCAATGCAAGAAACAGACTTCCGTAGCACAATCTACCTGTGAAGACGAGTACATTGCAGCCTCGAGTTGCTGTTCGCAAGTACTCTGGATTCAACAACAAATGGTGGATTACGGTTTGCAGTTTCTTAAAACTCCTATTTACTGTGACAACGAAGCCGCTATTGCATTAACTAAAAATTCGGAAAATCATTCTAAAGCGAAACACATCCGGATCAAATATCATTTTATCCGTGATTGTTATGCTAAGGAATTGATCGATATGATCAAAATTCACACTGACTACCAACGTGCAGATCTGTTTACTAAAGCTTTTGACCGTTCACGCTTTGAATATCTTTTAAAAGTAAACAATATAAAGGAAAAACAGGACTAATCGGCACCTCGGTTTATCGCTTTTTAGTTTTTAGTTTTTATATTTTGCTAATTGGGAATTTCTCTTTGCTAATTGGGAATTTCTCTTTACTATTGTAATCCTCAAAGAAGTTGATGCTTTCGAGGGGATTGTTTAATCCTCAAAGAAGTTGATGCTTTCGAGTGGATTGTTTCTTTCAAATTTTTGTTTTTGTTTTTCAGAAAAATCAAAAATCCCAAAAATATGTTCTTTATTTTAGGGGGAGCCATTTTATCAGAAAAGCCAAAAACATTATAAAATTCAAAAAGACCTAAAAATTAGAAAATAAAAAATGATTTCCTGGTAAACAGAGGAAATGATAGTACATCAGTGGGGATCTGACACAGGCTAAAGAATTGTATAGTATAATGAGGCGTGTGTTGACTACGTGTGATATGCTGATAGGCTTCGTAGACTAAATATTGCGTGCATTAGTGATACAAACATAACGAACTACGCGTTCGTGGCTGAACACCTCATGGGCATATGGTCTTAGTACCGAAATTTCGTTTGATAGGATTGCCAAAATCTGAGGTTTCGGGTCGTTATGTTATGGTTATCCGGGATATTCTGATAAACTTTTGTCGTATTGATTTACGGACCTAGTTTTATCAGAATATTTGCTAAAAGAGCTTAATTGCCAAAACCGGAAGTTACCGAATTGAGGTACTTTATGTTTTAATTGATCATAGATCATTATTACATCGTATTGATTATCTGATGCACATCAGTGATTAATATCAGCCTCAACCTAGTGTATACGCACATGTTACTCTGCTGCATTCATTTGCTGACCTGTACACCTCTGTGCTATATACTTTGTAACTTTTATGGATAACTCTGGCATAATCACGCGTTACGACGAAGCTTTGTGCAATTACTTGATACGGGAGTATGTCGTGTGTGTGGGCACCACATCGTGTTAGTCTAATACACCTAACTCGTTTCATTTTAAAGCATTGCGTAATTGTCTGCATGTGAGCTTACGTGGATCACAATATCAGCAATTGCCGTATCACATACTGTTCTAATGATAATATTAAACAAAAAGATCAACGCTGTGATCAGATTTCTCAGAAAACTGATATGATCCTCTGACCGGATTTCGCAAAATGTTTACTGCTTTCATTTACTTTGATGCATTTTATTTTGTTGCAATTTACTTTTATTGTCAAAAAGATACAAAATCCAAAAAGATTTTAGGTGTGTTTTGATAAAATTTCAGAAAAATCCAAAATTTTTTTCATTTCTGCTTTATTTTTGATAACCGGGGATGCTTGATAGTCAATTTCTGAGATTTGACAACACCATCTGGGCTTTGTATTATTCTAAAAGTGAAATTTGTGTTTTGGAAGCTTAACGGATTGAAAAATGTTGCACGGGATTCGAATTTGTGATTTGGCAAAATTTTTGAATTTTTCCATTTTACATTCGCCCTTAAATGGGACGAATGTGGAAATTTTTCTACCTTCGGGTTGTTTCAAAACGGGCGAATGTGGGTTATTTGCTTGATTTTCACATTCGGGTGAATATTCTATATTCGAGCACATTAGTTTGTGGGCGAATGTGGAAAATTCCCACATTCGACCCTATGAACGGACGAAGGTGCAGCTTATATATAAGCCCATTGCAGATTCGACCTTCACTTCAAATTTTTTCAAAATTTTTCAACAACCAGACCTTGTTGATTTTGATTCTCCTGCTTGTGCGTTTTGTTCTCTAGTTTATTCTGATCATTTTCATATAAATATTACAGGTAATGGTGACAGATTGAAGCCGGAATCGTTGTTTTTCTAAACCGAACCTAGGGTTTAGGGGTTTAGGGATTTTCAGTGTTTCTTAATGCTTGATTTTGTTAAAAATTCATTCTATATCAGTTTTAGGGGGAGAGGTGTAACTGAATTAGGGTATTAACATTGTTTATGGCCTGATTGATTGTTTAAATATACTATAACCCTAATTCTGTATAAAAACTGATATAAAATGAAAATTAGGGGAAATTGATGTTAGACGAGTCTTAGTCGGCCATATTAGGTTTGATTCTAATCAATTTCAAGGGTTAAGAACATGTTTTACAAAATTTTTAAAATTTTGGAACAAACCAGTTTTTACATTCGGTCCATCGAATGGACGAATGTGGAACAGGGTGGACGAAGGTAACTTAAAACGGGCGAATGTATATTTTTATCCAAAATCATTTTACATTCGACCAGCATTTTGCACCTTCGGCCACAATAACCTACATTCGACCAGTTTATTTTGGGCGAATGTGGAATTCCAAAATTCTAAAATTTTCAAGTTTTGTCGATTTCGTGTTTTGACGTTTGTTTTTGATTTTATGTTTCAGATGGCTGAAGAACAAGAAAATATAGAGATTCCTGTTGAGACTGCAGTTCCTGATCCAATTCCAGAACCTGTTCAGGAAGGTGAATCATCAAGCGGAAATAAATGGCCGTTTGAGAAGAATCATAACTGCTGTGCATATTTGGGAGATGTTGAGAAGAATGTGGAGTTTACAGAGATCATCAAGTTTCTGAAGAGATGCAGAGTAGTTTATGCTTTAGCTACACCAACTATCATCTACAAAGATATAGTTGAGGATTTCTACAACAACGCTAAGTATGATTACTTTGACAATCAGACGATCATAAAGAGCAAGATTCAAGGAATGGAGATGTTTATCACTGAAGCAGATATCAGAGAAGCTCTCCAGATCAAGTTTGAAACCAGTGAAGATCCAAGAGAATTATCATGGACTGAGCAGAAAGCCTGTTTTCTTAGGATGAAATACAAAGGACCGATCACTGATGGTTCTATGTACAAAGGGAAACTGGGAGTGCAGTTTAAGTATTTTGCTCATGTCATTATACACGTGTTTGGATGTGTTAGTGGAGGATACGACGTGATGAGGAAGAGTTTGAGCTCGTTAATGGTTGCGTTGACGCTCAACAAACCATTTAACGTTGCTGGGATGATATTAGATCATATGTTAGAGATGTTGAAAGGGTTGAAGGTTAAGAAGTTCATGCTTTACCCTAGATTCCTGATGATGATTTTTGATCACAAGTATCCACACCTGAAGAAGGATCCAACACAGATACTTGCTATGGATCATATGAATATTAGAACCTTGGCTAGAATGAAAGGTTATAAGGGTGTGCCTGATAATGAGAGACCACCTTACAGGAGATTGTTTGGAGCCTTGGCTAGAGAGGATTATAATGATCTTGGAAAGAACACAGCAAGGCATCCTGATAGTGATAGTGACAATGATGATCCGTTGGTATATGCTGATGCAAGTACGAAGAGGAAAAGACAAGTAGTCAATCCTGGAGCCAAAGGGAAGGGCAAAGGAAAGACTGACCAGGGAAGTTCAAAACAACAAGCTGTGAGAAAGAAATCTACTGCAAAGAAAGGTACTAGTTTGGTGGATGAAGAGTCTGTAGATTCAGAGGAAACAGAGACTGAAGAACAATGGGATTCGGATGCTGAAAATGTCCGGACCACCAAACAAAAGGCCACTTTGGTTGGTGAGTCCGAATCACTAAACAGATCTATTGAAGAAGCTAAGAAGAGCAAGAAGACTGTTAGTGCTGAAGATGAAATGCTTACTGTGGATTTGGACGAGTTGAACGAAGGAGAAACTGTAGTAGTTAACTTGCCCAAGCCCAAACACAAAACCATGGCCAAGAAAACAAGTACAAAGCAACTCAGAGAGAAAGAGTTGAGCCAACTTTTGAGAGGGAAGAGATTACCTGAAGCTGGAACGTCATCAAAACAATCTTCACCAGCCACTAAGAAACAAAAGACTGTTGAGGCAACAAAATTACCAGTGGATCAATTCAATATAGCACTGGATAATGTTCTTAACATGTTTACAAAGCCTCAGAAAGAAAAGGAAACTGAAATTGAGCCATCAAAGTCAAAGTCCAAGTCAAAGAAAGTCACTGTGGATGACGATGTTATGAAACAAGTGAATAAGAAAATGGACGACATGATGAAGATGTTAGTGGCTCAGCAAGCTGAAATTGCCAAGTTCAAGCTGAATGAAGAAAAGATGCTTCAGATCGTAGTAGCTTCTAAGTCTAATCAAGATGAGATAGACGAGAAAGTGAAGAAGCTAGAAGCAAAGAACAAGAAGCTTGAAGGAAAGTGTTTGAGAAATAGAAACAGATACAAGGCGATTAAAGAAGATAATAAAGAATTGAAGGCTGAGAACAAACGCCTTAGTGAGCTGATTGACAACCTGTATAATGTTGCACCCAAGTTGAAAGAGGGTGAGGAAGATAAAGAGAAAGAAGTAGAACAGGTTGATTTTGAACCATCTGAATCTGATAAAGAGGAAGATGATGATGATAAGGATGATGAAGAATCGGAAAAGAGTGATGATGATAATGATGATGATGATGATGCTGAGGGTTCGGGAAGTCAAAAGGAGGATGAGAGTAGTAGTAGTGATGATAATGATGGAGGAGATGATACTTCGAAGTTTACATTCGAGAAGAGACCACCTTCAAAGAAGAAGAAAGACACTGGTGAGTCAAGTTCAAAGAAGAAAGGAGAGAACGTTGATTCTGATGAGACTGTGTTTTGGAATGAGAAGGTGAGGTCCTTATCTGATGATGCAAAACAAGTATATAAGGACATGTTAGAAAGAAGAGAATGGACCATTGAGTTCACAGGTCGTTTTGCTGAAATATTCCAAACTGATGACATGCGATATGAATTGGAATATAACGATCCTGATTTGGAAGAAGGGGAAGTACCTGCATCTGTGGCAAAGGAGATCTTAGATGGGCTTGCACAGAGGGTAGGGAAAACATTTGAAGAATTTATTGTTGATGAGTCGATTCCACATATTCCTGAAAAGGATATTGGAAGTCACTCTGATGATAAAGACACCCCTGAGTTTGAAGAAGTTGAAATAGAGGATATCACACATGAGGAATACCCACAATACTTCAGACAAACTGATGAAGATTTGGTGTTTCCTGATTTTACTGAGATTCCTAATACGTCTGCAAAAAGAAAGGCAAAGAAGAGAAGTGCAGAGTTTGTAGAGAAGGTATTTGGAACTGATATGCCAGAATCTTCAAATAAGTCTGATGAATTGAAGAATTATTTGAAGAAATTAAGACTGATGGATGAAAACCGACCGAAGCCTGAAGCTCAAGGAAACTTTTATAGGTTTCATAATGCTAAGTTCAGAGGCAGAGCTCTCGGGTGGACATACTTAGGCAGGCTGAAGTGTCTAGCTGCTAAGTGGGAATCTGGAATCTTGTACTTTTACAGATTCATTGATTTGCTAACTCTACCGTACTGGGCGGTTAGAGATTTGTGCAGATTCCAAATGTCGGGTGCTTCAGTGAATAATTCACATGTCGGTTGGTGCGCAGACAAGTTGGTTTGGGAAAGCAGAACTAGATGGAACAGATTCAAACCACAATATCCCCGGAGGAAAGTTCACAGGGATATTGATCCCAGAACCAAGTTGAAACGAGTTACCTTGATTTATAAGGCACCTGAAGTGATGAGAAAGATACCTTTGATGCCTATGCCTCAACACTTCAGTGCTGACTTCATTTTCTGGTATTATGATTGGAGGAAAGCAGAAGCGGTGATCGTGTTGAGAGATGGAAAGGACAAATACAAGCATGTTCATGTATTTGATCCTATGTGGTTGATCAATTGCACCTTCGAAGACATCATCATGCTCTTTTATAATCCGATTCACCATGAGCCGAACGATGCAGATCAAGCAAAGAAATACACACAAGTTGTTGGTGTTTGCTTTGCATATGACATTAATGCGGGTAGTAATTTGGAGGGAAAACTTGGCAAAAAGGTGAAGATGGCAAACGTGTCAAAGCCGGTAAAGAGAAAATTAGAGCCTGAGATGACGAAAGAGCAGAAGAAACAGCTCAGAATCAAGTTGCTGAACAAAGCCATGGACGAGGACAGAAAACGATCTAATCAATAGTCGAGGGGGAGTTTGTAGATGCGTTTTGCGACTAATGATTAGATAGTTAACATGTGTTAGGAATGGCTGATGGGGCGAAGGTAAACAAGATTGGGCGAAGGTGATATAAAGTGGGCGAAGGTAGATGAGAAGAGGACGAATCTGGAATGGCTAACACTGAGAAGACACATTCGACCACTTGTAGTGGGCGAATGTGGAAATGCCTCACATTCGACCAGTCAAACTGGGCGAACGTGCAGGTCCTATATATAGTTTTTGTGATTTTGTAAGTTTAAGGGAGTCATTTAGTGTGTGTGTTTTTCAGTGTGTTCCAGAGAGGTTTGAGAGAGTTTATGTGTGTGCTAGATTAACTGTATTTGAGTTGTAATCAAGTTTTTGAGAAAGTTAATCTATGAAAAACATTGAAAATGACTTTGATTGTGTTTTGATTTGAGTTTACTTCAGTTTGTTCTAAGCTAGGGTTTCCGCACCTGGTTTAGTAACTTGTATGATCGTATAATCCTGTTTTCGTGTCAAATTCATCTTCTACATATGGCTTGCACCAGGCTCCGAGACAGTGGTACGAGGAGCTAAGTACATACCTCATGGCAAAGGGATTTAAGCGCGGACTCGTCGACTGCACCCTATTCACGAAGAAATCAGGGGATGATTTGCTTCTGGTGCAGATATACGTTGATGATATAATATTTGGTTCAACTAACGAGCTTTTATGCAGGGAGTTTGAAACTGTCATGCAGGAAAAGTTTGAGATGAGCGCAATGGGGGAGATGCAGTTTTTCCTAGGCTTGCAGGTGGACCAAGGACCCACGGGGATCTTCATTCACCAGACGAAATACGTATCCGAAGTCTTGAGCCGGTTCCAGATGGAGGATTCCAAGCCGATGGATACCCCGATTCAACCCAATCACGGGATTGGAGTGGACGCTAAGGGGGAGCTGACGGACCCATTTACATACAGAGCAATCATCGGATCTCTGATGTATTTGACGGCATCTCGGCCAGATATTATGTTCGCAACGTGTCTCTGTGCCCGCTATCAATCGAAGTCGAAACAAAGTCATCTGACGGCGGTCAAGCGTATCCTTAGATATCTGAAGGGTTGTCCCTCGAGAGGACTTTGGTACCCTAATGATGATGATTTTGATTTTATCGCTTTTAGTGATGCAGATTGGGGCGGCTGTGACAAGGATAGCAAATCCACTACAGTTGGTTGCCAGTTTTTAGGGAGCAGGTTAGTAACCTGGCAATGTAAGAAGCAGACCTCCGTGGCGCTGTCTACCTGTGAAGCCGAGTACATTGCAGCCTCGAGATGCTGTTCGCAATTGCTCTGGATCCAACAGCAGATGGTGGATTACGGTTTGCAGTTTCTTAAAACCCCTATTCACTGTGACAATGAAGCCGCTATCGCATTAACTAAAGATACCGGACATCATTCTAAAGCGAAACATATCCGGATTAAATACCATTTTATCCGTGATTGTTACGCTAAAGAATTGATAGATATGGTCAAAATCCATACTGACTATCAACGCGCAGATTTGTTTACTAAAGCTTTTGACAGATCCCGCTTTGAATATCTTTTAAAAGTTAACAATATAAAGGAAAAACAGGACTAATCAGCACCTCGGTTTATCGCTTTTTAGTTTAAAAATTTTCTTTAAAAGATAGTCATTTTATCAGAAAAGCCAAAAACATTGCAAAATTAAAAAAGACCTAAAAATTAGAAAAACCAAAAATGATTTCCAGGATAAAAAGAGGAAATGATAGTATATCAGTGGGGATCTGACACAGGCTAATGATTTGTATAGTACAATGAGGCGTGTGTTGATTACGTGTGATATGCTGATAGGCTTCGTAGACTAAAAATTGCGTGCATTAGTGATACAAACATAACGAACTACGCGTTCGTGGCTGAACACCTCATGGGCATATGGTCTTAGTACCGTAATTTCGTTTGATAGGATTGCCAAAATCTGAGGTTTCGGGTCGTTATGTTATGGTTATCCGGGATATTCTGATTAAACTTTTGTCGTATTGATTTACGGACCTAGTTTCATTAGAATATTTGCTAAAAGAGCTTAAATGCCAAAACAGAAAGTTACCGAATTGAGGAACTTCATGTTTTATTGATCAAAGATCATTATTACATCGTATTGACTTACTGATGCAAATTAGTAGTTGATATCAGCCTCAACCTAGTATATATGCACATGTTACTCTGCTGCATTCGTTTGCTGACCTGTACACCTCAGTGCTATATACTTTGTAACTTTAACGGATAACTCTGGCATAATCACGCGTTACGACGAAGCTTTGTGCAATTACTTGATACGGGAGTATGTCGTGTGTGTGGGCACCACAATGTGTTAGTCTAATACATCTAACTCGTATCATTTTAAAGCATTGCGTAATAGTCTGCATGTGAGCTTAAGTGGACCAAAATATCAGCAATTGCTGTGTCACATACTTTTTCTAATGATAATATTAAACAAAAAGATCAACGCTGTGATCAGATTTCTCAGAAAACTGATATGATCCTCTTACCGGATATCACAAACTGTTTACTGCTTTGTTTTTGTTGCATTTTACTTTTATTGTCAAAAAGATACAAAATCCAAAAAGATTTTAAGTGTGTTTTGATAAAATTTCAGAAAAACCAAAA
Organism: Ambrosia artemisiifolia; assembly: GCA_032199755.1. Classification (NCBI taxonomy): domain Eukaryota; kingdom Viridiplantae; phylum Streptophyta; class Magnoliopsida; order Asterales; family Asteraceae; genus Ambrosia; species Ambrosia artemisiifolia. The sequence goes on along the minus strand of CM063526.1, from coordinate 1,379,939 downwards.
GTTTTTACATTTCTGTTCTATTTTAGATAACCGACGGTGTTTGATGGTCAATTTCTGAGATTTGATGAAACCATCTGGGCTTTGTATCATTCTAAAAGTGAAATTATGAGTTTTTGAGACTTAACAGATTGAAAAATATTGAACGGGATTCGAATTCATGATTTGGCAAAATTTTCAGATTTTTCCATTTCACATTCGCCCCTTAATTGGGTCGAATGTGGAAAAATCTTCACATTCGGGTGTTTCTGTTTGGGCGAATGTGGGTTTATTACAAAAAATTCCACTTTCGGGTGAATAAGTTTCACCTTCGTGCCATTAATTTGGGGCGAATGTGGCTTTCACCCACATTCGACCATAGCAACGGGCGAATGTAGCATCCCTATTTAAGCCAAAGCACAGGTTCGACCCCTCATTCGTATTTTTTTCAAAATTTTTCATCATACCAAAACCTTGTTGCTGAGATTTCTTTGATCATTGTTTATTGTTCCCTAGTATTTCCTGATCATTTTGAATCCTTATTACACAGGTATTGGCTTCGAAATCAGATCAGAATTTGGGTTTATAGGTCTTCGAACCTAGGGTTTATAATCTGTGCTTAATGCACGGTTTTTGTTGATTGTTTTTGCTACCATTTCAATCTCCATCAGTTTTAGGGGGAGAGTTTATAAAGAATTAGGATAATAACCTGATTTGGTGATTAAATTGATCGATTGAAGCATAAACCCTAATTCCTCTTTTAAAAACTGATGAAAATTGAAAAATAATAACAATTGGTGATGAATGAGAGTTAATCGGCCATATTAGGATACAAATCAATCATAAACAGGGTTGAAAAACAACTTTGACAAAATTTTAAATTTTGGGATGAACAGTTTTCACATTCGTCCATTAAAAACGGGCGAATGTGGAAATAAAAGGGCGAATGAGACTTGAATATGGGCGAATGTAATTTTTGATCAATACATGTTCACATTCGTACCAAATGTTTCACTTTCGTACCTAAATATTCACATTCGACCATGAAAAACTGGGCGAATGTGGAAAATGAAAAACCAAAAATTTTCAATTTTTGTCGTTTTTGTATTTTGACGTGTTTTCTGATTTTGATGTGCAGATGGCTGAGCAACCAGAACATGTGCTTATGTCGTTTGAACCGATACACAACTGTTCAGGAAGCTGAAGCTGTTCCACGTGGTTGGCCGTTTGAACCGATACACAACTGTTGTGCTTATGTCGGAGATGTTGAGAAAAATACTGAATTTGCTGGAATTGTGGAGTTTCTAAGGCGAAGCCGAGTTATTCATGCCTTAGCTACACTAACAATCATTTACAAAGACATAGTGGAGGATTTTTACAAGAATGCTAAGTATGATTTCTGGGAAAATCAAACTATTATCAAGAGCAAGATTCAGGGGATGGAGATGTTTTTGACAGAATCAGATATCAGGGAAGCACTGCAGATAAAGTTTGAAGTTAGTGATGATCCTAGAGAGCTTTCTTGGACCGAGCAGAAAGCGTGCTTTTTGAGGATGAAGTACAAGGATCTGATTACTAATGGTTCAATGCACAAAGGAAAATTAAGTGTGCAGTTCAAGTATCTTGCACACGTAATTATCCATGTATTCGGGTGTGTGAGCGGTGGATATAATGTCATGAGGAGAAGTTTGAGTTCATTAATGGTTGCGTTAACTCTTAACAAACCATTCAATGTATCTGGTATGATTTTAGACCACATGCTCGAGATGTTGAAGGGTTTGAAGAAGAAGCAGTTTATGCTATATCCGAGGTTTCTCATGATGATCTTTGACCATAAGTATCCTGATTTGAAGAAGGATCCAACTATGATCCTAGGTCAAGATCACATGAATATTCGTACACTTGTGACGATGAAAGGATACAAAGGTGTGCCAGATAATGAAAAGCCACCTCACAGGAGACTTTTTGGTGCTTTGGCTAGTCAGGGTTACACTGATCCTGGCAAGAACAAAGCAAGACATGCCGATAGTGACTCAGATAATGATGATCCTTTGGTGTATGCTGACGCAAACACTAAGAGGAAGAGACAGGTAGTCAATGCTGGAGCCAAAGGGAAGGGTAAAGCAAAGACTGATCAGGGAAGTTGAAAGAAACAGGTTACTAGGAAGAAAACAACAGCAAAGAAGGGAACTAGTCTGGTTGATAAAGACTCAGTTGATTCAGAGGAAACAGAGGTTGATGAACAGTGGGATTCTGAAGAGGAAAGAGTAAAGACCACCAAACGTAAGGCCACTATGGTTGGTGAGTCTGAATCTTTGAACAAAACGATTGAAGAAGTTTCACAGAAAAAGAAGACTGTAGATGTTGATGAAGGAGGTTTGAGTATAAATCTAGATGAGCTTGAAGAAGGAGAGACAGTTGCAGTCAATTTGCCAAAACCGAAGCACAAGTCTATGGCAAAGAAGTCTAGCACTAAGCAGTTGAGAGAGAAGGAGATTGCTCCGTTGCTGAAAGGGAAAAAGATACCTGATGCAGGTACATCATCGAAGCTATCTTCACCGGTTGCTAAGAAACAGAAGAGGAGTAAAGAAGCTGAAACATTACCAGTTGATGATTTTAATGTTGCTCTGGATAATGTTTTGGACATGTTTAAGAATCCTCAGAAACAGAAGGCAAAAGAAGTTGAGCCATCCAAGTCGAAGAAAGTTACTGTTTCAGATGATGTTATGAAACAGGTTAACAAACGGATGGATGAGATAATGAAGATGATTGTAGCTCAGCAGGCAGAAATCAGCAAGTTTAAACAGAATGAAGAAAAGATGTTACAGATCGTGGTTGCTTCTAAGACTAACCAAGATGAGATCGAGCAGAAAGTGAAGAAACTTGAATCAGATAATAAGGATCTTGAGGTTAAGTGTAGCAGAAATCGAAGTATGATTAGAGTTATTAAAGCTGACAACAAAGAACTTAAGACTGAAAACAAACGTCTTAGTGATTTGTTGGACAAGCTATACAGTGAAGCACCAAAGTTAAAGGATGGTGAGGAAGACAAAGAAAAAGAGGAGGAACAGGTTGATTATGAGCCTTCTGATGAAGAAGAGGAAAAGGATGATGAGGAGGATGATGAATCTGAGAAGAGTTCTGATGAAGGAAGCAAGAAAAGTGATAAAGATGATGATGATGATGCGGAGGGATCAGGTAGTAAGGATGATGATGGCAGTGATGAAAGTGATGATGATGACGGGGGAGATGATTCTAGCAAATTTACATTTGAGAAGAGAACACCTCAGAAAGATGCTGGAGAGTCTAGCTCAAAGAAAAAGAAAGGTGGGAATGCAGACTCAGATGAAAGCATCTTCTGGAATGAAAAGGCGAGGTCTTTGAATGATGATGCTAAGAAGGTTTATAGAGATATGCTCGAGAAGAGAGAATGGACCATTAAGTTCACGGGAAAGTTTGCTGAGATCTTTCAGACTGATGATATGAGGTATGAGCTCGAATATAATGATCCTGACTTAGAGGAGGGTGAAGTACCTGCTGCTGTTGCCAAAGAAATTTTGGATGGTGTTGCACAGCGAGTAGGGAAATCATTGGAGGAGATTATGATGGATCAGTCGATTCCAAATATTCCTGAAAAGGATATTGGAAATCACTCTGATGATAAACAAACTCCTGGGATGGATGAAGTAGAGATTGAGGATATTACTCACGAGGAATATCCACAATATTTCAGACAGAATGATGAAGATGTGGTTTTCCCAAACTTCACAGAGTTACCAAACAGACTTGCTCGAAAGAAAGCTGAGAAGAGAAGCGAGGAGTTTGTAGAGACAGTGTTTGGTACTGATAAGCAGCAATCTTCAAGTCAGAATGATGAATTGAAGACATTTCTCCAGAAGTTGAAGGAAACGGATGAGAAACGACCAAAGCCTGAAGCTCAAGGTAGTTTTTATAGATATCATAATGAGAAGTTCAAAGGCAGAGCTCTCGGTTGGACATATCTGGGAAGATTGAAGTGTTTAGCTGTCAAATGGGAATCAGGAATCTTGTACTTTTACAGATTCATTGATTTACTAACTCTACCGTACTGGGCGGTCAGAGACATTTGCAGATTCCCTATGTCTGGAGCTTTAGTGAATAGTACAGCTGTTGGTTGTTTTGCTGATAAGTTGGTTTGGGAAAGCAGGACGAAATGGAATAGGTTTAAGCCTCAATATCCCAGAAGGAAAGTACACAGGGATATTGATCCAAAGACTGGAAGGAAGAGGGTGACACTGATATACAAGGCACCTGAAGTGATGAAGAAGATACCTTTGATGCCTTTGCCACAACACTTCAGTGCTGATTTTATCTTCTGGTATTATGATTGGAGAAAAGCAGAAGCGGTGATAGTGCTGAGAGATGGAAAGGACAAATACAAGCATGTTCATGTATTTGATCCTATGTGGTTGATAAATTGCACGTTTGAAGACATCATCATGCTTTTCTACAATCCGATTCATTATGATCCCAATGATGCAGATCAGGCAAAGAAGTATACACAGGTTGTCGGAGTTTGCTTTGCTTATGACATAAACTCCGGTAGCAACTTGGATGCTAAACTTGGTAAGAAGGTGAAGATGGTTGATGTGCCTAAACCGGTGAAACGTAAGCTGGAGCCTGAAATGACAAAAGAGCAGAAGAAGATACTGAGAATCAAGCTGCTGAACAAGGTTATGGACGAAGATCGAAGACAATCCAATCAATAGTCGAGGGGGAGTTTGTAGATGCACGAAGTGCGACTAGTGATTGGATTAGTATTATTAACATGTGTTAGTAAAGTTCTGATGGGCCGAAGGTAGAGAAATGGGGCGAAGGAAGAAGAGAAATGGGCGAAGGTAGAGACTGACAAGTAGAAGACCACATTCGTACCAAAGGAATGGGCGAATGTGGACATAGTCCACATTCGCACCTTCATACTGGGCAAACGTGCAGATAGTATAAAAAGTTTTTGATGTTTTGTAAGTTAGAGAAAGTTTTAGTTTGTGTGTGTTTGAAGGTCAGGTTCGTGTGGATTTTGTAAAAGTGTTTGAAAGGTCTAGATTAACGTGTGAGTGATTGTAATCAAGTTTATGTGAAAGTTAATCTATGAAAAAGTGTTTGAAATGATGTTTTACGTGTTTTGATCCGAGTATTATCATTTTGTTCATATCTAGGGTTTCCGCACCTAGATTTGTGACTTGTATGATCACATTTTCCTGTTTTAGCTAAATTCTTTCAACTACACCATTTCACAAACCCTAGTCGCCCCAAACACCCTCAACCGGTTTTAATCACTAAGGAAGGAGTTTTTGCTCTTGTTTTGCATAACCTAAGCCATAAACATCATTTAATCAAGAATCCAAGGTGTGTTCTTAATCCAAAACCCTTTTTAATACTTTTTGGTTCGTTTTCATTTGGTCCTTAATGTCCAGATCTGTTTCAACGATATTTTTATGAATAAAAACCTAACCAACACCTTTCTAAACAAAACCTAATCATTTAACATGAGTTTTCTTATGATTTAACATGTGTTAATAATGTATTATGTGTTAAAATGTGTTGTTCATTGGTTTGCTGCTGTATGGATGTTAGAAACATGATCTAGGGCTGCAATGAATGTTGGGTTATGATTAGTTTAGGTTGTGTATGGATGATTGTTGATATTATACTAGATTTGGGAATTTTGATAAATCTAGGGTTCACTATATGATATGAATATTGATAAAACGATTTGGGGGTTTTCATAAACAAGTAAAACAAAGTATTTTGAGATGAACATGAAAGGATTTCAGCAAGTTTCCAAATCGGGTAAAGTTTTCATGCATGATGTGACATTTCCATAATCTTACCATTTTGGGTAAGTATCAAAACGAACTGATTTTTGAGTAAAATTGGTAGGGTTTCGTAGCGATATGTTAACCATACTTGACTGCAGCATTTCGGGATGTTTTCGGATCGTTTTGATGCGTTTTGTGAGATTTGTTGCTGCAGGGGTCGAACCTGGCCACATTCGAACCCACGTGGGGTCGAAATTGGAACACAGGGGTCGAACCTGCAGCACCATGGGTCGAACCAATCTCTGTTAGGTCGAACGTGGAATTTTTAGGACGAATTAACACATGTTAAGGGTGAATGGACATGTGTTAAGGTCGAAGGAACATGAATTAGGTTGTATGAACTTGTGGATGGGTCGAATGTGCTAAAAAGGGGTCGAACCAAGGTCCTGAGGGTCGAACCTGGACCTTGGGGGTCGAACCTGGACCTGTTAAACACATATTCGACCCTACGATCTCAAATATGTGATTTTTGATGCAAACTAAGTGTTTTATGCTTGAACCTTGTGTGTAATCTACATGTACTTGATTAGTTAGTGTAATGGGTCACCAACGGGATGCCGGGTCAGTTTAGTATGTCGGTTTAGCAGTCAAACTTACTTTAAACATAATTGGATCACGATCTGGACAATCGGGGACTAGATAACCTATTGGTTATTGGTCGGTATACTTATGTAAAACTCTTTGATAGATCTCCGGTAGTTGGAATCATCAAAGGAGTAGCTTTTATTATTGTTTGAAGGCAACGCAGCCTAAGGTGAGTTCACGGCCCCCACTTTCTTTTGGTTTTACTTTCGTGGAGAAAACATGCGTTGAACTATGTTTTGGGAACTAGTGTCATACTATGGGTTATTACGGGTTACTATACAATCTATTAAAGTCCCGGGGAAAACCATGAATGTGCAGGGCACAACAGGGGAAATGTGGGTAGATCTATTGGGTTTGACAAACCCCACTCGACGGCTTGTAGGGCCGAGCGGGTGCATATTGTCTCGAACTGGTAACATTGGTAACATTGTAGAACACACTCAGGCTGAACATTGGTAACAGTCTAGTAATGGTTTTCCAATCGTAGTAGTAACAAAACATACGCCTAGCTAGCGTACTTTGCTTGAACATTTCATAGTATTGACAGGTTGAACTTGGTACACTTTTGGAACTTGATAACTTTTATTTAAAACCTGTGAACTCACCAGCATTATGTGCTGACGTACTTTTGGCATGTTTTTCTCAGGTCGCTAAGGTAGCATCTCAGGGCTTAGGCGCACGCGTCTGCACGGCGTCTAGTCTAGGTTCAAGGTTTTTGTTTGTTGAACAAGTTTGGATACTTTTGGGTTTCATTTTGTAAAACAATACTTCCGCTGTTTTGTCAAATGGTTTAAGCTTGTGTTTTGAACTTACATATGTCTCATATAGTGTTGTTTATGGTTTGTCATGCGCCTCGCGGTAAAACTCCGCAAGTGGAAATTTGAGGATGTGACAACTTTTGACCCACCATGTAAACCTGGATACCTTCTGCCAGTTTTCTTATAGAAATTATTAGTTCTACTACTGAGTAAGGCCAATTGATGCAAAATGTCCATTTCTTCTAAGTCCACAGGGTCAATGTATTGAAGGTCATTATACACAAAGGATGTGTTGTCAGATGCCTGGATATCACCACTTGCTGCAAAAGAATAGTTGGGTGATGAGTAAGAATCAGTGTTAAAACCAGTGGTTATATCAATGTAATGATCATAATTCTGATCCTTACTACTTCCAGGTACCTCATCTTGACACAAAAGTGCTGTATTACCAAACACATAATCATCATACACTTTTCCAGAATCCAGGAGCTTCTTTTTCTGGTTAAGCTCTCTCTCATAGGTCAAGAGCTTACCATGAAGTTGGGTCAGAGTCAAGTCCTTAAAACCAATTGAGTTTCTCATAACAATTGCAATAGTGTCCCATTTGTCCTGAAGTGATCTAAGAAACCTATGATTCAAAGTTGAATTTGGGTAAGTTAGACCCACCAGTTTTAGTTCACTTATTAAACAATTGAACCTCTCAAATTGTTGTGTTAATGACTCTCCCTTCACATGACTGAATGTTTCATATTGTTGATTAAGTGTTTCACGGTTGTTTTCAATTACATCCTCAGTCCCACCAAATTGTTCTTTCAAAGCATCCCACAACTCCTTTGCACGGTTACAGTGTAACAGCCCAGCATAGATATCATTTGGTAGAGCCATGGGTACAATACTGAAAGCCTTAGCTTCTAACTCAATTTTTTGAAAATCCTGCTCGGAGTAGTTTTCGACACTTTTAGGTACTTGGACCTTGGGATCTTCGGTACTCGGCACCATTGGAACATGTGGTCCACAGACAACCGACTTCCAACACCCAGTGTTTGTTGAGCTAACACATGGCTCATCCGGCGTTGCCAGATATTGTATTCAGATCTGACAAGCATCGGTGGCTTATTGCTCGTACCAGTGTTATGTGGATCTTGATTCATAGAAGCCATTCTCTGATTGTTTATAAAACAAAGTGTGTTTAAAAACTTTTGAAGTAAATTAAACTGTTACTCTGTTTTCAATCAATAAACAAAGTGATATCAATAATATTGAGATGATCTGATTATATTAAATTGATTGATTTGATCGAATTTAATTGACCAAGCTCTGATACCAATTGATAGGATCTGAGAGTTTGATTTGTTAAGATTTGTTAAAGAAGGAAGAAAATGAATGAATACTAATAATGGAAAGTGCAACGGAATAATAACTATGCAATCTTAACAAAGAGAACAATTGCTTTCAAACGAGTACATTTCATTCGTCATCACAGATTGAAATTGAGTACAAGTTATTACAAGTTCTCCCTCTCAGCCTGATCACTCAATTGCTGTGTTTGTGCAGAGAATGTGTAAGTGATGAATAGAACAGTACAGGCACTGTTCTATTTATAGACAAACTAAACCACTGCTGACCTAGGACTGACGTCACCTAAGACAGTGACAGCTAACTACCTTAACAACATAAAACATCTGCTATACAAAACTACTGTTACATTAAGTAAACCACTGATAGCTAAACAGCTGATAAGAAACATCTGATAATCTTCAATCATCTGCTGGGGCCTAAGTATTGTTAGCTCCAGCAGACCTTTGGTCTTGATCAACACTTTGTCTTTATTCCTTGGTCAGCACTTTGTTCATCAGTAGTTGTCTTCTTATAAGCAGCACTTTGATCAGCAGCACTTTAGTCATCAGTAGTTGTGTCATCAGTCTTTTGGGAGAAGAACTGTTTTATTAAGGATCAACACTTAGAATATTTTGGCTTTTAATCATCTGTTCCTTTCCAGGTCAGCAGACCCAACATACTATGTATTTATAGGATAAACTTTAGTAGGTTAGTATACGGTTTAAATTTTAAAATTCATGATTTTCCCACTCATTTAAATTAGGAAATTTTGTTTATATTTGACTAAAGTGTAAAAAAAAATATTATGTATTCTGTGAATACCGAATTCAGTGCTTTTATTGTTTATTTTTTTAAAGTTTTTAAAAACAACCCATTCATATTAGGAAGTTTTGTTGTTATTAACATAGATGTTAATATCATCTGGATATATAATATACATCAGGGGTTTTCTGCTTAATTGATGCAACCAAGGCTCTTTAAAAGAATTACCTGCAATTAATATCTAATATGCATCTTTACATTTTCTAAGCTTAATTTTTTTAAAGTTTTATATATTTAGCTAATTATGTATATTTAAAAGTTTAATGAGATTTCTTTTAGTTAATTATATTTACGTGTATACCTATTAATATATCCATGAATACACATATACATATGCACATAAGGCTAATGTTGACTATTTAAACAGGGTATTCCAATTGAAGCTATATGTAGCAAATGTGATAAAGCATTCTAAGAGCATAGACTTTTGTTAAATTATTGTTACCATGTGACAAATTATTTATCTACCAAAGCAAGGATGAAGTATAACATTTAACAACATTATCATATTTTAAGAATCATAAGAGCTGGTCCGTAAATTTCGAGTGCCCTGTTTAGTTTTTAGTAATTGTTGCATTTGATTGATGTGAATTTTTCATTATTGGGAGGATCAATATCTAGAACCAAATTCAATTTTATGATTTTGAGTTTTACTTGGTTATAAAATGGTGTTATGATTCAACACCTATATTAACAATAAACATGCCTAAGTTCTTTAATTGCGTCCAAATTATGTTAATCTGTAATCCAAATTTCTTCTACATTTTAGTTTTTAATTTAATGTCTATTCAAGCTTTATAATATTTTCTCCTAAAACAATGCGTTAGCTGCTTTATGTTTACTTTTGCATTAATGGAATGTACCTTATAACAATATTAGTTACATCTTTTAAATTTTTAGCTATAAAGCATTTCGTTGTAGGTGAAATTTGGATTCTCTCAGTTAATTAATAAACATTCGTTTCTTTTAGATTCATTTAGTTAAACATGCAATGCAATAACCAGTTGTACATAAAGCATTTCTTTCTTGTACATTTTAATCTACACGTCGATATTGACTAAGACAAACATCGAAATGTCGACAAAAATGAGCATGTCGTCGCGGTATTTTTGAATGTTTTTAAACATATAATAGTTTAAAAGTTATCATAGGATTAAATAAAAAAATTATAATTTTGTAGGGGAGGGGAGAAAAGTGTAACTACTAACTAAAAATGAGGGAATTAAAATAACTAAATGTTGGATCAGTTGTCTCTTTATAACAGTTTATACTCAGGACCACTTATGTGTTGTATATGTATCAAAGTAAATTGCATAGCGGAATAGTAAGTGTTCTAAGTTAAAGTATCACCTTTACAGGAGTTATTACTCCCCCTTGACAATAGCAGTTAATGAGAATCAAAGCAATTCAAAGTATAAAGCAGTAAATGCAAGTATTGAATGATTCTCAGGTGTGAAAATGGATTGTATATTATAAAAGCCTTTGAAGCATTCAGTTAAAATCAAGTGTCTAAAATAGTGGGATTAACCCATCTATTTATAGACGAATACATACAGAAGTACTAAGTAATCTAAGGATTATAATACACAAAGATAATAATACAACAGGCTGTAGCATTGGTACTTGTTCAAAGACTTTAACAAAACATTATAATATAAACTACTGAAGTATCTGAGTCGGTTAGAAGCTTCTATCAGAAACAGCTGATGAGTGACAAAACTATTGATGAGTAGTTTTGTCTTCAGTAGTTCTTCAGTGAACTTGTCTGGTTAGACTTCGGAACTTCTGATCATTTACTCTTCAGCACTTTGACTTCTTCTTCAGTACTTCAATCTTGTTCTTCAGCAGTTCTATACTTAGAATAATTTAGCCGAAATATGATTTGGACTAAGGTAACAAAAGTGGTTTCTTCAATCCTTTTTGTCCCTATAATCTCCCCCTGGATTGATGAAGCCAAAACCTTATCCAATCTTTATTTACCTTCATTTTTCCTAGCTTCCAGTATTCTCCAGATTTCTGCAGTCATGGAGACACTAAGCTGGTGTTGTTGTTGATCTGTCAGAGATCATTGTTCAGGCTCAAGATGTTGTATGGTGAGAAGGTCTTTTGTTGAAAGTATGCTCAATTCTTTAGAGTTCCTGTAGACCTTGCTTGAACGATCTCTTCTTGTCACTTTCACTGAGTCTGTATCAGTGAATGATCACTTAGTAATATTCACTTTAGACCTGTCAAAGTCTAAAGTGTAGGGGCCTAGCTAGTCTCCTGGGTTGATCCTGATTGTGGTATGTTTTCTACTTCAGTGACCTTCAGGTCATCCCTGCTTTCTTCTTTATTCACAACATTAGGTGTGACAAAGTTTGGGAGATGATGTTCTGTGACAACCTTGGTGTGTGATTTTTATTTGATCGTTTGTTGTAGTTAGTAAGCAAATGTTGCAGGGTCCTTGAATTGGGTAAGCAGAGGTTTTTCTTCTACATCAAAATCTCCTTGTACAACTGTGTTGCCTTCTAGCAACACCATTTTGAAGTCTGTCTTGACAGTTTCCTCTTGCTTCTTTTTCGTAGTTGGCCTTTGTAGTGCACCAGAAGATCTTTTAACTACTGAAGTTTGTGATACTTCAGAAGTTTTGAACTTCTCAGGATTAGCAGCCTTATCAGCCTTGAATCTTTTATAAGTGTCATATTAAGTGTCTTCTCTACATTTTGACACTGATGCTTTTGAACCAAATCCATTGGCTACCAGTTCTTCAATAATCTCAACTCTCTTTGCCTTTCTTTCTTTTTCAGTGGCCAACTTGTCAGCTACAAGTTGTGCTCTTTTCATTAGTTCGTCAGTAGAGAGCCCTTTGAGTGAAGCTTTCTTTGTCTTGGTATTCTTTGTAATCATTAGCATAAGTTGCTGTCTTTTGTCTTCTACAGCAACCGCTTCAAGTGCTCTTTCTTCAGCTTCTAACTCATCAAGTTTAGCTTGATACTTCACAAGCTTTTCATCAAAACTGAGATCTTCCCTTGCTTCTAGGCTTTTCCATACTTCATCTTCCTTAGCCTTATTTTGTGCTTCTTTTAAACTCTTCTCCAATAGTTCTTTATACATTGAAATGAGAGCAGGGTTTAAAACAGTTGTTTTTACACGTGCAAGCCTTGGAATTGGAGTTGGAGTGGGTTCAGTTACCTTAGAAGACTGTCCTTCTTCAGTCTTGGAAGTGTTAACTGCTGAAAGGTTGATGGTTGTATCAACTACTGAAGGATTGTCTGTAGTACTTTGTAAGTATTCATCAGCAGTTTCTTCAATAAGGCCTTGGGATTTATCAGCAGTTTCTTGTATCTCTTTTCCCTTTCTTTTGGCTTATAGTCTTGTTTCAAGAGACAAATATTCTGGTTCCTTAACCTTCTCCCCCTTTTTGGCTTCATCCACTACTGGAAGCCTTGAAGGTTGAGGAGCTGTAGCAGATAATGCGACAAGTTGTCTTGTGTTGTTGTCTATCTTCTTGGACAGCTCACTAAGTTGTTTCTTAATCAACTCAAATTGAGTGTTTGTCTTCAACTTCCAAGCAGTTGTGAAAGTTTTGAGTTGTTCAGATATAAGGGTTGTCATCATCTGGTACATGGGACCATCTGGGTTGCATAGGTTGTTCAGGTCTATGCTTGATATCCTAGGGAATTGGGTTGGCTTTTGTAGTGAAGAGGGTGTTTTTGGGTGATCTTCGGTATGAACTGAAGATGCCACTTTAGGGGAATGAGGGTTCAAGTGGTCTTTAACCTAATCCTTTGTGACCAGCTCTTTGAGCTTAGAGACATCAAACGCATGACCTTCATAATCAGCCGTCAATTCATGTTGTGGAGAGTTTGAATCGTCATCCAAACTAATGGAATCATCTGAATCCCTGGTAGTGTCCTCAATGAGAACGGTATCAGTTAAATCATGAGCTAGGCCCAACCTAGTTTTCTCATGAACCTCTTTGTCTTGGTAGGGAGGTTTTCCTACTTCAGGCATAAAACCTTCATCAGTAGTTGCCACACTTGTGGTCTTAGCTATGTTACTTCTGTCCTCAGGTCCACCACTGGGTGGCAAATGAGTAGTAGCAGCCTCAAGTGTTCTAAAGTATCTAAGTTTGGGCTTAGACACCTTGGTTCATCCTCATCTCTTGGGATAGGGACCTTTTTGATGTGAAGTTCTGATGGTATCTCCCCTGTTTGATGTGTTTGTTGGGGAGTGACATGTTTGGATGGGACCTTTTCTTTTAGCCCAGAGAGAAGTTTGGCTATTTCAATTTTTGTGTGAGATGTTTCAGGTTCAGTAGTTTTAGGTAAAGGTTCAGCAGTTTCAAAGGAAGGATCAGTAGTTATGATCTTTTTGAGTTTCTTCCTATGAAATAAAATGGTTATTGGTGCTCTTTTGGGGGTTTGAGATGGATGAGACTGAGAGGATGTTTCAGTCACATCTTTAAGAAGTGCAGATTGCACATCAACAATTTTAGGCATCTCATCTTCCTGATCTGCCTTTCTTTTTGGGTTGGTGGTTTTTGGTTTTTTCTATTTGGGTTTCTTGGCTTTCTTTGGTTTGGGTTTGGAAGATGTTGGTTCCTTGGGGACTGTTTCTTGTTCCCCTAGGTCATCTTCTGGCAAAAGTGCCGGTTTATTATGCCTAGAGAATACTTGTGAAGTCAAAGGATTTAAACTTGTTGACTTCCCCACAAGTACTCCCTCTCCAAGTTCCTTTATTATGCATTGCATAACAAATCTTGGGTACAACAAAAACTTCTTTTTAGTATTTTGGTGATGCAACAACAACTCATTAAAGAAAAGTGATGATGCCTTAAAAGTTGTTTCATTCACAATGGAATGAAATATTGGTTGAAAAGTAGAAGGCATCTGATCATATGATCCAGTTTTAGGACTTAGACACATGATAATATAATGAAATAACAGTTTATATTTTGGGTCAAAGTACTTTTTGTAAACTGTTGTATTTGACAAAGTACCTTGGTAACCACACTCAGTCATGGTTAAGTTGAATCAGCAGTGGGAACATGCTCAGGAGCTTCAGCATCATTCAAGCCAAGCCTTATTCCCAAAGATTCTTGTGTGATTGCCATATGCTTCCCTTGGATAGTTGATTTGAGGGAAATCACTTTATTGTTCACAGTCACTGCCTCAGCATTAGCCCAGAACGCATTAAGAGTTTGTACATGAATATGAATAGGAGGATCAATGGTGAAGGCCGTGTTGTATTAGGATTTGACGACCAAATCAATGATTTCGTCGTATTGGGACCAGGCTTCATCTTTCTCGAAGTAGCCTCGTTGATTGTGTCCCAGTTTCAGAACGAGAGCCATGGTTTTCTTTGATCGAACAGTAAATAGGTTAGAGAAGGGGTTTTGACTTTGCTTTGAGAGAGAAAGAGGGAATTTTGATTTTTGAATGGATAAGTGTTTGAAAAAGGTATTTATCAGAAGTTTTTAACCGCCTAGGTCAAACTTCTGATGATTGAAAAGTTTGATTTACCCTTTTTAATGAAACTGCTGATGAAAAAGATTTCTTCATCAGTAGTTTTCATGTTCACTTCAGTAGTTTCAAACAACTGATGAAAATGACTTTCAAAACACTTTTATAACTCCTGATAATTATCAGTAGTTATTTCTTTTCTGAAAATTTCCCTTTTTAATGTTATTAAAACATCAGTAGTTTCTCTCTCTCTTTTTGTTATTCATCAGAGGTTTTTGTGATAGATCAGTAAATATGTAAGTGAAAGTAAAAATATGTGCAGAACAAAAAGTGAAAACACTTACAGACTTTACTCAAAACTTAGCATCCCAAGCATGGATACTAACCTCTGAAATGCTGATATATCAAGGGGTTTGGTGAACACATCAACTATTTGGTTAGCTGTTGTGACATGTTTCACCTCAATCTTGCCTTTTTCATAGCAATCTCTTATGAAATGATACCTGATTTCAATATGTTTAGTTTTTGAAAACTGAACAGGATTTTGAATGATGCTAATGGCAGATTTACTGTATACTAATAGTGGAGTCTTGGTCTCTTTGATTCCATAATCAAGAAGTTGATATTGGAGCCATTGGATCTGTGAAGTGCAGCTTGCAGCAGCAATGTATTCAGCTTCAGCTGTTGAAGTTGCCACATATGTTTGTTTCTTTGATTGCTAGGACACCAGACAGTTTCCCAAGAATTGACAACCACCAGATGTTGATTTTCTTGACATTTTACACCGTGCATAGTCACTATCTGAAAAAAGCAGTTAACTTGGTATTGCTTGAATCATGATACCAAATTCCTAATGTAGGAGTTCCTTTCAGATATCTAAAAATTCTTTTGACAGCAGTTAGGTGTGATTCCCTTGGTGCAGATTGATATCTAGCACAGACACAAGTTGAGAACATAATATCTGGTCTAGAAGCAGTTAGATACAAAAGGGAACCTATCATACCTCTATACATGGTTTTATCAACTTGTTTTCCTTGATCATCTGGTTCAACTTGTGTGGTTAGTGTCATGGGAGTGGAACATGATTTACAGTCTTATAAAGAAAATTTGCTTAATAATTCTTTAACATATTTTGATTGATGTATAAAGTTCCATTTTGTTGCTTGATCTGCAGTCCTAAAAAGTACTGTAGTTCTCCCATTGTACTCATTTCAAATTTTGATTGCATGAGTTTCTTAAATTCATCACACAATTTTGTATTTGTTGAACCAAAAATGATGTCATCAACATAAATCTGAACAAGTAAGACATGATTTCCAACATGCTTTATGAAAAGTGTTTTATCAATGGAGCCTCTTGTGAAGTGATTTTTAAGCACTCTTGGAGCCTGTTTTAGCCCATAAAGAGCTTTGTCAAGTTTGTACACCCACTTCCTCTTTTATTTTTCCATACAAAAATGCACTTTTGACATCCATTTGAAAAACTTTTATGTTGCTGGAAATTGCATAAGTTAAAAATAACCTGATAGCTTCAAGTCTTGCAACTGGCGCAAAGGTTTCATCATAATCAATTCTTTCTTCTTGAGAATAACCTTGTACCACCAATCTTGCTTTGTCCTTGATAATCATACCAGCTTCATCTTGTTTGTTCCTAAAAACCCATCTAGTGCCAATTGGTAGCTTGTTTGGAGGTAACGGACAAATTTCCCAAACCTGTTGCTTCTTGAATTGGAGCAACTCATCTTGCATAGCTTGAAACCAATTGTTATCTTTGAGGGATTCTTGATATTTCTTTGGTTCCAACTGAGAAATGAATGCTGAGAATAAGCAGAACTTGGAAGGTTGGTTTCTAATAAGCACCCCTGATGCAATATCACCCATGATTTGATCCAATGGATGATCCTTGTGTTCAATCAGTTGTTGTAGTCCTGTACTTGAGTATGGCTCTTGAACTTCTTCAAATAAACCACTGAGGTTGATAGTATCTGGTTCAGCTGTTTGTAATGGTTTAGGAGTTTTTGGAGCTGAATCAGTAGTTTCAAGTTGTTCATCAGTAGTTGTTGAAGTAGAAGCTTGTGAAACTTCTGAAGGCTTAAAAGTTGATTTAATGACTGTGTTTGAAGTCCATGATGTGGGACCATCATCATTAAACCCTTGATCACCATAATAAGTTGGTTTGGATGATTCAACAGTCTTTTTAGGTCCGAAATTAAAGCTGTCAAGGTCAAAAAGTTTAGCAGGATGTGCTGGAATAAGAGTGTGTCTTGACTCATTGAACTTGACATTCAGTGTTTCTTCTACTATCTTGGTTCTTGAATTGAATATTTTGTAAGCTTTCCTCATTGGAGAATAACCATGAAAATAAGCTGAATCAACTTTAGCAGCAAATTTAGAGATAGAGTCTTTGATGTTGAGAATAAAACATTGACATCCAAAAGCCCTAAAAAAGGAGATGAGGAGCTTAATGCCATGAAGAACTTCATAGGCAGTCTTGGAATGTTTCTTGTTGATAAGAACTATATTCTGAACATAAAAAGCTGTGTTGGCTGCTTCAGCCCAAAAATACAAAGGTAGGCCTAAATCAACTAATATGGTTCTTGCTGCTTCAATCAATGTTCTATTCTTCCTTTCTACTACACCATTTTATTCAGGAGTTCTGGGAATGCTGAACTGTCTAACAATCCCTTTAGACAGACAAAATTTATCCAGAGTTTTGTTCCTGAACTCTGTCCCATTGGCACTCCTGATGACTTTGACAGAGAGAGAATATTGCTTCTCTACTTCTAGAATGAAGAACTTGATTATTTCAGCTGCCTCATTCTTGGAATATAAGAAGAAGACCCATGTGAATCTTAATTAGTCATCAATGATGACCAAGCAGTACTTCTTCTTACCAAGGCTCATAATCTTGATGGGTCTAAATAAGTCTATATGGAGTAGTTGAAAACATGCAGTTGTTTTTTATTCTTCAATAGACTTATAGGAGGACTTATGCTATTTACCTTTAAGACAGGAAACACAGTGTTCTTTACACTGGTATTCCTTTAAAGGTAGACCTTGTTAGGATCTGAGTTCTGGTTGTTTTGATTGTTTGATTAAGTATGAAATGAATGAAGTGAAATATAAATGGAAAGTGCAGCGGAATAAACTATAAATCAAAACATGGAGAATAATTGTTTTTAATCAAATACTTTCATTAATTGAAAGATTTCAATCGTACAAGTAAACTCCCCCTCAGCCTGATCACTCAGAGAATGTTTGTCTTAGAGAATGACGAGTGATAAATAGAACAGTCCAAGTGCTGTTCTATTTATAGACAAGCCTAAACCTCTGATGATCAGTGCTGACGTCACCTAAGACAGTGACCTCTAACTGATTAACAACTTCTAACATCTGCTAACTATAACTACTGTTACATTGAAAACTCTGATAATACAAAACACTGTAAAGTAAAACTCTGATGGTCTCTATCATCTGTTGAACCAAAGTGCTGTTGGTTCAACAGACCTTTGTTCTTCAGTTCTTGTTCCGCAGTTGTTTCTTCATCAGACCTTTATTCTTCAGACGTTTGTTCAGCAGACCTTTCAACAGCAGCAGTTGTCTTTATCAGTTGTTTCTAGCAGCAGTTGTTAGGGATCAACAGTCTTTTGGGGAAAGCTTCTTTGTAACAACTATTTTATTCATAGGATCAAAAGATAGAATATTTTGGCTTTTCAATCATCTGTTCTTCTCCAGGTCAGTAGACCCAACAATCTCCCCCTAGAACAGATGATGCCAAAACTCAGCTTTATTCTTGATCTTTATTCCTCATCAGACTTTCTCTTATTTGGCCCTTGAGTTGCAATTCAAAGCTCAAAGAGAAGAGGTCTTCAGCATCTCTTTCCAGCTCTAAATTCAGAAGAGTTTGAAGGTCTTCAGCACATAGGCCAGGTGCATCATCCATGCTGAGCTTCTGAATACTTCCATCTGATCTGAGCAATGTCAATTCATGGGTGTCTTTGTTTGACTTCCATTTTAGAATTTTAGAATCAGAGGAATGACTTGGATGCATCTTTATTCTTGATGAGTTTGGTGATGGAGCTCTTCCAATGAGTTCTCTGAATATCTCTGTGACAGGGTCAGAGAAATATCTAATCTGGTTGATGAGACCCTCTTTTACAAATGTATCAGTAAACTGTTTTTGTTCCTCTTCTGTCATCTCCTTTTGCTTCTTGAACTGTCTTCTAGCAGCAATAGAAAGATCAGAGGTTTCCAGTAGACTGTCAAGTGTAAAGGCCTGTAGAGGTCTCTTTGGCTCATCATCATAGATAGGTTTTCTTGGCAGGCTAGGGTCATTCTTTCTATCTTCTTCCAATTTCTTGTAAGTTTCAATCAGTCTGACTTCAGACCATCTAGCCACAGATCTCATCCTTCCATATTTGGCAGCTACTAGCTCTTGTCTCATTCTTCTAAACTTGAGAGCTCTAGCTTGATCTCTCCCTTTACTGAAATCAGGGGCAGAGACCTTTGATGGAGGATTCTTGGCCATGCTCTCAATCCTGATTAATTCTTCTCTAAGAGCATGTGTGGTCCAGCCTGTAAATTGATTTTTGTTTGCTTTGTAAGGCTTGGTGGCCAAGATCTGTTCT
This sequence comes from Ambrosia artemisiifolia, assembly GCA_032199755.1. NCBI lineage: Eukaryota > Viridiplantae > Streptophyta > Magnoliopsida > Asterales > Asteraceae > Ambrosia > Ambrosia artemisiifolia. The sequence continues at coordinate 1,360,531 of CM063526.1, read as the reverse complement.
AGAAGAGAATCCCTAACCTCCTTCTCCATATCTTTGCTGAGAGGCATGGAAGACATGGAGTTGCTCAGGGTCTTAGCAAAATCCTCAATCCTTCTTAATTTGCTAAGCTCTGCTGAATGGATGCCCTGAGCACTCCTGTCATCCTTCCCTTTACACTTCTCTTTAATGATGGCATCTGCCTGTTCACTCTTGTATTTTAGATATGTATCAATGTTGAGAGGAACAGGGAAATTTTTAAGAGAAGGGAAGGATCTTTCTGATGGCTGATCAGTATTAAAGAAGGATTGAACTTCCCCTTGAGTAAATCAAGCTCAAGAGGATACTTCTCAGCCAATGGTGTGATGGTTGGTGGTGGTCTGTGTGATCTGAATTGTGAAGTGTGTGGTGAGTATGATGAGAGTGGAATGGCTGGGACAGGTGTGGATTGTGTGATTAAGGTGTTAGGTGGTGTGGTATGAATGTTTTCATCTTGTACAACAAAGGTGGATTTCCTTTTTTCTGCTGTACAAGATCTTTGGTGAGGGTGAGGATGAAACAGTGGTTTGGTTAACCTCTGTTGGTCCTTTTGTGGAACCAACAGTTGTTTGGGTTTTTTGTTGTGTTGTGGTAGGTTTGGTGATTGGTTTGGTAGTTGATGGTGTGGTGATTGGTTTGGTTGGAACAGGTGTTTTGGTGGCAGTGGTTTTGGTTTCAGTGGTTTTGGTAGCAGAGGTTGTGGTGGCAGTGGTTTTAGTGGCAGTGGTTGTGATAACAGGGGTTTCAGCAGCAGTGGTTTCAGAAGATAGTTTAGATGGTGGTTTCCTTGTATGTTTTGCTGGCATTTTCTTTCTTTTTGAGGAACTCACATCTTCCACTTCTTGCTGTTGTTCCTTTTTGAGCTGAATCAACCTCTCTGCTTTAACTTCCAATGTGTCAGCCCTTTTTAGCTTGTCTTCAGCAGCTTTATCAGCCTTTTCATTGGTAGAGGTATCAACTTCCTTTGCCTTGCTGATTTTGACTGGTTCAGCAACAGGGTTTTGAGCACTTGGTTGTTGTTGTTGTTGTGGTGCTGATTTGGTAGACTCCGGTTTGTCAGCAGCTGGCTTACCCTTTTGAGAGGGTGGTGCACCAAATGGATTCAGTTTTGGCAGCCTATCTCTGCCACTCTCCCCCTTTTTGGCATCATCAACAGTGAATTCATCCTCATCTTCATCTCTGAGAATTGTGGTAGGGGCAGAGCCAGTAGTCTTCAGCAGATGTTCTTTGATCACCTTGATGTCAGCCTTTGTGTAATTAAATCTGGCATCCACCATATTTCTGATCAATGTCATATAAGTCTCTTGTGTCTGATCTGCTAATTTTCTGTGAGCTATGATGATGGGGGAAACAGATTTCCATAGCTCATTAGCAACATCAGCAGTGGATGGTTGACTCTTTGTAAAGTTAGCCAAGGTTTCCAATATTGACTTGACATCAGTTTTGATGTCAGCAACAGAGGTTTCAATGGTCTGAACTCTATCCGTCAATTCTTGTAGTTTTAATCCATCACCTAAGTTAATAGGATCATCTGAATTCCCACCAGTGGTAGTTTTAACTGGTTCAGTCCTAGGAGGTGAGTCCATGGAATGAGAACCAGTTGCCCCTTGGTCTTGGTTCTGGGGACTTCCAACTGATTTTGGGGACACAATGGTGGCCTCATCAGTTGTTGCCTTCAAGGAAGTCTTAGCTATGTAACCACTGTCCTGTTGTGAGACAATGGTCTCTACAACAGTAGTGGCTGCTTCTCTTGAAAACTCACCATGAGTTACATTTAACTCAGGGAGTGTAACCTCCTCTTCTGTTTGTGGGTTAGCATATTGACTTTTCTCAGGCCCAGTCACTTGTTGAGGTATACTCTCTGTGACAGGTGAAGGAGAGGAACTGGGATTATCCTGAGTTTTGTCAATTGCCTCAAACAGAGGTTGCATGGTTTGTGGAACATGTCGTGGTGAATTGGGTGGAGTAAGAAGAGAATTAGCCCTAGGAGATGGACTTGTAAACATATGGTCAAGTGACTCATATGCCTCAGTATGAGGTTCCCTTTGGCTTACAACAAGATCCTTTTTTGAGGATTCTTGAGGAGTTTGCTTGGGTTGAGATATCTCCAACTGTTGTGAGGAAGCAACAACAGTGGTTTTAGGTTGCTTTGGTGATGCAACAGGGTTAGCTTCTGGTATCTCATCTTCCAGAAGTCCCTTTTTAGGTGTGGAGGTGGTTTTTGAGGATTGACATTTTCTTTTGGTGGCTGGTATGGGTTTCACAGCACTGGATGGAGTGCCAATATCACCAGGAGCAGTAGGCTCAACAACAGAGGTTTGAACAACAGTTGTTGTTTTTGTCCTCTTTGTTTGTGTTTTAGAAACCTTTGACACTTTTGACACTTTTTCTTGGGTTGAAGAACCCAGCATTCTTGTGAAAGTTTCACCAGTTAAACTTTTCATTTTAAAAGACTCTCCCTTTTGGAAATCATTTTCTGGTAAAATCTTTTGTAGAATTACACTTAAGATTCTTGGGTAGAGTAGAAAAGCATTATTTGAGCCAGATTTTATGGCTTTCACATTTGAAACCAAGTCGAAAAACAATCCCTGGGAAAGATTGAAGTCAGAGTCTGACAACATAGCATATCCCAAGTATTGAATCCTTAATGGGATTTCATTAAAGGATGTGGTCTTGGCCGAGGCACAGAGAAGGAGAGTATGGAAGAAAAATTTCATGACTGGAGGAAAAAACTTTTTGTATAAGGTTGATCCAGTCATTTGTGCATCATACCCTCTTTCCTGAAACTCTGTGTGAAGCTCTGTTTTAGGAAAGGATTCCATACCTGACAAGTTATTTAGTGAGAAGGTTGTGGATATGAGTTCAGGGGTTATGGCGATACTGGTGGCTCCAATTTTTGAAATTATGGAAGTGGGCTTTTGTCTTGAAACAAGACTTCAGCACTTGCCCAAAATTCTTGGAGTGTTTCTAAATGGATGGGAGCATCAGCAGTTAAAATGTTTTTGTATTTTGAATTGGTGATGATGTCAACAGTGGAATGGAATGGTACGTTATCCTCTGTTTTAACCAGATATGGAAGGAAATTGTGGGTGGCTTTTGTTTGAAGATCCATTGTAATGGATTTCGAGTATGAAAGTTCTGAACTTTGAATGAGGGATTTGAGGAAGACGATGGCGGTTTTAGTATTTTGAATACAATGAGACAGTAAAACTGCTGTTGGGGGAAAAACAGGGTTTTATAGCCTCTGGTGAAACCGCTGATGTGGCAAAACTCTGCTTTTGAGAGCAGACGTGGCAAACATCTGATGGTTTAAACATCTGGTGGCATACAGCTGTTTTGGTAAACATCTGTTGCCAACCTCTGTTGTTTAACCAAAAGACTAATGGAATAACAGTTGTTTTATCTGATCAGATGTTTGAAACAGATTTTTCAACCAACAGTGGTTTGAATGGAACAGTGGTTGTTTTATTTGATCAGTGGTTTAAAACAGATTTTTCAACCAAAAGTGTTATTTCTAAGCAAAATTTGATTTTCTGAAAACATTTTAATGTTTTTTATTGAAAACATTTTTGTTGTTTTAATCCATGTTTAACATACCAATTCGAGAAATCAGATTTGTGAAGGTAGATGTGTCTAAAGCTTTTGTCAACACATCTGCCAACTGATCCTCTGTTGGAACATGGTGCAGAGTAATCAAACCTTTTTCATAGCTATCTCTGACAAAATGATGTCTGATATCTATGTGCTTGGTGGTGGAATGAGAGACTGGATTCTTGATGATATTTTCAGCAGCTTGACTATCCAACATGAGTGGAGTCCTCAGTGCAGTTATCCCAAAATACAGTAGTTGATTTTGAAGCCACATGAGTTGGGCTGTACAGCTTGCAGCAGCAATGTACTCAGCCTCAGCTGTTGAAGTTGAAACAGCTGCTTGCTTTTTGCTTTGCCAGGAGACTAAGGCATTCCCTAGAAAGTGGCACCCTCCAGATGTGGACTTCCTTGTGGTGTGGCAGCCAGCAAAATCACTATCTGAATAACCTGAAAGCTTAATGTTTCCATTAGCAGGATACCAGATACCAAGTGTGGGAGCACCTTTTAGGTATCTGAATATCCTTTTCACAGCAATAAGGTTTGACTTTTGTAGGTGAAGCCTGGGATCTTGCACAAACACAGGTTGCAAACATAATGTCTGGCCTGGATGCTGTTAAGTACAATAAAGACCTAATCATGCATCTGTAGTGTGTTTGATCAACCAGTTCATCCTTGTCATCATCAGTGAGTGGCTTGACTGTGCTCATGGGAGTACTACATGGCTTACAATCATTCATCTCAAATTTTGTTAATAAGTTTTTCACATATTTGTTTTGATGAATGAATGTGCCATTTTGCAGCTGCTTCACTTGGAGACCAAGGAAGCACTGAAGTTCACCCATAGCACTCATTTCAAACTCTGCTGTCATGAGTTCCCTAAACTCCTCACACATTTTGTTACATGTGGATCCAAAAATGATATCATCCACATATATTTGAACAATCATTAAATCTTTTCCTTTCCATTTTAAAAATAAGGTTTTATCAATTTTACCTCTTGTGAAACCAATGGATAAGAGAAAAGTGGAGAGAGTTTCATACCAGGCTCTTGGTGCTTGTTTCAGTCCATACAGTGCTTTATTAAGCTTGTAGATATGATCAGGATGGAGTGTGTCTTCAAAACCAGGTGGTTGACATACATAGACCTCCTCCTGAATTTTGCCATATAGGAAGGCACATTCGATGTCCATCTGATACACCTTGATGTTGTGGTTGACAGCAAAGGCTAGGAACAGTCTGATAGCTTCTAACCTTGCTACAGGGGCAAATGTTTCATCATAGTCTATTCCTTCTTCTTGTCTAAAGCCTTGAACCACTAGCCTGGCCTTGTTCTTGACAACTATACCCCTTTCATCAGTTTTGTTTTTGAAGACCCACTTTGTGCCAATTGGACAAACATCCTTAGGCAGTGGTACAAGTTCCCATACTTGTTGTGTTTTGAACTGAAGGAGCTCTTCTTGCATGGCTTCCACCCAACTGTTGTCTTTCAGTGTCTCTTGGTACTTGACAGGTTGTGTGAGGGATAGAAAGCCTGCAAAAAGACAGATATTTGAGGATTGGCTCCTTGTGAGCACACCTTCTCTGATGTTGCCAATGATTTGATCTGGTGGATGAGCTCTTAGGTAGATTAGATCTCCCTGATATCGTATGATGGCATTTTGAGGTGAAGGACAGAGGTTTGGAGACTCTGTTGACATAACATCTGTTTGCACTTTTGTAGTGTCAACAGATGATTGGAATGGAGGTGGAGGAATGGGTCCAATTGGTGTAAAGTTTGACTGACTTTTGTCAACAGATGATTGACTATGGTCAACAGATGATTGACTTTTATCAACAGATGATTGAGCAGTGGATAGGATGGGTGAATCAGTGGTTTGGGGATAGGACTGGCCAACAGTGGCTGACTCAGCTGTGACAGAGTTTTGACAGTTGTTTTGAACTACTGCTTCCTCTGATACAGGATAGACTTTGTAGTGATCTGGAATCACAACATCCATTCTGTAATCTTGTTGTGGAGACTGTGGAGTACCTTAGCAGCAGCCATCAAGGCACAGTTACACTGGCAATCACAATCATCACTACCCCAGGGATCTGAGAGATTCACAACCTCTACTTCAGATTCTTCAGCTAAAACAACTTCACCAACAACACCATCAGTCACATTTTCAGACAAAGACACCACTCCCTCAGAATCAGTCTCTTCAACAATTGTCTCTAGTGCCATAAAACAAAAGTTATTTTCAGAATTGGAAACTAAAGCAATGTTATCATCTGTTATCTCATCTGGTAGACTGCTCCAATCAACAAAGCCTTGAGTAAAGAAACTCTGTTGACCTGGTTGACTGGTCTCTGCAGGAGCAGAGGGTGGAGCAGCAGTCATTGGCACTTGTGCCTGAGCAACAGGTGTTTGGACATAGTGATACTGAGGAACAGTGGTTTCGACATAGTGCACAGGAACAGTGGTTTGGGTTAGTGCAAAGTGAGCAGTGTTTTGCACATTAGGTACATGGATGGTTTGATAAGTGTTGGTCTGTGGCCATTGGTTTGGATAGGTAATCATAGGTACACCATTTTGACTCCTACATTCCCTAGCAAAGTGACCCATTCTATGACACTTGTAACACTTTATCTTTGATTTATCCAACCCCACCTTTGACCCACCATGTAAACCTGGGTACCTCCTGCCAGTTTTCTTATAGAAATTATTGGTTCTAATACTGAGCAGGGCAACCTGATGCAAGATGTCCATTTCTTCTAAGTCCAAAGGGTCAATATATTGAAGGTCATTGTACACAAAAGATGAATTATCAGAAGCCTGGATATCACCACTAGCTGTAAAAGCATAGTTTGGTGATGAGTAAGGATCATTGTTAAAACCAGTGGTTATGTCAATGTAATGATCATAACTCTGATCCTTACTACTTCCAGAACCCTCCTCCTGGCCCAGAAGTGCAGTATTCCCAAATACATAGTCATCTGACACTTTGCCAGAGTCCTGGAGCTTCTTTTTCTGGTTAAGCTCCCTTTCATAAGTCAGGAGCTTACCATGAAGCTGGGTCAGGGTCAGGTCTTTGAATCCGATAGAGTTTCTCATGACTATAGCTATAGTGTCCCATTTGTCCTGAAGTGATCTAAGAAACCTATGATTCAGTGTTGAATTAGGAAAAGTTAGACCAACCAGTTTTAGTTCACTAATCAGACAATTAAACCTTTCAAACTGTTGTGTTAACGACTCCCCTTTTATGTGACTAAACGTTTCATATTGTTGGTTAAGTATTTCACCGTTGTTTTCAATCACATCTTCAGTTCCCCCAAACTGCTCTTTAAGAGCATCCCACAGTTCTTTAGCACTATTGCAGTGCAAGAGTCCGGCATAGATATCATTCGGCAGTGCCATGGCTACTATGCTGAAAGCTTTGGCATCTAGCTCGATTTTTTGAAAATCTTGCTCTGAGTAGTTCTCAACACTCTTTGGTACTTGGATCTTTGGATCCTCGGAACTCGGTACCATTGGAACATGTGGTCCAAATACTACCGATTTCCAGCACCCTGTGTTCTGTTGTGCTAACACATGAGCCACCTAACGCTGCCAGATGTTGTATTCTGACCTGACAAGCATCGGAGGCTTGTTACTAGTGCCAGTGTTGTGTGGATCTTGATTGAGTGAAGTCATTCTCTTGATTTTTCAAAAACAAAGTCTGTTTACTAACTGTTGAAACGAAAATAAACTATTACTCTGTTTTAAATCCGACAAACAAACGATATCAATAATTGTGAGCTAATCTGTTTGTATTAAATTGATTGGTTAGATCGAATTTAATTGACCATGCTCTGATACCAATTGTTAGGATCTGAGTTCTGGTTGTTTTGATTGTTTGATTAAGTATGAAATGAATGAAGTGAAATATAAATGGAAAGTGCAGCGAAATAAACTATAAATCAAAACATGGAGAATAATTGTTTTTAATCAAATGCTTTCATTAATTGAAAGATTTCAATCGTACAAGTAAACTCCCCCTCAGCCTGATCACTCAGAGAATGTTTGTCTTAGAGAATGACGAGTGATAAATAGAATAGTGCAAGTGCTGTTCTATTTATAGACAAGCCTAAACCTCTGATGATCAGTGCTGACGTCACCTAAGACAGTGACCTCTAACTGACTAACAACTTCTTACATCTGCTAACTATAACTACTGTTACATTGAAAACTCTGATAATACAAAACACTGTAAAGTAAAACTCTGATGGTCTCTATCATCAGTTGAACCAAAGTGTTGTTGGTTCAACAGACCTTTGTTCTTCAGTTCTTGTTCAGCAGTTGTTTCTTCATCAGACCTTTATTCTTCAGACGTTTGTTCAGCAGACCTTTCAGCAGCAGCAGTTGTCTTTATCAGTTGTTTGTAGCAGCAGTTGTTAGGGATCAACAGTCTTTTGGGGAAAGCTTCTTTGTAACAACTGTTTTATTCATAGGATCAAAAGATAGAATATTTTGGCTTTTCAGTCATCTGTTCTTCTCCAGGTCAGCAGACCCAACAGACCTCTGACCAAGTCCATTTTAGTGACTTTATTTATGGTTTTAAAGTTCACATGGCCAAGTCTCCTGTGCCAGAGATCAGTTTCTGAAGTTGATGTCTTGGAGAAGAAACAGGCAGTGTTGTTCAATACTTTTTCTTTCTCAATGTCCACTGCATAGACATTGCCACATCTTTTGGCTATCAGCAAAGTATGATCTTCAATGATCTTCTCTATCAACTTCTGGCCTTCTGGTGATATGATCTTGCATGCTGTCTTTGTGAAAAAGGAAGAATATCCTTTGTCACACATTTGTGAGACACTCAGCAAGTTGTACTCAAGGTTTTCAACCAGATTAACCTTGTCAAACTGCATTTTGCATGAGGATACATTGCCATATCCTAGCACATATCCCTTGGCATTGTTCCCAAAGGACACAAATCCTTCTCTTTGACTGATAAAATTATTTATCAGGTATCTGCATCCAGTCATGTGCATTGAGCCTCCACTATCAACATACCAAATGCTATTCAAACCTCTGGAGACCCTCTGCACAAAATAGCAAATTAATTAGATTTGGGAACCCAAGCCAATTTGGCTTTGGGTTTGCTCTTGAGAACAGGTACAGTTTGTTGTGTACCATTTTTGGAAATCCATGTCTTTTTTACAATGGATTTTTCATTAAGGACAATGGTGGAGTCTTTTTGCAGACCACCATCAACTTTGGTCATCAGAAGTTTAACCAAATTTATCAAATCTTTAACCTCAGTAGTTTATGAAACTACTGATGGTTTAGGTCTAACTTCTAAAGAGGAATTTTGAGAAAAAGGCTTGTGTTGAGATTTAGTCTTTTTATGAGAAAAGGTTTTGCTTGGTTGTTGTTTTTTTGTTGGGAAAGAAAGTATTTTCAAAATCTTGTCTGATTTGTTTTCCCACAACGAGTTGTTGATTTTTCTTGTTTAGCTTATTTCCTTTTCTATATCTACAAAATTCAGTTATGTGGTTAAACATACCACATATTTCACATGGTTTTTCCTTCTCTTTCTTTTTAGATTAAGCAAGAGATTTGGAAGGCAAATTACTGACAACTTCAGTATTTTTAGATAGGTCATTAGTAGTTTTCAGGTTCTCCACTTTTGATGTAGATGAGACTACTGATGACTTATTGTCAGTTGTTTTAACTTCTACAGAACTTTCAGTTTTGAGAAAGTTCTGATGAAAAGATGTGCATTCTTTCTTTTTAGAAGTTTGATCTAATTTACTCCCATCATCAGCAGTTTTAAGAGTAAAATTAGTTGGAGATTTAGTATGGGTATACCCTATGCCAAACTTAACATTTGATGCAGTTTGTTTGTTAAGCAGCATTTGGTATCCTCTACAAGACTCAACCCATTTTTCACAGTCAACCTTGGTGTCAGCAAGATCTTTTCTGACATTACCTAGTTTGTCTATCATGCTTTTGATTTGTGCTTGGGTTTCAATGGAATTAATGGTTAATTTAGAAATTTCTTTATTTTTGGAAAAAAGTTTTCTTTCTAAATCACACTTCATTTGTGTGTATTTTCTTTCCAAGTCATTAGCCTTGCCTTGTAGATGCACATTTGTTTCTCTGATTAAAGCAAAAAATTATTTGCAGGAATTTGAACAAAGTTTTAAAAGAGATTGTTGTGATACCTGAGATAGGGCAGAATTAGAGGAGCATCCCTCAAAAGCCATTAAGGCAAAATTCTTTCTGCCATTATCAGGTTCTCCCCAGTTGATATAATAGACTTTGTTGTCCGCATCTGGATTGCATTCAGATGTATCAAAAGGAATACTGCTCCAGTCAACATACCCTGAAGTAAATAGACTTTGTTGTGAAGGTTGTTAAGTTTGTGGAGGTTGTTGAGCAGCTGGAACAGGAGGCATTTGTTGTTGGCCCTGTTGTTGAGCAGGCATTTGAACATATTGTATTTGAGGCACATATTGGATTTGTGGAGCTTGTTCCTGTACAAAATGAGCACTCCCTTGAGTTCTATTATTCCTATTATAATTGGGGTTAAACTGCTTTCCAGACTGGGGTTGGTTGAAACTAGAGCTTCTACACTCTCTAGCAAAGTGTCCCAACTTTTGACACTTATGACATCTCAATTTTGATTTGTCAAAACCAACTTTTGTTGAGTTGTTTAGTCCTGAAAATTTCCTTCCTGACCTTTTATAAAATTTGTTCGTTTTTATACTTAACATGGCCAGTTAGTGTAAAATATCTATTTCCTCTAAGTCATCACTGCTAAAAAATTTCAAATCATCCATGATAAAACACATGTTATCAGCAGTTTGACTTATTTCTTCATTGTCATAAGCTGGGAATGATCTTTCTGATGAGATCCCAGCTGTTATGTCAATGTGGTCAAAAGATCCAAAATTATTAGAACAAGATGGTGAGTCTTGTCCCAATAGTGTTGTACTACCTGGAGTATAGTCATCAGCAGTTTTACCAGATTCTTGCAACTTTTTCTTTTGATTCATTTCTCTATCAAACGTTGACAATTTCCCATGTAACCTTGTTAAGGTTAGGGTATTAAAATCTGAACTTGTTCTGAGGACTATAGAGTATGTTTCCCATTTAGCAGGTAAAGACCTTAAAAATCTATGTAACATAGAGGCATTTTAATAGGTCAGACCATTTAATTTTAACTCAGAAATGAGTCATGAAAATCTTTCAAATTGATGAGTTAATGTTTCACCATCTACATGAGTAAAAGTTTCATATTGTAGGGCTAGGATTTCTCTGGTGTTAGCTATCACCTCATCAGTTCCTCCAAACTGTTCTTTAAGACAGTCCCACAGCTCTTTAGCACTTTCACAATGTAAAAGTCCAGCATAAATATTGTATGGGAGAGCCATAGCCAACATAGAAAAAGCTTTTGCATCTAGCTCAAATGTTTGGAAATCTCCTTCAGTATAGTCTTTAGGATCTTTTGGTCTTGGATCTTTAGATTCTGGATCAGCTATTACTGGTTTGTGAGGTCCAAAAATAACAGACCTCCAACATCCAGTATTGGTCTGAGATATAGTATGTGGCAACCTTCTTTTCCAGATGTTATATTCATTTCTGACTAGCATAGGAGGTTTATTGGCAGATCCAGTATTATAAGGGTCCATTTTTAAGAAGTTTGGTTTGTCAATACTTTCTTAAAGTGATGGATGTTATATAAAGTGAACTTTTATCCTTTATTGGATATCAATAAGAGCATGTGTCTGATTCTCAATTTGTTAGATTGATATTTGATCAGATAAACCAGATGCTCTGATACCAATTGTTGGATCAGTGGTCTCTTTATAAGAGTTTATACACAGGAACACTTATGTGTTGTATATGTATCAAAGTAAATTGCACAGCGGAATAGTAAGTGTTCTAAGTTAAAGTATCACTTTTACAGGAGTTATTACTCCCTCTTGACAATAGAAGTTAATGAGAATCAAAGCAATTCAAATTATAAAGCAGTAAATGCAAGTATTGAATGATTCTCAGATGTGAAAATGAATTGTATATTATAAAAGCCTTTGAAGGATTCAGTTAAAATCAAGTGTCTAAAATAGTGGGATTAACCCATCTATTTATAGACGAATACGTACAGAAGTACTAAGTAATCTAAGGATTATAATACACAAAGATATTACTATAACAGGCTGTAGCATTGGTAGTTGTTCAAAGACTTTAACAAAACATTATAATATAAACTACTGAAGTAACTGAGTCGGTTAGAAGCTTCTATCAGAAACAGCTAATGAGTGACAAAACTACTGATGAGTAGTTTTGTCTTCAGTAGTTCTTCAGTGAACTTGTCTGGCTACACTTTAGAACTTCTGATCATTTACTCTTTAGCACTTTGACTTCTTCTTCTTCAGTACTTCAATCTTGTTCTTCAGCAGTTCTATACTTAGAATAATTTAGCAGAAATATGATTTGGACTAAGGTAACAAAAGTGGTTTCTTCAATCCTTTTTGTCCCTGCACTAAAATGAGGTACTAAAGTGTAAAAGTGTTTGAATGACTATTTTACCCTCATTTTAGGGTTGTTAATGAAAATAAAGATCTTAACTTTTGGGTGTCTTAAACCACCCCTCCCTCATGCATTTATAATATAGTGTATATATGAGTATATGAAGGAAACCATCCTTATAGTAAAAACCATAGAAACCCATCAGATGGTTACAATCAAGCCACATCATCACAATGAAAAATCAATTTAATAATACAATAAGGGAAGTAAGGTAATTTACCTTCTTAATTAACTATCTTGTCCCACTTACCCATGCTTCACTTTTTCTTTTAAAGGTGGCAACTTGCAACCCACATTTACCCAGTTTTTTTTTCTAACAACTTGCACGCTCTTTTGAACAACGTCATATTCCAATATCATCATCTTCAATCTCTAAACAATTCCACCATTATCATTCTCTTTAACCTCTAAAAAACCCCACCATTTACATAGCTTCTTCAACCTTTTCCTTGGATTTTAATATAGCTTCTTTCTCTTACGCTGTGGATCATGACATACAAAACTCATCACAATTTATTTTGTCTTATAATTAGTCATCCCCCAACATGGATCGTGAGAAACAGAACATCTCTACAGTTTGATGAAAGTTCGTGAATTTTACTTTTTTTATCTCTCATACTCAAAAAATGGCATGGAAATCACCAAACCTCCCACTCAACATATGATGAATCTCGAGTTCGATAATAGATCTGGGTTTTTTTAAAGCCTTTGTTTTTTGCACAAGAAGACGGATCAAGTTTGATGACAGATCTGGGTTATTTTTTTCTTTTTGTTGTAGTTTTAACACTCATATTATTTTCTTTTTCGTTATAAGATCAAGATATTTAATTATTGATTCTACTTATCACAGTTTGTTCTTATCTTATTTTTTTGCATTCAAAATTATATTTGGTTTTATTTTCTAGTCAATTGAGCTTATTAGATTAAAAATAAACAGAAGTAAATAATTAACTAAGGAATAACATACTAACATATGTTCGCATATTGGGCCCCGACTAACATGTGTTACTTCTGTTAGTATGTTAGATGATGAGTTGGTCTCACCGGTTAACATCTCATCTATTGTTTTGCAGTTGATAACGAAGACCCCCCACCGGTTAACATATGTTAACATATGAAGTCTAAGGAAGCCGAAAAAAATATGTAGAATAACTTTTGAATAACGTTTTCTTTTAGGTACTCAATGTATAGAATTACTAGATTTATTTTGTTAAAGTGGTCAATAGTTTGTAATGATACTTTGTAATAACGTGTGTTAATAGTTTCTATGTTTTATTTCTCAGTAAACTTATGAAGTGAAAATTATAGTGGTAAGTAAGACAAAAAAAGGCTGACAATAAATACAAGTTTAACATATATTACAAAATCACCCATGTTAACATATGTTAAAAACAAGTTTAAAACATGTTACCATGATACCTATGGGTATGTATATGACATGTGTTGTCATTTTCAAACCAATTATTATATGCATATGTTATAACACATGTTAATCAGATGAAGAAGTGTATCGCGCCAATTTTATATTTGTAAAACTTCCAGCAGTTTCACACATTAGCCATTTTCACCATCCTACTAGGCACGTTGATTTGGCCAAACAACACATGTTACCCTCTTGTGCAACATTAATGCATGTTACCCTTCCCTGTAGTTCATTTGAATGTCTTGGGTAGGTTTTTCTCTTGTTCATCTTGACTTTGCTACCAAGTACGCAGACTTGATCAAATAACACATGTTACCCTTTTCTAGTCAAATAAGACGACGAGTTGCTGGTGAAGAAGTGTAGACAAAGGCTACAGGGAAATTCAAGAGAATGAGTTTTTTTCTTTACGTATAGACTTGTAGTCAGATTTTACTTATTTTTACTTTTTGATTTTTGTAGTAAACTTTTTCTACCCTCCACATTTAGCTTTCGTAATGTTTAAAATTTATTGGTTTGTAATGTCACAAAAATAACAATTGACCTTTATTAGGCCCTTTTTGAATCTACGAAGTAGTGAAAGATATTCATACTTGTTTGCCGACCGTCACATTTGCCATCAACCCAACCGATGTAAATGTGACATGTCATATCATTTGTGCTAGTTAGATAACATAAAAAAATAATTCATTTTATTTGAATGTAAATTAACATAGAACTCCTGTTTTTATATAGTGACCCTTATGCTAAATCAAAATATATTGAAACACAAAATCCCTTATCTCCAAAGCCATATGCTCTAAGCACCCAAAATTTTTGTGAGAATGGATGAGAGACATTGTTTGTGATCCGTGGAAGAGTAGTGAAGGGAAGGAAGTTCGTAAAGCAACCTTTTATACATACTTACACACACACACACGCATCAACACATACACACACCTCACTTTATTGTAAGAAGTTTAGAGAGAAAGGGATGTTAAAGAAAGAGAAAGCAGAGAAAGAAAGAAACCAGAGAAAGAAGGAACTCATCGGCGGAGCTCCGACGAACCCATGGTGACAACATAAACCCCTCTCCCTCCCCCCCCCCCCACACACTTCACCCAACAAAGTTCTTAAGAGAGAGAGAGACGACATCGAGAGAAGCTTGTTGAGAGAGAGATGGAACAGTGGTGGTATTGTTTTTCATTAGTGTAGATGGAACGGTGACCGGTGTTTTTGAGGAGGTAAATCGATGATTTTTGAAGGAGTATGCTTGTTGTTTTTCATTAGTGTAGATGGTGGTTGATGATTTCTTTGAAAAATAAACCAAGAAGATGATGATGAAGAAGAAGAAGGAGGAGGGAGGAGGGAGGAGAGAGATGATTGTGTTGGGGGTTTAAATATGATATGAAAAACGAAAGATGAGAGAGGTGATGACAAGAAAGAGGAGAGATGAGATATATGGATTTCCTTTTATGCCCTTGAATGTCCTTTTGGCTAATAAAAAATACTTCTCTCACCATAATTTCATGATATTGAATCATAGCCTTTGATCTAATCGAATGGATGATGTAGATTGAGTTTCCAAGGTTTTCACTATAAGAAGGATTTCCTATAGAACCCTTCCCTACATATATATATATATATATATATATATATATATATATATATATATATATATATATATATATATATATAGAGAGAGAGAGGAAGGACAAATTGAAAACCCCCTTGAGTTAGGAAAACTTAAAAAACCCATGTAAAAACTATCTAAATTTTGTTTTTTTTTTTTGAAAAAAATACACAAGGTAACATACGTGTTTTTAAGCATTTTGGGACAAAAAATAAAAAAAAGCGCCAATTGGATATTTAAAAAAAAATTAAACAAAATTTGCGTTGTTACATAACAGAGTTGTTACATATGTAACAACACAAACTTTGTTTATTTTTTAAAAAAAATATCCTATCGGCACTTTTTTTATTTTTTTTTGACCCAAAACGCTTTAATACATGTATGTTACCTTGTGTATTTTTTTCAAAAAAAAAAAATTTAGATGGTTTTTACATGGGTTTTCTAAGTTTTCTTAACTCAAAAGGGGTTTTCTAAGTTTATACTTTCCATATATATATATATGCAAGGCGAAAGGTATGTATGTATGTTCGTTCTCCTTCCTTACACACACACAACTTATACACTTATTTTATACATACATATATACACACACTCTTGCATATGTGTTCATTAAGCTTGATTCACAATCTGTGTTTGAAGACATGAAAAATGTGTTCTACATCATACACAGAGACATATATCTTATGTAAGTATGAAACCTTAATTTTTTTTACATTAAAGTAACACTTAAAACTTAAAAACTTTTTTTTAATACATAAAAAACAACTCTAAAGTAATTGTACACTTTAATTCCCTTAACTTTACTAAACTTTTACTTATGTAAGTAATAGTTATACTTTTTCTTCTAATTCTAAGCCAACTACCCCAGGATGATTAAATAACCATAATTTTTCATAGTTTAATACTCTTAAAAAACATCATAAAAACAAACATTTTATTCTCTTTAATTTGAGTATAGTATTGTTATTATTTTTTTAATTGTGGTGTTACATGATTAAAAATATCTAAGGTGACAATAACTGAAAACGGTCGAAACAAAAAAAAACGAAACTAAACCAAATCAATTGAAAACTGAATTAACGAAAAAACCGATTTAACTTAACATCGGTTATCGGTTTTTGTACCCTTACTTCGACAAAATTAACTAAACCGAAACCATACCATTCATATATTCATATATTTTTAGCTTTTATACATCCATTTCATGTATTTATACCTAATTTCATTAATGCTCCTTATTATAGTATACTTGTTTTTTTTTAAAATATTACGTATAAAAAAGTTATTGACTGATCAATCTTCACCCTTCATTTATAGATTTAATGGCAAAAAACATTTCTTACTCATATCACAAACATACCCTTTTGTACCAGGGCCTGTCCCAGGGGTGGGCGAGCCATACCTCCGGCTGAGACCCGATTTTTCCTAGGGCACTAATTTTTATATATATTTAATATATCTATGTGTGTGTATATTTTCAGAACTAGCCAAATTAGCAGCAAACGTCGTGGCTCAATTGGTTGTCAATTCCATTTCTAAATCTCTTTCTTTATACTGCAAGAACGCGCGTTCAATTCCGGTTAGGTTAAGTTTTTTATTCTTTTTGTCCCCTTTAATTTCGTTGGATAAATACAAACGATAGATTTATAATCAAACATATTGTTGGAGCAAGCTACCATCCTACAAACGTCATTAATTCTTTATGTGTTAATCAGCTTTATATTTAATACATCTACAAATACTGGATAATACTTTTAAATATTCATTTCAGTTTTTCTTATAAATTAAACAATTTTTATAAGATGAATATAACTCCTTAGTTGTTTTAGTGAGGTAACATACTGGTACCAAAACTTTGATTTCGACGTCGGTTTGAACGATTGTTTCCATAATTTCAAGACATGAGGACCTATATATTACAATTGTTGGTTTATAAATCAATTGCTAAAAGAAAGTAATGGATGTACACTATTGAATGTAAAAACTGTATATGTGACGCTCACACCCAGATAAGGATATACCATACACAATTGATACCAACTTATACATAAAACTTCTTATTTATTAATATTAGTATAAACTATAAGGTACAAAAGTTGGAAACTTAAAAAGTACAAAGCTTGATTAACTAATCTTAGTAGGATTATAAATTTTCCATCGAACCACGCGAACTAGCATATCCTATTCCACTGGTCACATAGCTTCAAGATAACCAGCATTCACAAGAACTAGCAATCACTAACTATGACACATGCTTAAAAATGACGCAAGACATTGCTGATAAGTTCATAAATATACACAATTGGTAAAACACATTAGTTCAATTATTTATGACTTGTAGCCATCCATGTCATTATAACTTTTACGCCACGTTGGCACCCACGCATGGGCCCCTGTGACGGTGTCACCCTTGTGACTTCAAACATCATACAGTCATTACCCATTATATACAGATATAGTACCGACAAATCCTACCGTAGCCTCACATATAAGGGACCACAAATATCGTGTGTGTGTGTGTGATTATATTATATGCATGTGTACAACAGTCATGAGTGCAATATTAAAAGTTACCAGTTTGGACAAGCATGCTCACATTTGAAAACATTCATAGAACTCACCTGTTTAATAGTTCCTTAACAGTTGCTAGTTATTTTGAATAAGAATGCTCACATTTGAAAACTTTACTTTTCACATTCGTATCTGACAGACAAAAGGAAATTATTTTGTACATGTTTCAAGTTATTTTGAGATGCTTCTTTTAAGCTTTTGGACTTATATTTAGGCTTGTCTTTATTGTATTTCAATTAGACTTGTCACTTTAGAATTATTGTATCTTGGTATTTCATTTCAATGTAATAAACTAATTATTCAATATATCAACATTTACACTTTAGTACCATGAGCTATTGAACAATCGTCACTACGTGACATCTCGATGATTCCGCCGTCCGTCGGGGGGTTACACATTTAACCCACTTTTTTAATCTGCTGCAATGATTGTTGAATGAGGTATTGACCCATTTGTTCGATTATGCATTATTTGTTGAATGACTAAATCAGCTAAAACATCTACTGTCCTAATAATCTGTTGTAATGTTTGTTCAATGACCTATTGACCCATTTGTTTGATTATGCATTGTGACTAATCCTGCTGCATTATATAAACCAACCAATATACCAAAATTTCAGTTTTCATTCATTTGAAACTGCATTACATTTATACTGCATTACATCATCATCATCTAATGCACTAATAAACCATCTAATTCTGCATTATCCCTAAACAAACCAAAATACCAATCCAAAAGACCAAATACCCCTAAACCAACCAAAATACCATTCCAAAATACCATACCACACTTATAAATCATCTAATACAGGAAATACATAACCAACAGAACCACAACTACAAGCCTACTCATCCGCAACTGCTTTTTCTTCCTTTGAAGTTCTTCTTGTATATCCATTGCATGTATTTCAAGCATGTTTCTAGCCCTTAAAATCCTTGGGATAACTTCCACGGACTTGTGACACATTGGGGGATCAACCTAAACAAAGTATTGGCACCTAACTCCTGCCTGAAATCACAATACGTCAAATGTCAAAATATTACAAAAGGGGGTGGATTTAGGGTTTAAAATCATACCAGTTGCGGACAACAGTAGAACCGACGTCCATGGTTGAGGTTGGTCCAGGAGGTTTGAACAGCAGCCACCATTCCACAGAAGCATTGATGTTCCGTCGTTGATTTGGTTGTTCGATCTTTGAGGTTTTATAGGGGAGGGATGATGAACGATGTGAAGGTGTTGGTTGGGTTTTAAAATGGTTTAAAAGATTAAAATAAACACAAATTTGAAAGGACAATATTGCCCTCACGTGTTTGTCATGTGAGTTTAAAGTCAGTTAACTTTTAACATTTGTTAGTGCTAAACCCCAACAATGTTACAAAAAGTAAAGTTAAACTCTTAACATGAAACTTTTAAACCTTAATACCTAAAGGTGAAACTAAAGGCAAACCATAGGGACTAATTGCATAATTTTCTCCAAAGTCTTAGTTAAAGTAATAGTACATACATGCACCTATGATGTTATTTAGTTTACTTGGTGATGTTATTTTGTTTACTATTAGTTTACTTAGTGATATAGGTTTGTTATTTTCCATGAGAAGGACTCATCATTTTGTGAAAGTGCACGTATCATCCGAGTATTACCATACTATTACACGTAGCATCGTAAAACTGCAAGAATTCTTAAGTTATAAGTTTTATTATTATATATATTATAATTAATTTAGCTGCTTACCTCGTTTTTCTTTAATAACTTCTTAAACATACCGTTAAGACGAGTTCCTTTTTCTCTACCTTTTAACATAAGTTTCATTAAAAACGGCGTAGCATTCAAGTATATTTTATTATTAAACGGACTCTTATAATACTAAATGCTCGACTCGATCTCACATATTGAATATAAGTCATGCTATCTCGTCCCTCAATAATATAAGTTTCATAGATATTTCTATTTTATTTGATCACAAAACGGGGTGTTACAACTCTTCCCACCTTATAGAAATTTCGTCCGTGAAATTTTGGTGAAGATGTATGGGTATTTCTTTTTTATATCTTCTTTCTCCTATGTATCTTCACGTCCTCTCCTTACATCTTACTTAAATCGTACTAGAGGGAACTCTCTATTTCTCAAATTCCTTACTCGTCGATCTACAATTTGAATAGGATGTTCCTTGAGGTTTTAATCTGTCGCTAATCTGGACCTCATGCCATGGCATTTTTAGTGACTCGTCCGCCAGACATCTTCTTAGGTTGGACACGTGAAACGTGTCATGTATTCCTTGTAACTCTTCTGGCAGTTTTAGCTTATATTCTATCGGGCCTATTCTTTTGATTATCTCCAATGACTCAATGTACCATGGACTCAACTTACCATTCTTCTTGAAACGAATTATGCTTTTCCAAGGCATGACCTTAAACATTTCCATATCACCTACTTAGAATTCTAAGTGTGTCCTTCTTTTTTCGCCATGACACTTTTCTTTATCTATCGCAGCTATTAATCTATTCTCATATTTGAGTGATCTTATTTGTAGTTACTTTATTAATCCTGGAACCTACTAAAGGGTTGTTGCAAATTTCTGACCAACAAACGGATTATCAAAATCATCTAACATAAAATACTATAATATGGTCAGCCTTGCTACTTGAACGATAACTATGGTTATAAGCATATTATATCAAGGGCAAATGTTCATTTCGAATGCCACCGAAGTCGATAACTAATGAGTCCCAAAATTAGCAGGTTTTATATACATGTTTCACCTAATTATCACCAAAATTCATGCTTTTATCTTTGGTATTGTCACGGTTTGTTTCCATTTGATGATAATTGCAAGTATTGAAGGTGGAAAGTGAAAAGAAATGAAAACCGGAATAAAAGATAAGGATTTGAAGACTTTCAGAGAAGATCTAGATGAAGCACGGCCGCGCTCATGACTGTGCACGGCCGTGCACCTATCTCAGGTCAACCAGTCAACATTTCCAAGTCAACAGGAGTCAAATCTGAGGTTTTCTGATGTGCACGGGTGTGCTCCACCTTGTGGCACGGGCGTGCTTTACTGCAGCGTATTCTCCAAGGCTCGACCCGACCAAGAATGACAAGACGGTTACAACATACAGCGAGCACGGGCATGCCAGTGAAGTAAGCACGGGCGTGCCAGCTCTAGTATAGGCAATTTTGCACGAAAGGACTCTGCAATAATGCGCGCTGTCGAGCAGGGGCGTGCCAAAACATGTGTGCGGCCATGCCAGGGTTGTTTTGCCTATAAATAGAGGCCTCCACTCCACATTTTGGGCATCCCTTTTCATCCGAGTTTATCTCACACTTCAGCCACCTTGAAGGTCTTGCAAGTGACCTTTGGAGCTTAGGAACACTCCATAAACACCTGCTGATTGAGAGTTGAGAGATAGATCACTAAAACTCACCCAAAAACGTCCTTTAATCCCACATACACTCACTACTATGTGTTTTGCCAACACCCAATATAGTGTGCAAGTTGTAAAGCCAATGCTTGGCTAGATTAATTGAGTGTTGCTAGGGTGAAGACTTATCTTGGTATGGATTATATAGTTTTTATTTGTTAAGTAGTGTTGTGTTCTTGTTTAATTCTTTTCACTTAAAACTTTGATTGATGAATTAACTAACTAATTAACTAGTCTTTGGTCTTCTGGGTGTCTTGGTAGGAAGTGGGAGGACTCATGAGTGTACCCATGCTGTGTAAAAACCCATGCACTTGGGAGCTAACCCAATCCCGCGAGTAGTGATTGGCCCATTTGTGGATAGAAATATACACACTTAGTGGCTTAATCCTCTACTATCAAGATCTCACTTAGGGTCGGTACGGTCTTTATACTTGGTCCTAGTGATAAGCCAAGGCTTAATCTTGAGACTTAGCTTCATTGTCTATGTGATAGCTTTGGCGCTGGTTAAGAATTGGTGAGCCTGTATTGAAAGAAAACGGTCTTTATTTTCTTTCATCAATATACTGTAGCACAGTTAATGATAAACCACTCACTTTTAAAAGGTTAATTGGTTCAAGTAAGGGATGCACGTGTGCTGGTTAGTCACGACTCTCTTATGATATCAAGTGGTTTCTTGTACACTCATGCTCCGGCCACAAGCAAGTTTCCATAAAAGCTTTAAGTGATTAGATGTCTATATTGCAATACTGGGAAGTGGATCATTCGGGGTTGGGTATACACAGTCTTGAGTATGTCTGTCTGTTAGTGTTGAGAGGTGAGCTTACCGGTTCGGGAGACCATCACTTTACAACAAGAACACAACTGGTTTTGCGAAAACAGTCACCTCTGGAGAACGCTGTAGCAACTCCATGTTAAGCATAAGTGCGCACTTGTTTAGACCACTTAACTAACTAACTACGATTAATCTGTCCCAAGATAAAGTTGGATCACGAAGTAGCACTTTGTTTTGGTATTGATTTTTACTCTGGTCACTCTCATTCTCTTTCTTTATTTTATCTTCGTCTTTATTAAAGCAACTTAGAACTGGGTAGGGGAAGTCATATCTTAGGGTTTGATACTCGGTACTTGCTATAGTCTATACTACGCTCGATAGGTCCACTTGCCTATCGTGTGGGTTTAGAATAGTCAGTAGATATCGTTTTACTTTTATAAATTTAAATCTTCGATAAGTGTCATAATTTGAAGGTCTCGTTTAATTACCCTTTTTCACTGAGTCTTGACACTTCCTTCTGGAAAGTGTTGGTTTTAAAAAGGACGCTTAAAAAGACCTAATCCACACGACATCAAAGTTTTTGCCGCTGTTGCCGGGGATACGACATATTCTAGAGAAAAGTTTTAAGTTGCTTGTTACTAATTATTTTGCCAGTTTGCTTTTGATAGCTTTTCAGATGGATCACATGGATGAAGATCGGTTCCAGGCAGAGAACTTTTTCTACTATGAAGGGTTTTATGTTCAGCAGTTCTTTGAATATTGTGGTGGACCTTCGTTCTACCACAATTATGAAGACTAGTTGTCCTGGTACCTTCCAGAGTACATCAGCCACTATTCACCCCCGCTTGAACCACCACCTTACAACCATTCACCATTTCCTCATAACCCTACTGAAGAAATTTACCATGTCGATGGTTGTCGATTAAGCTCTCAACCACCCTCACCACCTAGATCTCCACCACCACCATTTGATCCTATCCCACAATCACCAGATGCACTCGACAGAATGTATCACTTGGGTGACTCACCACCATACATCTTACCACAACCCTACCAATTTTCCCCACCTTTACCAGCACCTACATGCCATCTCCATTAGCCCACTTATTTTCCTCGCCACCACAAAGTCAATTTGAAGCTGAACCAGAATCCATACCTGAACCAGACCCTCCATTGATTGACTTGAAGAATTTCGCAGAAAATCTTCAGATTGTCAAAAATTACCTAGGGTATATTTATGCTATGGAAGATGCTGCTAACGAAGAAGAGATAAAAGCCTAACCAAAGGAGGAAGTTCATGATCTACCATTGGAACAAGGAAAAGAAGAAATTGAAGATGCTCTTGTCCCCACTATGGAGGAAAGACTTCACACGTACCATTCCTTGATAACGGAAGTGCATCTTAACATCCCCTATGCCGATTATCAGCTCAGACTACTTGCTCACTTTAAATTTCTGAAAGATATCCTCTCTCAAAAGGATACTCTTGAAGAAGGAGTCATCATGCCCATCAACAAAGTCTGCTCAGCCATTGTCCAAGGAAGAACACCTCCTGACAAAGATACCATCCCTTGCACCATGGGAGAAAATATCTACACCAAAGTTGTCGCCGACATGCAGATCGACGTCAACATTCTGCCCGCTTCAATATTCTAACAGTTCCAGCAGCAGACCCTGAGACCCACAAGAATGGATCTTTGCCTTACCAACCATTTGGTTCGGTACCCCCAAGGAATTGCAGAAGACATTTTGACTGGCCTCAACGATACTATCTTCCCGATAGATTTCGTGGTGATTGATACACCATGAGAGGAAAGCCCTATTATCTTGGGTCGACCTTTCCTCAACACCGCATTGGCTTTATTAGATGCTTGGGAGGAAGACTCAGAGTGATGATAAATGACGAAACACTGGGGTTTGACCTACAGAAAGTTATGCAGTGTCCAAGTATCCAAGACGATCTGTTCACCCCTATCACCAACTTCGATTATATCGCAGGGTATTATCTATGTGACGTTATGGGGGAGGGAGATGACTTTGATGATTATGCTTCCTCGAAAAATGAGAATGATCCCATGGTCCAGGAAAGTTATCGTATTGAGCACGTTTTTCCTGAAGAAGAACCTGAAGAAACTCAACTCCAAGAACGAAGTCCCGAAGAAAAAGCCAAGCCCTCAATTGAAGAACCACCATCCTTAGAACTCAAATAATTGCCATCCCACCTGGAGTATGCTTTTCTTGAAGAAGACTGCAAGCTTCCCGTTATCATAGCAGCCGATTTGTCAAAAGAAGAAAAAGAAAAGTTGATAGAAATTTTAAGCAGCACAAGAAAGCAATTGCCTGGAAGCTGATGGATATTAAAGGAATTAGCCCTTCACATTACACACACAAGATCCTCATGGAAGATGAATACCGCCCTTGTCTGCAAAGGTAACGAAGAGTTAACCCCAAGATGCAGGAGGTCGTGGAAGAAGAAGTAATTAAGCTGCTTGACGCCGGCTTGATTTATCCCATTTCTGACTCACCTTGGGTGAGCCCTGTCCAAGTGGTCCCAAAGAAAGGTGGTATGACAGTCGTGACCAATGCACAAAATGAACTCATTCCCACAAGAAAGGTCACGGGTTGGCGGGTTTGTATTGATTATTGGAAGCTCAACGATGCTACAAGGAAGGATCATTTTCCCCTACCATTCATTGATCAGATGTTGGAAAGATTGGCCGGGCACCAATATTATTGTTTTCTCGATGGATTTTTCGGGTACTATCAGATCCCAATTGACCCTGAAGACCACGAGAAAACCACTTTCACTTACCCTTATGGCACGTTCGCTTACAGGAGGATGCCATTTGGGCTATGCAACGCCCCCACCACTTTCCAACGCTGCATGGTAGCCATATTTCATGACATGATTGAAGACTTTATGGAAGTTTTTATGGATGACTTCTCGGTTTTTGGAAGTTCGTTCGATCATTATCTGGGAAATCTCAAGAAAATGTTGGCAAGATGTGAAGTGAATTTGGCACTCAATTGGGAAAAGTGCCACTTTATGGTGAAGGAAGGAATTGTGCAGGGGAACAAGATTTCAGACAAAGGGATCGAGGCTGACAAGGCCAAAGTTGATGCGATTTCATTGCTTCCCCCTCCTACCACGGTTACGGGAATTCGTAGTTTTCTCGGTCATGTCGGTTTCTATAGAAGATTCATCAAGGATTTCTCAAAGATCGCTCATCCACTCACTCAGATTCTTGAAAAAGATCGCGAGTTCGTGTTTACTAAAGAGTGTCTTGAGGCGTTCAATTGCCTAAAAAAAAGTTGGTTGAAGCACCGGTTGTCATTTTTCCAGATTGGGACCTACCATTTGAATTAAAGTGTGATGCATTCAATATGGCGGTAGGAGTAGTTTTGGGGCAAAGAAAAGACAAATGTTTTCATCCGATCTATTATGCAAGTAAGACCCTCAATGATGCCCAAGAAAATTACACGACAATCGAAAAAGAGCTCCTTGCTATGGTCTTCGCTTTTGACAAGTTCCGTTCGTACCTTATATTGTCAAAGACCATCGTCTACATTGATCATTCCACTTTTCGCCATCTCTTCAATAAGCAAGACGCAAAGCCAAGGCTCATACAATGGATTCTTCTGCTGCAGGAATTTGATATAGAAATAAAAGACAAAAAGGGGGCCGAAAATGCTGCAGCCGATCATTTGTCTCGTCTCGAAGAACTACCACCCGACAAAAAGGGAGACGAAATTCATGACGACTTCCTACATGAACAATATCTCCGAATCGAAGACCCCAACTCATATCCCTGGTACGTTGATTATGCAAATTATTTGGCCAGTGGGATGCTCGTTAAAGGACAGTCATATTATGAAAGGAAGAAATTCTTTTCTGACTTGAAGTATTATCTTTGGGAAGATCCCTACCTTTTCTATATTTTCCCCGATCGTGTTATTAGCCGGTGTGTTCATGAGAAGGAAGCACAAGAGATTCTACGACAGTGCCATGCAGGTCCTACAGGAGGGCACCACGTCGCAGTAAATACGGCTCGAAAAGTTTATGAAGCAGGATTTTATTGGCCCAGAATCTTTAAAGACACTACCACTTTCGTCCAAGGTTGCGATACTTGCCAAAGAGCCGCCAATATCAATGCCTGCGATGAAATGCCACAGACCGGGTTTGTTGTCTGCGAAATCTTCGATGTTTGGGGTATAGACTTTGTGGGACCATTCCCACCGTCCAAGAGAAATCTCTACATTCTTATTGCAGTCGACTATGTTTCTAAATGGGTCGAAGCACAGGCACTGCCAACAGATGATGCCAGGGTTGTTGTCAAGTTTTTGAAGACTGTTTTTGCTCGGTTTGGTGTACCAAAATCTCTCGTCAGTGATAGAAGATCCCACTTTTGCAACAAGCAGTTGGAGAAAGCAATACAGATATATGGTTGTCAGCAGAGGTTCTCCACTCCTTATCATCCCAAAACCAATGGTCAGGTAGAAGTTACAAATCGGGCCATAAAGAGAATCCTTGAAAGAACTGTGGGGATAGACAGAAAAGATTGGGCCGACCGACTCGACGATGCACTTTGGGCACTACGTATAGTATACAAGACCCAGATTGGTACCACACCGTACAGACTCGTGTACAGGAAGGCGTGTCACTTACCATTGGAAGTGGAGCATAGAGCTTACTGGGCATTAAAAGCAGCAAATTATGATCCTGAAGATGTCAAGCAACACCGAATTTTTCAGCTTCATGAACTTGAAGAACTCCTCCAGCAAGCTTATGATAATTCTCTCATCTACAAAGAAAAGACCAAGAAGTTCCATGATCAAAGACTTAGAAGAAAGGAGCCGTTTCAAGAAGGTCAAAAAGTGTTACTCTATAGTTCGAGACTCAAGTTGTTTCTTGGAAAATTGAAGTCAAGATGGTCTGGGCCATACATTGTGAAGAAGATCTATCCTTATGGGGCAGTAGATTTGCAGATAGAAACGGGAGTTCTATTCAAAGTCAATGGTCATCGGCTTAAACCATACTTCAAGTTCTTAGTCGACGAGGAGGTAGATGAGATGCCAGCTCACCCATGACCAGACCGCCTTTCGTCCAGCCAAAGACTTAAACGTGGTGCTACCTGGGAAGCAGCCCGGATTACTAGATTAGAAGAATAAGTTGAGAGGTTGGTGCATACGGTAAGAAAACAATCGAGGACCCTCAGGTATGATCGTTCCCCTTTTATTTTCTCACCACCAGGCATGCCCTCTCTGCATTAGGACCTAGTAGATTAGTAGTAGTAGTAGTAGTTTTTATTTTTCTTAGTTTGTAGGTAGCTATATATATCAATGCCAGGTGTTCTCTCTCATGGCTTAATCTCAAATTATGCCCGAACAGCTTTTAGCCTATTAGGGAAAGAAGTAACTACATCCCGCTTAATTCTTAGCATATACATTTTACAAATTTATAATTTCAGAAATATGCTAAAGAATTAAGTGTGAGGTGATAAAATTTGATAAATTTTACCACCTCTTGAGCCAAGCAAACAGAAACCTATTTTAAAGGCAAGAGTTTTCGTAATGTTTTTAGAGTAATTAAAAATCTTTTTCAAACCCCTTGAGTCCACCCAAAAGACCTGAATAGGAGATTTTTGGAGGTGTTGGCATCGCCGAAAGAACCAACTCAAAGTGTCTTTTACTTCATATTCGAGTGTCTACCCTTTCCATTTGAGTATGTTGAGCCTTATCGAGCACACCCACTTGCAGTAAGATACCACTGATGCTCGTTCATTTGACTGAGAGAGATATTCACCTTGGCATGCTACTGTTAGAACTTGTGCATCTTATGCGTTTCGAGACCGCACTCGAGGTGAGAGATTGTAAAAGTGATCAAGGCACCTAGGACAAACCCCTTCCATCTTTCATCAGCCTCTCATAAATTTATCCCTCACCTAGTTGCCCCACTTGAGCCTTAGCCTTTTTCATTTCATCCATCATACTTAGCCCCTGTTGTGATCATGGCAAAGAAGGCGTGCTGCAGGCTATTGAGACACTCTTGGGCAGTTTCGAGATGAAGAAGAATAGACCAGACGTCACAGTGTTCACCGAGAAAAGTTTTGGCAACTGAAGAAAAACAGCCACCCAGAGTTAACATACCAAAGAATAAGCTTAACCAAAAGCAATACTTGTATTGTCTTGTTAAAAAAAAAGCGTTTGAAAAATAAGTCAAAAAGCTCGACAAAGAGCGGGCTAAATAGAAACAATTCTATTTGAAGATTTATTTCTAGGACATTCCTAGCGGAGGTGATTAGGTGTAAAGACTGAAAGATTCGTAGAGTAGGGACGTCAGAGCAGTGAGTTTTCGAGGGAGGAGTTTCATTAAGCCCATCATTTAGAGTTTGACATCTACCCATTACGTCACAGCCGTTGCCTGAGCCAGGCATGACAGTAGATTCCCTTCCTACCCATTTACCACTACATCATTCTCACCCCTTAAAAGACCTTGTGATTTGCAGTTTCTCACCATTTTATAGCGGTGGAGATTCGATTTGTGTACAAGCCTATGATCTGTGCGTGCCTTGGGATGAATCTGAGTGATCACCCCCAAATAACACCCGAGTGAAATAGTAAGAAAAATATGAAGTAAGAAACTTGAGGGACGTTTGATTAGTGTTGGGTCTGCTGACCTGGAGAAGAACAGATGATTAGAAAGCCAAAATATACTATTAATTGATCCTTTGAATAATCAGTAGTTTCAAGATACTTCTCCCAAAAGACTGTTGATCCTAACAACTGCTACACTAAACAACTGATGAAAACAACTGCTGCTGCAAGGTCTGCTGGATAAACAACTGATGACTAAAGATCTGATGAAGAAACGACTGCTGATCAAAGTACTGAAGACTAAAGGTCTGTTGGAATCAACAGCACTTTGGATCCAACAGATGATACAAGACCATCAGAGTTTTCCTCTACAGCAGTTTATCTTAGCAGTGTTTTGAATGTAACAGTAGTTGATAGTTAGCAGATGTTTTATGTTGTTATTCTGTTAGAGGTCGCTGTCTTAGGTGACGTCAGCTGAGATCATCAGAGGTTTAGATTTATCTATAAATAGAATAGTGATTGTACTGTTCTATTTATCACTCGAAACATTCTCTTAGACAAACAATCATTGAGTGATCAAGCTGAGGGGGAGTACTTGTTATATTGTAATCTTTCAATCAATGAAAGCTTTCGATTAAAAACATTTATTCTCTTGTTTTGATTTATAGTTTATCATTCCGCTGCGCTTTCCATTTATATTTCACTTCATTTATTTCATTGTTCATCTAAACATATCAAAACAATCAAACTCAGATCCTAACAATTAGTATCAGAGCTTGGTCAATTAAATTCGATCTAATCAATCAATTTAATATAAACAGATCAGCTCACAATTTATTGATATCGTTTGTTTGTCGGATTAAAAACAGAGTAATAGTTTATTTTCATTTCAACCGTTAGTAAACAGATTTGGTTTTCGTAAAAATCAGAGAATGGCTTTAATTAATCAAGATCCACATAACACTGGCACTAGCAACAAGCCACCGATGCTTGTCAGATCTGAATACAATATCTGGCAACGTCGGATGAGTCATGTGCTAGCACAACAAAACACTGGGTGTTGGAAGTCGGTTGTCTTTGGACCACATGTTCCAATGGTGCCGAGTACCGAAGATCCCAAGGTCCAAGTACCTAAAAGTGTTGAAAACTACTCCGAGCAAGATTTTCAAAAAATTGAGTTAGATGCTAAGGCTTTCAGTATTGTAGCCATGGCTCTACCAAATGATATCTATGCTGGGCTATTGCACTGCAAAAGTGCAAAGGAGTTGTGGGATGCTCTAAAAGAGCAGTTTGGTGGGACTGAGGATGTAATTGAAAACAACCGTGAAATACTTAATCAAAAATATGAAACATTTAGTCATGTGAAGGGAGAGTCATTAACACAATAATTTGAGAGGTTCAATTGTTTAATTAGTGAACTAAAACTGGTGGGTCTAACTTACCCAAATTCAACTTTGAATCATAGGTTTCTTAGATCACTTCAGGACAAATGGGACACTATTGCAATTGTTATGAGAAACTCAATTGGTTTTAAGGACTTGACTCTGACCTAGCTTCATGGTAAGCTCTTGACCTATAAGAGAGAGCTTAACCAGAAAAAGAAGCTCCAGGATTCTGGAAAAGTGTCTGATGATTATGTGTTTGGTAATACAGCACTTTTGGGTCAAGATGAGATACCTGGAAGTAGTAAGGATCAGGGTTATGATCATTACATTGATATAACCACTGGTTTTAACACTGATATTTACTCATCACCCGGCAATGCTTTTACAGAAAGTGGTGATATCCAGGCATCTGATAACACATCCTTTGTGTATATTGACCTTCAATACATTGACCCTGTGGACTTAGAAGAAATGGA
This sequence comes from Ambrosia artemisiifolia, assembly GCA_032199755.1. NCBI lineage: Eukaryota > Viridiplantae > Streptophyta > Magnoliopsida > Asterales > Asteraceae > Ambrosia > Ambrosia artemisiifolia. The sequence continues at coordinate 1,330,116 of CM063526.1, read as the reverse complement.
CACTTTGCATCAATTGGCCTTGCTCAGTATTAGAACTAATAATTTCTATAAGAAAACTGGCAGAAGGTATCCAGGTTTACATGGTGGGTCAAAAGTGGGGTTGGATAAATCAAAGATCAAGTGTTATAAATTTCATAGAATGGGTCACTTTACTAGGGAATGTAGGAGTCAAAATGGTACACCTATGATCACCTATCCAAACCAAAGACCTCAGACTAACACTTATCAGTTTTCTCAAAACACCCCTGGACCAAATGTGCAAAACACTGCTCACTTTGCACAGACTCCAACCACTGTTCCTGTGCACTATGTCCAAACCACTGTTCCTCAGTATCATTATGTCCAAACACCTGTTACTCAGGCACAAGTGCCAATGACTGCTGCTTCATCCTCTGCTCCTGTAGAGACCAGTCAGCAAAGTCAACAGAGCTTTTTCACTCAAGGCTTTGTTGATTGGAGTAGTCTACCAGATGAGCTAACAGATGAAAACATTGCTTTAGTTTCCAATTCTGAAAATAATTTTTGCTTTGTGGCACTAGAAACAATTGTTGAAGAGACTGATTCTGAGGGAGTCGTATCTATGTCTGAAAATGTGACTAATGATGTTGTTGATGAAGTTGTTTCAGCTGAAGAATCTGAAGTAGAGGTTGTGAATCTCTCAGACCCATGGGGTACTGATGACTGTGATTGCCAGTGTAACTGTGCCTTGATGGCTGCTGCTAAGGTATCACCTCAGATCTTAAGTGACTTGTGCTCAGATAAATGTATCAAAGCATTTGCTAAGATAAAAGAGGTGAATGAAAACTTTAGAAAGAAAATTTTGGAAGATGAAATTCAGTTTGAAAAACTCACTAAAGAGTTAAAATAAAAAATAACTGAAAGAGAATCTGAAATCAGCAGTTTAAAACATGAAGCAAGCATAACCAAAGACCAGCTTCAAACTATGATAACCAAATATCATTGTTGTAAAAAGGAGCTTGAGTCCACCCAAGTTGAATGTCAGAAATGGGTGGAATCATCTAAAGGTTTTGAGATGATTGTTAACCAACAGTCTAAAAGTCATGTGAAATTTGGCTTTGGTTTTAAAGAGACCACTGCTCAAAGTTCACAAACCATTGACAAAAAGGAACCGCAGTTGGTTGAAATCATCCCAACCAATTCAAAAGGTCAAGAAATCAAGGTTACTGAACCCAATGGCAAGAAAATCATTCTTGAAAAGTTGGAAGGTACACCCTCATTTGATGAGATTGAAAAATATCAATTCAAACCAACCTGGTCAGATGAGTGTGATGCCCTTGAAAATTTTCAACCAATGACCTTCAAAACCCCTGATGGTAAAAAGGCACCACAGGCTAAAATCATTCCCTTGAAAGATCTTCCAACAGATGATCAAACATCTGTTGAAAAGAAGAAAGAAAAAGGGACATCCAAAGATAACTTGTTTTGTGATTTTTGTGAAAAGAAGAATCATGTTACCAAAAATTGTTTTCTTCTAAAAGCATATGATATCAACAAAGGAACAAGTTTAAGTGATTCTAAAACCAATGAATGTTTAATTTGTAAGAAAAAGAATCACAAAACAAAAGAGTGTCTGTATCTCAAAAATTTTGATGAAAAAATAAAAGAGTACAAGGCTAAAACTCTTGAAAGCCAAGTGGGTAGTACTTCAAAAGGAAAACCCAAACAGACTTTTGAACCAGTCCAAACAGTTGTTACCAAAGGTCTGAGCAAAAACTCTGCTCCCAAAGATGTTCAGGTAACAGGTGTTCCACCAGTTATCAGATTTCCAAGAGGATATGGACAACCAACTTGTCATCGTCTGCCACATGTTTATGAAGAGACCAAAAGGCCTTCAAAACCTAAAGTGAACAGACATCCCCATGGTTATCAACATCTGACAGGAAATGATCAAACATCTGCTGGACCAAGTGTTGACATACAAGCACTGGCTAATGGTCAACAACAGCTATTGAACTTAGTTCAAAAGCTAGTTCAAACCACTGATCATTCTCCAAAACGTAAGGCTAAAACATCTGAGAACCCATCCAAAGCCAATTTGGCTTTGGACACTCACCAAAACTAAAATCTTTACTGATGTGCAGGGAGCTTCTGCTTGCTTAGATAGTTTATGGTATGTAGATAGTGGAGGCTCCAGACACTTGATAGGATGTAGAGCCCTTCTTCTGGACTTTCTTGCACATGGAGGGGGTGATATATCCTTTGGTAATGATTCTAAAGGTAAAGTGTTGGGTTCTGGAACTGTTCAAGCAGGGAGACTTAAGTTTGAAAATGTTAATCTAATTGACAATCTAATGTTTAATCTACTTAGTGTATCACAAATGAGTGACAAAGGATATGGGTCATTCTTCACTAAGAAAACATGTAAGATTGTTGGACCAGAAGTGGTTGAAAAGATTAACACCATCATTGCTGAGAGTAAAGCACAACTTGTTGCTCATAGAAGTGGCAATGTGTATGTAGTTGATATGTTGAAGGATAATCCTATGGCAAATGTCTGTATGTTCTCTGCTGCCTCTACCAAAGAGACAGAATTGTGGCATAGGAGACTGGGTCACACCAACCTTCAAACTATCAACTCTCTCTCTAAACAAAACCTTGTCAGAAGTTTGCCACCAAAAGAGTTCAAATGTGATGAGCATTGTGTTCCCTGCTTAAAAGGAAAACAACACAAAAGCTCTTACAAATCCATTGATGAGTCCAAAACCAGTCAATGTTTACAATTGTTGCACATGGACTTGTTTGGCCCAGTTAAAATCATGAGTCTAAGAAGAAAGAGATTTTGTCTTGTCATAGTTGATGATTTTTCTAGGTTTACATGGACTTACTTTTTACACTCTAAGGATGAGACTGCAGGTATCTTGAAGGACTTTGTCACCAAAGTTGAAAAACAATATGACTTGCCAGTAAAAGTCTTTAGAAGTGACAATGGGACAGAATTTAAAAATAAGGAGCTGGATGATTTCTGTGTGTCAAAAGGGATTGTAAGGCAGTACAGTATCCCAAGAACATCTGAGCAAAATGGGGTAGTTGAGAGAAAGAACAGAACTCTTATTGAAGCTGCAAGAACAATGCTAGCAGATTCTGGTTTGCCATTGTCCTTCTGGGCAGAAGCTGTAAACACTGCTTGCTATGTTCAAAACAGAGTTTTGATCAACCCAAGACATCAAAAATCTGCTTATGAAATTTTGTTCAAAATCAAACCATTAATCTCATTTTTCAAAATCTTTGGCTGCCCATGTTTCATTTTAAATCTAAAAGATTCCATTTCAAAATTTGCAGCCAAAGTAGATTGTGGATATTTTCTGGGATATTTTTCTACTGCCAAGGCCTATAAAGTGTTTAACACAAGGACCAAGACAATAGAAGAAACTCTGAGTGTTAAGTTCAATGAACTTTCATCCTTAAAAATCCCAGCAAATCCTGCAGAGTTGTTTGACTTAAATAAATTCAAATTTGAAGATATTACTGTCAAAACTAACAGTGCAGGTATTTCACAATCTCCACAACAAGACTACAAAACAGATGTTGTGATTCCAAATCACTGTCAAGTCTATTCTGCATCAGAGGAAACAGTTGTTCAAAACAATTGTCAAAACTCTGTCACAGCTGAGTCAGCCACTGTTGGCCAGTCTTACCCTCAAACCACTGCTTCACCTTTTACATCCACTGCTCAAGAGTCAGTCCAATTTTACACCACTTGGACCCATTCCTCCACCACCATTTCAAACATCTGTTGACACTACAGAAGTGCAAACAGATGTTATGTCAACAGAGTCACCAAACCTCTGTCCTTCACCTCAAAATGCCATCATACCATATCAGGGAGATTTAATCTACCTAGGAGCTCATCCACCAGACCAAATCATTGGCAACATCAGAGAAGGTATGCTCACAAGAAGCCAATCCTCAAATATCTGTCTTTTTGCAGGCTTTTTATCTCTCATACAACCTGTCAAGTACCAAGAGGCACTAAAAGACAACAGTTGGGTGGAAGCTATGCAAGAAGAGCTCCTTCAGTTTAAAAGACAACAAGTATGGGAACTTGTACCACTGCCTAAGGATGTCTGTCCAATTGGCACAAAGTGGGTCTTCAAAACCAAAACTGATGAAAGGGGTATAGTTGTCAAAAATAAAGCTAGGCTAGTGGTTCAAGGCTTCAGACAAGAAGAGGGGATAGACTATGATGAAACCTTTGCTCCTGTGGCTAGGTTAGAAGCTATCAGACTTTTCTTAGCCTTTGCTGTCAACCACAACATCAAGGTGTATCATATGGACATCAAATGTGCATTCCTATATGGCAAAATTCAGGAGGAGGTCTATATATGTCAACCACCTGGTTTTGAAGACACATTCCATCCTGAGTATGTCTACAAGCTTAATAAAGCCTTGTATGGACTCAAGCAAGCACCTAGAGCCTGGTATGAAACTCTTTCCACCTTTCTGTTATCCATTGGTTTCACAAGAGGTAAAATTGATAAAACCTTATTTTTAAAATGGAGAGGGAAAGATCTAATGATTGTTCAAATATATGTGGATGACATTATTTTTGGATCCACATGTAACAAAATGTGTGAAGAGTTTAGGAAACTTATGACAGCAGAGTTTGAAATGAGTGCTATGGGTGAACTTCAGTGCTTCCTTGGACTCCAAGTGAAGCAGCTGCAAAATGGCACATTCATTCATCAAAACAAATATGTGAAAAATTTGCTATCTAAATTTGAGATGAATGACTGTAAGCCATGTAGTACACCCATGAGTACAGTTAAGCCACTCACTATTGATGACAAGGATGAACTGGTTGATCAGACACACTACAGATGCATGATTGGGTCTTTACTGTACTTAACTGCATCCAGGCCAGACATTATGTTTGCCACCTGTGTTTGTGCAAGATCCCAGGCTTCACCCAGAAAGTCAAACCTTATTGCTGTGAAAAGGATATTCAGATACCTAAAAGGTGCTCCCACACTTGGTATCTGGTATCCTGCTAATGGAAACATTGAGCTTTCAGGTTATTTAGATAGTGACTTTGCTGGCTGCCACACCACAAGAAAGTCTACATCAGGAGGGTGCCAGTTTCTAGGGAATGCCTTAGTGTCTTGGCAAAGCAAAAATCAAGCAGCTGTTTCAACTTCAACAGCTGAGGCTGAATACATTGATGCTGCAACCTGTACAGCCCAACTCATGTGGCTTCAAAATCAACTGCTGGATTTTGGGATAACTGCACTAAGGACTCCACTTATGTTAGATAGTCAAGCTGCTGAAAATATCATCAAAAATCAAGTCTCTCATTCAACCACAAAGCACATAGACATCAGACATCATTTTGTCAGAGATAGCTATGAAAAAGGTTTGATTTCTCTGCACCATGTTCCAACAGAGGACCAGTTGGCAGATGTGTTGACAAAAGCTTTAGACACATCTACTTTCACAAACTTGATTTCTAGAATTGTTATGTTGAACATGAACTAAAGCAACAAAAATGTTTTCAATAAATCATTAAAATGTTTTCAGAAAATCAAAATTTCTCCTTAAAAATAGCTCTCTTGGTTGAAAAATCTTTTTCAAACATCTGATCAGATAAAACAACCACTGTTTCATCCTATCAACTGTTGGTTGAAAAATCTGTTTCAAACATCTGATCAGATAAAACAACCACTGTTGGTTGAAAAATCTGTTTCAAACATCTGATCAGATAAAACAACTGTTATTCCATCAGTCTTTTGGTTAAACAACAGAGGTTGGCAACAGATGTTTAACAAAACAGCTGTATGCCACCAGATGTTTAAACCATCAGATGTTTGCCACGTCTGCTCTCAAAAGCAGAGTTTTGCCACATCAGCGGTTTCACCAGAGGCTATAAAACCCTGTTTTTCCCCCAACATTAGTTTTACTGTCTCATTGTATTCAAAATACTATAAACCGCCTTCGTCTTCCCCAAAATCCTTCATCCAAGTTCAGTACTTTCATACTCGAAATCCATTACAATGGATCTTCAAACAAAAGCCACCCACAATTTCCTTCCATATTTGGTTAAAACCGAAGACAATGTTCCATTTCACTCCACAATCGACATAATAAACAACTCAAAATACAAAAACATCCTCATTGCCGATGCACCCATTTACCTAGAAACACTCCAAGAATTCTGGGCAAGTGCTGAAGTCTTGTATCAAGACAAAAAGCCAACTTCCATAATTTCAAAAATTGGAGCCACCAGTATCGCCATAACCCCTGAAATCATATCCACTACTTTCTCACTGAATGACTTGTCAGGTATGGAATCCTTTCCTAAAACAGAGCTTCACACAAAGTTCCAGGAAAGAAAGTATGATGCACAGAGGACTGGATCAACCTTATACAAAAAGTTTTTTCCTCCAGTCATGAAATTTTTCTTCCATACCCTTCTTCTCTGTGCCTCGGCCAAGACCACATCCTTCAATGAAATCCCATTGAGGATTCAATACTTGAGATATGCAATGTTGTCAGAATCTGACTTCAATCTGTCTCAGGGATTGTTTTTGGACTTGGTTTCAAATGTGAAAGCCATAAAATCTGGCTCAAACAATGCTTTTCTACTCTACCCTAGAATCCTAAGTGTAATTCTACAAAAGATTTTACCAGAAAATGATTTTCAAAAGGGGGAGTCTTTTAAAATGAAAAGTTTAACTGATGAAACTTTCACAAGAATGCTGGGTTCTTCAACCCAAGAAAAAGTGTCAAAAGTGACAAAAGTTTCCAAAACACAACCAAAGAGGACAAAAACAACAACTGTTGTTGAAACCTCTGTTGGTGAGCCCACTGCTCCTAGTTTATCATGGCACTTCATCCAGTGCTGTGAAACCCACACCAGCCACCAAAAGAAAACGTCCATCATCAAACACCACCTCTCAACCCAAAAAGGGACTTCTGGAAGATGAGATACCAGAAGCTAACCCTGTTGCATCACCAAAGCAACATGAACCCACTGTTGTTACTTCCTCACAACAGTTGGAGATATCTCAACCCAAGCAAACTCCTCAAGAATCCTCACAAAAGGATCTTGTTGTAAGCCAAAGGGAAACTCATACTGAGGCATATGAGTCACTTGACCATATGTTTACAAGTCCATCTCCCATGGCTAATCAGCTTCTTACTCCACCCACATCACCACCACATGTTCCACAAACCATGCAACCACTGTTTGAAGCAATTGACAAAACTAAGGAAAACCCCAGTTCCTCTCCTTCACCTGTCACAGAGAGTATACCTCCACAAGTGACTGGGGCTGAGAAAAGTCAATCTGCTATCCCACAAACAGAAGAGAAGGTTATATTCCCAGAGTTTAATGTAACTTCTGGTGAGGTTTCAAGAGAAGCAGCCACTACTGCTGTTGAGACCATTGTCTCACAGCAGGACAGTGGTTCCATAGATAAGACTTCCTTGAAGGCAACAACTGATGAGGCCACCATTGTGTCCCCAAAATCAGTTGGAAGTCCCCAGTACCAAGAAAAAGGGGCAGCAGGTTCTCATTCCATGGACTCACCTCCTAGGACTGAACCAGCTAGAACTACCACTGGTAGGGATTCAGCTGATCCTATTAACTTAGGTGATGAATCAAAACTACAAGAATTGACGGCTAAGGTTCAAAACCTTGAATCCTCTGTTGCTGACATCAAAACTGATGTTAAGTCAATATTGGAAACATTGGGCAACTTTACAAAAAGTCAACCATCCACCTCTGATATTGCTAATGAGCTATGGAAATCTGTTTCCCCCATCATCATAGCTCACAGAAAATTGGCAGATCAGACACAAGAAACCTACATGACATTGATCAGAAACATGGTGGATGCCAGATTTAATGCCACCAAGGCTGACATCAAGGTGATCAAGGAACATCTGCTGAAGACTACTGGCCTTGCCCCTACCACCATTCTCAGAGATGAAAATGATAATGAATTTACTGCTGATGATGCCAAAAAGGGGGAGAGTGGCAGAGATAGGCTGCCAAAGCTAAATCCATTTGGTGCACCACCCTCTCAAAAGGGTAAGCCAGCTGCTGACAAACCAGAGTCTACAAAATCAGCACCACAACCACAACAACCAAGTGTTCAAACCCCTGTTGCTGAACCAGCTCAAACAACCAAGGCAAAGGAAGTTGATACCTCTGCCAATGAAAAGGCTGATAAAGCTGCTCAAGACAAATTGAAAAGGGCTGACACTTTGGAAGCTAAAGCAGAGTTGTTGGTGCAGCTTAAAAAGGAACAACAGCAAGAAGTGGAAGATGTGAGTTCCTCTAAAAGAAAGAAAATGCCAGCCAAACATACAAGGAAACCACCATCCAAGCTATCTACTGAAACCTCTGCTGTTGAAACACCTGTTGCCACAACCACTGCTCCCAAAACCACTGCCACCACAACCTCTGCTACCCAAACCACTGAAACCAAAACCACTGCTACCAAAACATCTGTTCCAACCAAACCAATCACAACATCATCAACCACTAAACCAATCACAAAACCAGCCACTAGACAAACAACAACCAAACCTACCACAACACAACCAAAAACCCAAACAACTGCTGGTTCTACAAAAGGACCAACAGATGTTAACCAAACCACTGCCACATCCTCTCCCTCACCAAAAATCTTGTAGAGCAGAAAAAGGAAATCCACCTTTGTTATACAAGATGAAAACATTCACACCACACCACCTAACACCCCAATCACTCAATCCACACCAGTCAATGCCATTCCACTTTCATCTTTCTCACCTCACACATCACAATTCAGATCCCACAGACCACCACCAACCATCACACCATTGGCTGAGAAGTATCCTCTTGAGCTGGATTTAATCAAGGGGGAACTTCAATCCTTCTATAATACTGATCAGCCATCAGATAGATCCTTCCCTTCTCTTAAAGGCTTCCCTGTTCCTCTCAACATTGATACTTATCTAAAATAGAAGAGTGAACAGGCTGATGCTGTCATCAAAGAGAAATGTAAAGGGAATGATGACAGGACTGCTCAGGGCATCCATTCAGCAGAGCTTAGCAAAGTAAGAAGGATTGAAGACTTTGCTAAGACCCTGAGCAATTCCATGTCTTCCATGCCTCTTAGCAAAGATATGGAGATGGAGGTTAGGGATTCACTACTAGAACAGATCTTGGCCACCAAGCCTTACAAAGCAACCAAAAATCAATTCACAGGCTGGACCACACATGCTCTCAGAGAAGAACTTATAAGAATTGAGAGCATGGCCAAGAATCCTCCTACAAAGGCCTCTGCCCCTGATTTCAGTAAAGGGAGAGATCAAGCTAGAGCTTTGAAATTCAAAAGAATGAGACAAGAGCTTGTAGCTGCCAAGTATGGAGAGATGAGATCTGTTGCTAGATGGTCTGAGATCAGATTGATTGAAACTTATAAGAAATTGGAAGAAGAAAGAAAGACCAACCCTAACCTACCAAGAAAACCTATCTATGATGATGCACCAAAGAGACCACTACAGGCCTTTACACTTGACAGTTTGCTGGAAACCTCTGATCTCTCCATTGCTGCTAGAAGACAATTCAAGAAGCAGAAGGAGATGACAGAAGAGGAACAAAAACAGTTCACTGATACTTTTGTAAAATCAACCAGATCAGATATTTCTCTGACCCTGTCACAGAGAAATTCAGAGAACTCATTGGCAGGCCTCCATCACCTAACTCATCAAGAATAAAGATGCATCCCAGTCACTCCTCTGATTCTAAAATTCTAAAATGGAAGTCTGACAAAGACACCCATGAATTGACATTGCTCAGATCAGATGGTAGTGTTCAGAAGCTAAGCATGGATGATGCACCTGGCCTATGTGCTGAAGATCTCCAAACTCTTCTGAATTTGACACTGGAAAGAGATGCTGAAGACCTCTTCTCTCTAAGCTTTGAATTGCAACTCAAAGGTCAAATAAGAGAAAATCTGATGAGAAATAAAGATCAAGAATAAAGCAGAGTTTTGGCATCATCTGTTCTAGGGGGAGATTGATGGGTCTGCTCACCTGGAGAAGAACAGATGATTAAAAAGCCAAAATATATTAAGTGTTGATCCTTGAATAAAAACAGTTGTTATAATGAAGCTTCTCCCAAAAGTCTGTTGATCCCTAACTGCTGCTGCTTCAATCAACTGTTAAAGATAACTGCTGTTGATGAAAGGTCTGATGAACAAGGTCTGAAGGATAAAAGTCTGATGAAGAACAACTGCTGATCAAAGAACTGAAGAACAAAGGTCTGTTGAACCAACAGCACTTTGGTTCAACAGATGATAGAAGACATCAGACTTTTAGTTTACAGAGTTTTGTATTATCAGTGTTTTCAATGTAACAGTAGTTATAGCTTAGCAGATGTTAGAAGTTGTTAGTCAGTTAGAGGTCACTGTCTAGGTGACGTCAGCAACTGATCATCAGAGGTTTGAGTCTGTCTATAAATAGAACAGTACTTGTACTGTTCTATTCATCACTCGTCATTCTCTTTCAGACAAACATTCTCTGAGTGATCAGGCTGAGGGGGAGTTTAATTGTACAATTGTAACCTTTCGATTAAAAACAATTATTCTCTATGTTTTGATTTATAGTTTATTCCGCTGCACTTTCCATTTATACTTCATTCATTTATTCATACTTAATCAAACAAATCAAAACAAACCAGAACTCAGATCCTAACAGCAGATGTTTTATGTTCGCTGTCTTAGGTGATGTCAGCTGAGATCATCAGAGGTTTAGATTTGTCTATAAATAGAACAGTGATTGTACTGTTCTATTTATCACTCGAAACATTCTCTTAGACAAACAATCATTGAGTGATCAGGCTGAGGGGGAGTACTTGTAGTATTGTAATCTTTCAATCAATGAAAGCTTTCGATTAAAAACATTTATTCTCTTGTTTTCATTTATAGTTTATCATTCCGCTGCACTTTCCATTTATATTTTACTTCATTTATTTCATTGTTCATCTAAACATATCAAAACAATCAAACTCAGATCCTAACAATTAGGCGCGCCAAGGCTGTCTGAAACATCTACCAAGGATGTGTTGAGTAGGTGGGACTCATAGGAGGTCGGTTGTTGTGACTTGTCACACCACACTCGCCTAATTTTACTCTACATTCGATGCCTAGGTTTGGTTTGTTTAGGGACAAGCAAATGTCTAAGTGTGAGGTGATATGATGAGTCCCAAAATTAGAAGGTTTTATATACATGTTTTCACCTAATTATCACCGAAATTCATACTTTTATCTTGGTATTGTCATGGTTTGTTTCCCTTTGATGATAATTGCAGGTGGAAAGTGAAAAGAAATGAAAACCGGCATAACATATAAGGATTTGAAGACTTTCAGAGAAGATCCAGATGAAGCACGGCCGCGCGCATGACTGTGCACGGCCGTGCACCTATCTCAGGTCAGCCAGTCAACATTTCCAAGTCAACAGGAGTCAAATCTGAGGTTTTCTGATGTGCACGGGCGTGCTCCACCTTGTGGCACGGGCGTGCTTTACTATAGCGTGTTCTCTAAGGCTCGACCCGACCAAGACTGACAAGATGGTTACAACATACAGCGAGCACGGGCGTGTCAGTGAAGCAAGCACGGACGTGCCAGCCCTAGTACATAAAATTCTGCACGAAAGGATTCTGCAACAGTACACGCTGCCGAGCAGGGGTGTGCCAAAACATGTGCACGGGCGTGCCGGGGCTATTTTGCCTATAAATAGAGGCCTCCACTCTATATTTGGGGCATCCCTTTTCATCCAGGTTTATCTCACACTTCAGCCACCTTGCGGGTCTTGCAACTGACCTTTGGAGCTTGGGATCACTCCATAAACACCTGTTGATTGAGAGTTGAGAGAGAGATCACTAAAACTCACCCCAAAACCTTCTTTAATCCCACATACACTCACTACTATGTGTTCTGTCAACACCCAATATAGTGTGCAAGTTGTAAAGCCAATGCTTGGCTAGATTAGTTGAGTGTTGCTAGGGTGAAGACTTATCTTGGTATGGATTATATAGTTTTTATTTGTTAAGTGGTGTTGTGTTCTTGTTCAATTCTTTTCACTTAAAACTTTGGTTGATGAATTAACTAGTCTTTGGTCTTGTGGGTGTCTTGGTAGGAAGTGGGAGGACTCATGAGTTTACCCATGCTATGTAAAACCCATGCACTTGTGAGCTAACCTAATCTCGCGAGTAGTGATTGGCCCATTTGTGGGTAGAAATACACACACTTAGTGGCTTAATCCTCTACTATCAAGATCTCACTTAGGGTCAGTACGGTCTTTATATTTGGTCCTAGTGATAAGCCAAGGCTTAATCTTGCGACTTAACTTCATTGTCTATGTTATAGCTTTGGCGCGGGTTAAGAATTGGTGAACCTGTGTTGAAAGAAAACGGTCTTTATTTTCTTTCATCATTATACTGCCGCACAATTAATGATAGACCACTCACTTTTTAAAAGGTTAATTGGTTCAAGTATGTGATACCCGTCGAAATCACAGGTCATATCCGTACATCTAAATATATGTGAATACATTGTGCATAGTATTTCATGCCATCTATTCTGTTAAAATTGGATCATACAGGGTTCCAACGAGACAATCCCGAGACATGCAGTCTAACAGTAGACACATTAGTTAGTAGAAGGCCTCAGGTAGTTAAATATGCCTTACTAGATTATAGGAAATCCATGCAATTGAACAAGAATTCCCAACTAGTTACCCGACAAGGAGAAAATCAAACAATGATCATTAACAAAAGAGGTTACTAACATACATGTAGTAAACTAGTACGTGTACAAACAAATGTCCATTTGTAACCTTAAACTTGATCCGTCTAGACTTGCATGAACATGAGGATCAAACAAACACTTTAACATACATACATGCACAACAAGATCCCATCAAATCCAAGACTATTGCCTTTTGAGGATCTAGTCCACCTTAGTGAACAACACTTACACATGTTGACTTGCAAAAAATTCCTTGTTTTTTCCCAATAGGATTTTCGGTTCTCTATTTCCCAAGGAAAGAAAGTATGTATTCTTTCAGACACTACCTACGACACACTCACACCTCTATGCACACACAAACACACACGGCTCCATACACACATACACATAGGGTGGAGAAGTGACAAACTATCTATACACACATATACATACTCGCATATATATACACACATGTCTATTCCTCTTCAAACACAAGCCTATTAGTTACACACCCATCCATGTTTATCACCAACAAGGCAAGCACTATTCACTTTCACAATTCCCATGTAGTGTTGACCATCCAAAATTGTCATCCAATGCTTACAAGAAATCGGCTAGCATGTTCCCAAGTAAAACACTATTGAGCCAAAGTCAACACCTTACACCAAGATAGCAAAAACATAAAACACTTGAGCATGATCACCTTGTCCAACTTACCACAATTGCAATGCCCCTTCCCCATGCTTCTTTACGGCCGAACCCACCCCACACCAGCAAACAAAACCACAAGTCAAACCCTTACCCCTACAAGACTCCTAGAGAATGTACACTAAGAAAACAAGAGGTTGACTTACCTAGTTTGTGAATCAATGAGACTAGCTCATCCCCTAACCCAATCGGCTATAAATAGGGACCAAGAGAGACATGAGAGACACACCACAACTCCTCTCAACTCACTAACACTTCAGCTCTCTTCCCCTTTCCTTTGCAACCAATCGGCCGAAGCCCAAGGACCCACAAAGGGCTTTGTTCGAACAAGCTTCACTACCAATTAGGAGTCCCAAGTTATTATCTCACATCTAGGAACCTTGAGGAAGGAAGTTAGCTTATTATTTTCTTGTTTTACTCGGCTACATACGTAAGGTATGGTACCCGAACTATAGTCTTGTTTACATGAGAATTTAGTTATGCACATTGGTCACCCGGAGCTTACATATACTCGCACACCTTCACAACACATTTATTCTTGAAACTAACTAACTTTACAACTCAAGTTTTGATAATAAAGGTTCAATGATCTAGTTATGTATACATACACGTTCACATTGATGACTATACATTGGAACACATGGATATGGGCATTGCAAGCACACACACATACATATATATATGTGCGTGCATGTGTGAGAGGGCATGACCTAGCCCAAGAACGACCTATTTACCTACGATAAACAATATACAACATGGTTTGATTTATGAACATGTGTTTAGAATAATAAAACATGTTTTAACTTGCTTAACATGTGCATTTTCTCAAAAACCTAAAGTTATGAATGAATAAGCAAAGACAAAACACTTGGATGTGTCATTTTTACACAAAACAGTCATGAGATATGTCCATGTGCCATCCCTACAAAACTGTGACATAAAGACCACTCGGTAACACTTAGTAAATCACCACATATGTTTTGCCAAAAACAGGAATAAAACATAGCCACCAGGGTAATAGAATGAATATTATTAACTAATACAGTACATGACTCCCGTGGATAGTGGTACAGAGGCCCCTAGTCCATAGGTGTTACAGTCGGGTGAACAGTTGCATGGTAGTTAGAGCCAAACATATACCTAAGTTGCTTTTAACTGCATTTAAGGCTCTTAGACCAGACACACAGTGCCAGATTCAGTTCAGTTAGCATCCAGACATCAAGTGAGTATTCACGGCCCCTTTTTACAGTTTGTACATTTTCCGGGGGAAAAACATGCGTACAGTTTTCAGTTACAATACATGACTATTATGTGAACATGAGACAGTACAGTTCAGGATCCATTAAGCCCTCGTGTCATTCATCATACCATAACCATTAGCTATGGACTTAGCCATGAAACACCGGGATAGATCTATTGGGTTGACACCCCCACTCTTGGTCAGTCGCTCTGACCGGATGACAGATATCAAAAGAGTGCTTGTATTTCACATTATTTCATTGTCTTTAGTGTACAATGGGCGAGGCACAACATGTCAAGGTTTGGTTATGGACTCATGTCAAATCACATAACGATTATTGCCCTAGCTAGGCAATGATCTAGTCGGTTTTGGATTACATGTCCACCGTATGGAAAACCCGTGAACTCACCAACTTTATGTTGACCCATACATTTTACATGCATGTTTTTCAGGAAATTAGCATGGACTATGGAACTTGCAGGGGTCGCGTTCGAGCATTTGTGGGATACCTTCTTTTGGACCGTTGTGTGGTCATAATAATTGTAGACATTTTCATACAATGGTTTTAGAATTAAACATTTAACTTATGTTGAACGGATTTGCTTGTTTAATGGAAGTTCCTACTTTGTTTTAATTAATGCTCGTGTGACCTTTTGTGCTTGGAAATCTTTCGAAGTCGCACCTCGCGTTTCCGCCTTGGCGGGGTGTGACAAAGTAAGGGATGCATGTGTGCTGGTTAGTCACGACTCCCTTATGATATCAAGTGGTTTCTTGTTCGGTCATGCTCCGGCCACCAACAAGTTGTCCATAAAAGCTTCAAGTGATTAGATGTCTATATTGCAATACTGGGAAGTGGATCACTCGGGGTTGGGTATACACATTCTTGATTAGTCCGTCTATTAGTGTTGAGAGGTGAGCTTACCGGTTCGGGAGACCCTCACTTTACAACAAGAACATATCTCGTTTTGCGAAAACAGTCACCTCTGGAGAATGTTGTAGCAACTCCATGTTAAGCATAAGTGCGCACTTGTTCACACCACTTAACTAACTAACTACTAATAATTCGTCCCAAGATAAAGTTGGATCCCGAAGCAGCACTTTGTTTTGGTATTGATTTTTACTATGGTCACTCTCATTCTCTTTCTTTATTTTTTTCTTTGTTTTTATTAAAGCAACTTAGAACTGAGTAGGGGAAGTCTTATCTTAGGGTTCGATACTTGGTACTTGCTATAGTCTATACTACGCTCGATAGGTCCACTTGCCTATCGTGTGGGTTTAGAATAGTTAGTAGATATCGTTTTACTTTTATAAATTTCAAACTTTGATAAGTGTCTTAATTTGAAGGTCTCATTTAATTACCCTTTTTCACTGAGTCTTGACACTTCCTTCTGGAAAGTGTTGGTTTTAAAAAGGACGTTTAAAAAGACCTAATCCACACGACATCAATAACACATGGCCTAAGCCTCTATTCTAGTGTTTGTATCGTGCTTTCACTTTGGTTATATGTTTGTGGAGGGTAAGCCATACTTAACTCTACCTCGATTCCTAGTTCCTACTAAAACCCCCTCTTATTTTCCTCAGGATTTGAATGTAAACTGGCTATCACGCTTTGTAATGATAGGAATGGTTACTCCAATGTGACTAACGATTTTCTTAACACATATATATAGATTGATAATTTATCTATCTTATAATTGTCTCATATATGCAAGAAATGGGCATACTTACTAAATTCATCAATTATTACTTAAATAGTATCATGCCTATTCCTATGTCGTGAGAGTTTGGTGGTAAAATCCATAGTTATCTTCTCCCATTTCCACTTAGGGATCTCAAGTTGTTGTAAATAACTAGATGTTTCTAACACTATACCTTGACTTTTAGGTAGGCAGCCATCAATTAATCATTTCTTAAATTTTTATACATGTTATCGCTACTAGGGTGTAATATGTATCTGGTCCTTTTAGCTTCGTCTAGCGCCATATCTTATAATTCGACAAAACTAGAAATCCGTATTCGATTGTCGAAACATAATATTTCATCAATTCGAGGCCTTGATAATTTTATATGCCTACCATGCTTTCCTTGTTAATGTGGTTTGCTATCAAGGCTTCTTATTCTGCCTTCTACAATTGGTTTAAGAGATTTATCTTAACACTAATTCTAATTGTGCGGATTCTTATTCATTTCATTCATTCTTTTCTATTGAGTGCATCTACAACCACATTTTCCTTTCAAACCCAGTTCATGTGATCCATGAATGCTATAGGTGTGTTGGTCTATCCGAATGGCATTACTAAGAACTCTTAGTGATAGTACCTTACCTTAAATGTTTTTACTCTTTTTTTATACGTCTTCTGGTGTCACCCTTACTTGTTGATAACCCGGTAGTAAGTCTATCTTAGAAACATACCTCGATTCTTGTAGCTAATCAAAGAGTTCATTGTTCCTTGGTAACAGGTACTTACTCCTTAAAGTGACTATCTTCAAGCCTTTGCAATCGATATACATATGTATTATCATGTTTTTATTCTTAACAAACAGAGTAGGTGCACCACAAGGTGTCATGTTAGGATACATTAATCTTTTTACTCTTTTTTTATACGTCTTCCGGTGTCACCCTTACTTGGTGATAACCCGGTAGTAAGTCTATCTTAGAAACATACCTCGATTCTTGTAGCTAATCAAAGAGTTCATTGTTCCTTGGTAACAGGTACTTACTCCTTAAAGTGACTATCTTCAAGCCTTTGCAATCAATATACATATGTATTATCATGTTTTTATTCTTAACAAACAGAGTAGGTGCACCACAAGGTGTCATGTTAGGATACATTAATCTTGTGTTCATAAGTTTCTAGAGTTGGTTTCTCGAGTCCTCCATTTTAGTTGGGGTGAGACGATACCAGGAATTACTAATAGGGGTCACTTCGGGATCCATTTGGTTCTAAACTTAACCTATCTATTAAGCGGTAGTTTGGGATTATCTTTAACGAATACTTCTGAAAATTCGATGATTACTGGAACCACTCCTAATTTCTTATATTCTTTGGTCTCTAGTGCCTACTAGATAGGCTATGCGACCTTTTCTCATACACTTAGTTTCCTGGATCACGGTAAAGAAACTTATTGGTTTAGTAGTTGTTTCCCTGTGAACGCCAATTTTCTCCCCTTTAGGTTTTTAATTCTAATTTGTCTCATATCACACAATTTCCAAGCTTGGTGATTAACTAACCAATCAACCCCTGCTACTACTTTAGACTCTCTGAGTTTCATTGATGACGTATATGGGTATCAAGGTTTTAGTAATCCGGATGGTAAGATCCTTGATAATCACACGCAGGTCTCGAGTCCCGGGAATGGGTGAATGAGTGTGAACGTGTTTGTTTTCATGTAGTATGTGTTTATAATCATTATGTGACTTGTCGGTATGTGAAAACGTGTTAACATATGTGAAAACGGGGTTTAACGCGCCAAATACCCAATAACAGACCCTGCAGGCGATTAGGGAGCCCTAATCGCCTACAGGAGGGCGAGTAGGAGGGCTTAGGGGGTGATTGGGCAGGGTTAGGGGGCGATTGGGGGCTAATCGCCTGATAAGGCTGCATAATCGCCCATACTGCACCTGATGACTAGAAACGCCTATAAATACCACCCTTGACCTCTAAAACACCATTTGTGCAACCCTAGCCGTCCCATAACCTATCCCAACTCACAAACACCCTCTGGAACTCGTTTTTACATCAAAACAACCATTTCCAAGCTTTACCCATCATTTTCTCCTAAATCCAAGGTGTGTTCTTCATCCCCAAACCTTTAAATGATTATATTTTGTTCCCTAAAAGTCCAGACCTGACTTCTAAATGTTTTTGTCTTTGAAAATCCATTAAAAACCGTTTTTAAACAAACCTAAACCTTTATGCATGTTATATGTGTTATATGTGTTTAAAGGTAGGATTTTTATGATTGAAACATGATTGTTCTTGTGCTATTAAGGTGTTCATGGCTGTTATGAGTTAGTGTGATGATGTCCTAGGAGTTTGGATGGTTTTGGTTGTGTGTTGTTGAGGTTTGATGTTTTGACCCATTTGAATGATTTTGAATGATTAAGGATGTTATGAGGTGTGTTGTTGATTGTATGATGTTAGGGTTTGCTTTAGGATGATGCTAGAGCAGTAGGATACTATCGGACAACGTGGTTACGTGATGAAATCTGGATATTTGCTATTTAGGGCAAGTTCTTGCATGTTGATGTGATGTTTACATGTTAAGTTTGCTATTTTAGGAAAACGCTCGCATTCGGGACTGTTAGAATGATGATAACTTAGGGGTTTTGCTTGAAATATGTTTGTTAATGTGTTAGGATTGATATTGGGTGTTTACACATGTTTCGGATCTGATTTGGAGGGTTAAACGCGCGAAAACGCGTCGCGCAGCTGCAGCAGGCGAGTAGGCATCCTAATCGCCTGATGTAGTAGGCGATTAGGCCCCTTAAGGGGCGATTAGGCCCACAATCGCCTGCTAGCGTAGGCGATTAGCATCCTAATTGCCTGTTGACCAATCCTAATCACCAGTTGACTTTTCCTAATTGCATGCTAAATTCCTAATCGCGTGTACTGCTGTTGTAAGTGTATTTTGACATTCCGAAACCCGATTTGACACCTAGAAACATGATAGGAACCCCGTGACATGCCTAGTAACATAGTAACACGTGTTTGGACTTATTTGTGCGTTATTTGACCTATGTGTTAGACTCGTTGAACTTTAACACATGTTAAGTACTAAGTTGCATGATTTGTATATGTTTGTGTATGAGATGAACACGTGGAATGTCGGGTCACCAATGGGATGTCGAGTCTTGTCTTACGTAGTCTGGTGGTCGGTCAAACACGTTTTTCGGACACATAATGGTCATGGACTGGACTTAGGGATTAATGAACCCGACGGGTTATTAGTCTAACTTGACACATATCTTATGATAGGTCGCCACTAGTTGGGGCTATCATATCACGTAAACGGTTTACTCATTTAACAGAAGACGCAACCTAAGGTGAGTTCACGGCCCCACTTTTTACTGGTTTTGCTTTCGGGGGAGAAACATGCTTAAAACTCTTTTATGACTCATGACTCATTTTCATGTTATACTATGACTTACATATTATTACTATACGGTTCATCAAAAAGTCCCTTAGAAACCACTAACATGGGAATATGGTGGGGAAATGTGGATAGCGCTATTGGGAACTGACAAGCCCCACTCGACGGCTGGAGGCCGGGCGGGTGCATATTGTCTCTAAAATACAAGGCCTACTGGTGATGACTGTAGTCCATAGGAATTAAGGGTCAGTAAACGGCATAGTCAGCAACGGTTTCACCTGTAGTAGTAATCTTATTCTGCGCCTAGCTAGCGTTCTCACAAGCATAGTAGTAACAGTGACGGTAACGGTTTTCGAAGGATCACTTTAAACGTTTAAATAAAACCTGTGAACTCACCAGCATTATATGTTGACTCTTTTAGCTTGTTTTCTCAGGTCGCTAAGGTAGCAGCTGTCAGATAGGCGCACGGAGTCGCACTGGAGTCGTCTCGCGTCTAGGGTCGCATATGCATGTTTTGGGATTATCAAACTCTTAGACTTATGTTTTTGTTTATGCATGACTTTTGTAAACTTTAAATGCTTCCGCACTGTCGAATGTTGGTTTTAATCTTATGCATGGTTTTTATTTACATATGTTTTTACATTTAGACGTTGTTTATTGTGTCCGTTGACTTGGATCCTGGTGTGTCACACGCCTCGCGGTAGAACTCCGCTTGTGGAATTTTCAGGGTGTGACAGATTGGTATCAGAGCCAATGGTTATAGTGAACTAGGACTGCATGTAGAGTCTAGACTATAGCCGAGTCTCACACACTAGACGGTCACATACATTTGAGTCGTGTCTTTTGGTAAACATACTAACCTTGTCGGGGTGTCGGTATCCTTACCACACAGTGTCATATTACCTATCTCATTCTTGGTTATTCCTAGCTTCATTTTATCTTCTTATTCGGGTTTGCAGTCGAGGGAACTTGTTTGTTGATCTTTTGAGTTGGTTATATCTTCCTAAGATGCGGGTACCGGGTGACTTGAGGTTCGAGCTCGGGGCACGCCTTGAGGACCATGTAGAGCAATTTATCAATTCGGGTGCACACGAAATCATAAGTTGAAATGCATGGAAGACTTGGTGGATCTCGTGTTGGGATTAATGGTCACATTCGAACCCGATCCTAGACTCTTCATATCCTCTTGTTTTAGCGTTGGTGATGGGTCTAAGCGTTTGTTTCTTGTCTTTCTCAGAAGATGTCTGGACGCACTGGAGGACGTACTGGGGGACGACGTGGAGGCCGCACTGGTGGGGGTAGAGGTGGTGGTAACATCACCTAGACGTATGATGAGCTCAATGAGATGATGCAGCAACAGTTGGGCGTTCCACTGGCTGCCTTTCAGGCTGCCCAGCAGACTTTCATGGGTGCTGCCGCTCCTCCGGTCCAGGCGGGGGTTGCCTATAAGCGGTTTAAGGATTGTCAGCCCCTCAGCTTCCAAGGTACGGAGGGAGCTGTGGAGTTGCTTTGATGGTTGGAGAAGACTGAGTCGGTGTTTGCTTTATGTGAGACTCCAGCAGTGGATTGGGTGAAGTTTGCTTCGGGGACTTTTGTAGGACCCGCCCTGACGTGGTGGAACTGCGTCACTCAGACACTTGGTCTCGGGGAGGCCAACGCCATGCCTTGGGCGGATTTTGTGCGTAGGTTGAAGGATGATTACTGCCCACGGGAGGAGATCAAGAGGTTGGAACAGGAATACGGGAATCTTAAGATGGTGGGTTATGAGGTTGAGGAGTACACGATCAAGCACAACGAGTTAGCAGTGATGTGCCCAGGTTTGTCGACACCGGAGTACAGGAGGATAGAGCAGTATCTTGCGGGTTTGGTGCCAGAGATTGCTGGGTTGGTGTCTGCGAGGGATCCTACTACTATGTCTGAGGCTGTGTGGTCGGCTACTAAGATGACCAACTTGAAGATTACTGAGGGTGTCTTGCCTCCTAGAGGCTCTTCTGTGAAGGCGCCGGCGGAGAACAAGAGGAAGTGGGAGAGCGTGGAGAAGAGTTCAGCGGTGGTTCAGCGACAACCGACGGCGAAGAAGACTGAAGCTTCAGGGTCAGCGTCAGATCAGAAACAGGGAGGCTATGTTGGGAAGAGCCCTAAGTGTGGGCGTTGTGGTTTTCATCACTATGGTACTTGTGAGAGTTTTTGTTGTGAGCGTTGTCAGCGGACGGGGCATCTTGCAAAGGATTGTAGGGTCAACCTTTCGTCCAGGTCGACTCAGACTGCTGCTACTACTACCCCTGCTCCACAGGGGAACCAGGGTTGCTATCATTGTGGGGAAGCAGGGCACTACAAGCGAAGCTGTCCAAAGTTGAACCAAGGGGGCACAGGGACTGCAGGGAAGGATGGAGACAACGAAGGCGGTGGTCGGATTACTCGTGCTCATGCTTATGTGATCGGTTCTAGGGAGAACCAGGAGGACCCAGACACTGTTACCCGTACGTATTCTTTCTTTTCTCTTATTACGCTTTGGTTTTACTTTTATCCGCATCGTTGTGCGTTCGTGTCTTTGGGTGTTTTCTTTATGGTTTGGTCTCTCTTCCTCATTCTTTGGGTCGATGAGGGTCCTTTGGGGATGTTACTTGGACGGTACCGGTGGGTTAGTTATACCGATCATAGTAGTCTCTAGTAGGCCTTTGATCGGGGGGTCTCTAGTCTTATATTCACATTTGGGGGAAGTGGTTTCCCGGTTGTTACTGTCACGTTTTGGTTCATGACCTTCACTCGTTGTATTTTGGGGAAACGTTACTTGGGCACACACAGAGGTCGACACTCATCACTGTTGAAGCCGAAAGAATCTCGGGACGAGATTCCTTTCAACAGGGGGATGATGTGACGACCCGGAAAAATTTTCTTCTCATTTGTTCTCTCTCTTCGACTTCGGGAAATTTTCGGGACGAAAATTCTTTCAACAGGGGGATGATGTGACACCCGGCAAACTCCGGTAATTAACTTTTTGAAAACTCAGTAAGTCTACCTTAGCGAGTCGTGCATACATTACACATGACAGGGTCAGTCGAGTCGAGTCGTGCATCATTGGGGTTTTAACACACGCAGGTCTCGAGTCCTGAGAATTGGTGAATGAGTGTGAACGTGTTTGTTTTCATGTATTATGTGTTTATAATCATTAT
Source organism: Ambrosia artemisiifolia (assembly GCA_032199755.1). Lineage (NCBI taxonomy): Eukaryota > Viridiplantae > Streptophyta > Magnoliopsida > Asterales > Asteraceae > Ambrosia > Ambrosia artemisiifolia. The sequence goes on along the minus strand of CM063526.1, from coordinate 1,307,164 downwards.
GTGACTTGTCGGTATGTGAAAACGTGTTAACATATGTTAAAACGGGGTTTAACACCCCAAATACCCAATAACAGACCCTGCAGGCGATTAGGGAGCCCTAATCGCCTACAGGAGGGCGAGTAGGAGGGCTTAGGGGGCGATTGGGCAGGGTTAGGGGGCGATTGGGGGCTAATCGCCTGATAAGGCTAGAGATTTGCAGCCCTAATCGCCTGATAAGGCTGCATAATCGCCCATACTGCACCTGACGACTAGAAACGCCTATAAATACCACCCTTGACCTCTAAAACACCATTTGTGCAACCCTAGCCGTCCCATAACCTATCCCAACTCACAAACACCCTCTGGAACTCGTTTTTACATCAAAACAACCATTTCCATGCTTTACCCATCATTTTCTCCTAAATCCAAGGTGTGTTCTTCATCCCCAAACCTTTAAATGATTATATTTTGTTCCCTAAAAGTCCAGACCTGACTTCTAAATGTTTTTGTCTTTGAAAATCCATTAAAAACCGTTTTTAAACAAACCCAAACCTTTATGCATGTTATATATGTTATATGTGTTTAAAGGTAGGATTTTTATGATTGAAACATGATTGTTCTTGTGCTATTAAGGTGTTCATGGCTGTTATGAGTTAGTGTGATGATGTCCTAGGAGTTTGGATGGTTTTGGTTGTGTGTTGTTGAGGTTTGATGTTTTGACCCATTTGAATGATTTTGAATGATTAAAGATGTTATGAGGTGTGTTGTTGATTGTATGATGTTAGGGTTTGCTTTAGGATGATGCTAGAGCAGTAGGATACTATCGGACAACATGGTTACGTGATGAAATCTGGATATTTGCTATTTAGGGCAAGTTCTTGCATGTTGATGTGATATTTTCATGTTAAGTTTGCTATTTTAGGAAAACGCTCGCATTCGGGACTATTAGAATGATGATAACTTAGGGGTTTTGCTTGAAATATGTTTGTTAGTGTGTTAGGATTGATATTGGGTGTTTACACATGTTTCGGATCTGATTTGGAGAGTTAAACGCGCGAAAACGCGTCGCGCAGCTGCAGCAGGCGAGTAGGCATCCTAATCGCCTGATGTAGTAGGCGATTAGGACCCTTAAGGGGCGATTAGGCCCACAATCGCCTGCTAGGGTAGGCGATTAGCATCTTAATTGCCTGTTGACCAATCCTAATCACCAGTTGACTTTTCCTAATTGCATGCTAAATTCCTAATCGCGTGTACTGCTGTTGTAAGTGTATTTTGACATTTCGAAACCCGATTTGACACCTAGAAACATGATAGGAACCCCGTGACATGCCTAGTAACATAGTAACACGTGTTTGGACTTATTTGTGCGTTATTTGACCTATGTGTTAGACTCGTTGAACTTTAACACATGTTAAGTACTAAGTTGCATGATTTGTATATGTTTGTGTATGAGATGAACACGTGGAATGTCGGGTCACCAATGGGATGTCGAGTCTTGTCTTACGTAGTCTGGTGGTCGGTCAAACACGTTTTTCGGACACATAATGGTCATGGACTGGACTTAGGGACTAATGAACCCGACGGGTTATTAGTCTAACTTGACACATATCTTATGATAGGTCGCCACTAGTTGGGGCTATCATATCACGTAAACGGTTTACTCATTTAACAGAAGACGCAACCTAAGGTGAGTTCACGGCCCCACTTTTTACTGGTTTTGCTTTCGGGGGAGAAACATGCTTAAAACTCTTTTATGACTCATGACTCATTTTCATGTTATACTATGGCTTACATATTATTACTATATGGTTCATCAAAAAGTCCCTTAGAAACCACTAACATGGGAATATGGCGGGGAAATGTGGATAGCGCTATTGGGAACTGACAAGCCCCACTCGACGGCTGGAGGCCGGGCGGGTGCATATTGTCTCTAAAACACAAGACCTACCGGTGATGACGGTAGTCCATTGGAATTAAGGGTTAGTAAACGGCATAGTCAGCAATGGTTTCACCCGTAGTAGTAATCTTATTCTGCGCCTAGCTAGCGTTCTCACAAGCATAGTAGTAACAGTGACGGTAACGGTTTTCGAAGGATCACTTTAAACGTTTAAATAAAACCTGTGAACTCACCAGCATTATATGTTGACTCTTTTATCCTGTTTTCTCAGGTCGCTAAGGTAGCAGCTGTCAGATAGGCGCACGGAGTCGCACTGGAGTCGTCTCGCGTCTAGGGTCGCATATGCATGTTTTGGGATTGTCAAACTCTTAGACTTATGTTTTTGTTTATGCATGACTTTTGTAAACTTTGAATGCTTCCGCACTGTCGAATGTAGGTTTTAATCTTATGCATGGTTTTTATTTACGTATGTTTTTACATTTAAACGTTGTTTATTGTGTCCGTTGACTTGGATCCTGGTGTGTCACACGCCTCGCGGTAGAACTCCGCTTGTGGAAATTTCAGGGTGTGACAAAAGTTCTATCTCTTGTTCTATTGGGTTATTCCTTCTATTACTTTAGGACAGTCATTCTTAAAATGTTCTGTCTGTCTCTCTCTCTACATTTGAAACAACTACAAATAGTTATGTGGGGTGTGTCCAGGTTTCTTACAGTTCTACAAACAAACTAGTGACATGGTCTAGAATGTCTTTTTCTACATGTATGACATTTAGGGGGGAGTCCCTATTGCCTCTAAAAAAACTCTAAAATTGGTTCTCCTTTATTTCGGATTATTGTCTTATTTTCTCTTAGCTCCCAGACTTGGATCGAATCTATATAAGTTTTCCCGTCTTCTATTTCATCATATAGGTAGTCGGATTGCTGCCTTGCTTAGCATGCGGTATATTGTGGATAGTCCCCATATAAATATCTGGGTATCCTTTTCTTCTATTGTTACTAAATATGGTAACAACCTAGAGAACTCATTAAACTTGGCTACATGCTCGCATGTCCTAGTTCTCTATCTAGTTGTATAAACTCTTTTTTTTTTAATTTTTTTGTTTCACTTAGGGGGAAAATTATTGATTAGTCAAGTAAATGAATTCTTCCCGTGTTAGGCGATGGGTCAAATCATCTCCAAGAGTTTCCTTCTGGATTCTCATCTAGAATAATCCTTCATACTTAAATACATGAACGACAACCTAACTTTGTTCCTTTCTAGGAAATCGCCGATATTTAGGATAGATTCTACTTTGCTCTGCCATTCAAGTGCTTTGATAGTACTTTTCTTTCCATCAAATGTGAGAGGCTTACAAGGAATGAAGGTATGGTAATAATATTCTCTAGAGAAATTTGTTTACGTCCTTAAGTTTTTAACTTTTAAGAGGGAATTTTTAAATTAACATAACGTGGTGTGGTACTTAGTTATGTTACAATGGTAAATATAACAACAACTTCCCTTTATAAATATATCTTATATCAGGACATAACAACACAAGCCTTCTAAATTTCTACAGAGTATCTTGTAACCTTTGTCTCATATTTGTATAAGTAAATAAATATATTGAAAGCATATCAATGGAAGTTGTGGACAATAGTCTCAGTTTTATTTCTGATCTGAACCCCGGGAAAGATATGTGGAGTACGAAGGCATGTGTTATACGAAAATGGAAACAAAATTTTAAGTTGGAGCTCATATTGATCGATGAAAAGGTATGGTCATTGATATGATTGTTTATGTTTATTTATATTTTGTTTTAGGTTAATGTTGTTATCTTATGTTCATGTTATATACTTATATCTATAATTTGAAAAAGTTGCTGTGTTTGATGTTTGTGTTTTGTTTATGATTATTCCAGGGTGATAAGATTCAGGCGTCTATTAAAAGTCATTTGGTGCAACAATTTGACACTAAAGTTCATGAAGAAGATTTTGTTGTTCTCTCCAAATTTGGTGTTGGTGAAAACAAGGACGCATACACTGTTGTTGCGCATGTTTTTAAAATAGTTTTTTATCATTGTACTACTATGAAGCATAATGTCCGATGGGGAGGTGTTGAGTATGGGTTCAGGTTCATTCCATTTAAAGATATTCTGAGTGGAGAAGCAAATAAACTTTTGACTGTTGGTCAGTATATTCTGATATTTTATGTTACTAAGGTTTTTTATGGTTTAATTTGTAAAAATTGTTGATTTAGTTTTATTTTGTATTTTGTGCTGTAGATGTTGCTGGTAGTCTTATTTGTCATGGTGATTTGGATGTGTTTGGAAAAGGTTCAAAATTAACCCAAAGGATGAACTTTAATCATCAAGATTTGGAGTAAGTTTTGACTTGTATTTTTTATAAATTTTCTTTGTTGTAATGTTTTGAAAACTTAATACATATAATCATTTGTGTAATAAATCGTAAGGATTAATGATGTGGTGTAGTAAATGCGATGAAGAATATTCTCTTAAGTTAAAGGACTTGTATGTTATTTAGTGATGTAATAAATGTTGTATATGTAATGTTGACTTTCACTTTTTTTAATATGTATTTACAATGTTAAAATTATTGTTTGCATGTAGAGGTACCATTTTAAGATGTACAATGTGGAATGATTATGCAGTACTGTTTAAGAAGCTCATTTCTAATAATCCAGCTAAAGTTAAGGACTGGAAAGGTAAGTTTGTGTTAGTTTTGGGTATTTTTAAATAATTGTTAACGTGAAACAAAGTCACTAAGTATATGTATATTGTTATATATAAAACAAATTACTATACAAAGCGACAAGTATGGAACTCTACTGTTTCTGAATGTAGAAATTGATGAAGTTAACCAATTAAGGAGAAGGTATAATTTTTAGAACAATTTTATACAGGAAATGTATAACTTTTTTCGCCATTCTTTTGAGTCTCCTAGGTCATTTTTTATGTTAATTCTTTTTGCCATTTTTCAGTCTTCTTAAAAAGCAAGTTCAAGAATCTGGTTCTACATATCAAGCACTACGTTCGTCTGACTTTGTTCACTCATTGCATCAAGAATTCGTTGTGTCAACTCCGAAGAAAGATATTGACAAACTTAGCGAAATCCAAACGGTTTTAATATTTTTGTAATAGATTACATACTTGTTTATTACATTTAATTAGTTTTTTATATCTGATTCAAAATAATTATCAATATATTGTTGTATTGCAGGCAATGTGTTGTGTTCTGGTTGCAAGTATAAAACTTGTGCAACAAGGGTATGGTTGGTTTTATGTTGCTTGCAGCAAATGTTTTAGAAAGGTGCTAACTAAATCAGAGTACTTACAAACTTTTCTAAAAGTTTCTAAAAAATTATCGAGTTGCCTCTTACAGCCTTGGTTTGTCCTAAATGCGAGTGTGAATGTAAATTCGTTATAACAAAGTAAGATAAAATGTTTATTTACAATTTTTTCATGTTTTATAAGATTCAGTTAACTTATTGTAAGTTATTTATCTCAGGTTTAAGGTTCAAGTCAGGGTTCAGGATCAGAGTGGTAGTGTGTCGTTTATGATGTTTGATAGAGATGTGTCCAGTATTGTTGGTTGATCGGCAAGTGAAATAATGGAAAGACAAATGAAGCTTGATGATACTGAAGGCTTTCCGCAAGAATTATTTATGCTGCTAGATAAGGTTTTGGCTTTCAAGATTGAAGTTTCTGAATACAAACATAAAAATGACTATCCTGTCTACACTGTTCACAAGATATGTGATGATCCCACAATAATTGTTGAGTTGGTTATGGGCAGTGATTATGAAAATGATAATTCTGGAGAGGTATTTAATTACTTTTGGGTTGTTTTGTTAAATTTTGTAAAAAAATAATTTGAAGTTGAGTGTTACTTTTTTTTTTTTTGATCACTTCTTAGGTTAGTCAGGAAGATGATGAGTACAAGTGTGCTAAACTTGATGAATTTTCTGATGATGCTTTCCAAATGTTATCAAAAGTGAGTATTTATTTTTTCAAGTTCTTTAAGGTATCCAAAGACTTTGTTTTCTTCAATTTAATAGTTCATAGTTTTTATTATTTATTTTTTTGTAGGATGTTTTTTCTATTACTACGGAGTCTTCCGTCGATGAAGGTTTAAAGGATTCTGCTACAAGGTCCAATGGAAAAAGGAGTATCGAAGACGCCGATATTTTAAACGTTGATGAACTATCCTTTACTGCCAAAAGAAGCCGAAGCAGAGTTTCTAAGATGAAAATTATGTGATTATGGAGTAAAGATTATATGAAAATTTAGTAGAAAGTTTAATTTTTGGGAATGTTTAAAGTTGAACCACCTGTATTCAGTTTTAGCAGAAAATATTAATACTTTGTAAGATGGCAATTAATTTCAAGTAATCACTTTTGTAATTGATATTTATTACTATGAATAATATCATTAGTTTTCTGTTAATACCTTTAGTCTATTGTATTTAAATACTTAATTGAAGTAAATATTGGGCATTTGATTAGTTTTAAATACATAACATTCATATTTTTATCAAGTACATACATATGTTTCCAACTCTGAAAGTAATCTCGAGATAGAACTCTTAGCAAATCATTTGTTTATTGAAAATGTTGAAACTAAATGTTTTTGTCATAATAATTTGTTATTCAAAACTCTGCTGTTTCATTTAATACGAAAACGTTTTAATCAAAGTTTTTAACTTTGTTATATTATCAGAAATATAACATATGTTCTGTTAAAAAACATTATACTACAAACAAACAACGATTGAATGAAATCAGTTATTTAATCCTAAACAATCATTTATTGCCAAATCTCAATTGTAAATTAATCTTGAGTCTTCACTTTTTTTACTTGATTGATTGTTTTTCTGGTAAGATTGGTTGAAGAGGAACCACGTTTCTTTTGAGTGTTCTGTTTAGGAGGTTGCTGTTCATCAGGATAAATTGGCTTTCTTGGCAGACTTGGATTCTTTTGTTTGTTTATCTCCAGTAGTTTGTAGGTTTCAACCAAAACTAATTCAGACCATCTGGCAACATATCTCATTTCACCATATTTTGCTTCAACTAACTCTTGTCTCATTCTCTTGAATTTTAAATCTTTTTTAGCTTCATTTTCTTTGTCCTTCTTCGAGTTAGGTGGAGTTTTTTTTCTGATTCTTATGATCTTTAAGCAAGCCTTCACTTTTGTATATTTCAGCCCTGAGTTCTTCAGAAGTCCATCCAGCAAATTGTCTTTCATTGACGTTGTAAAATTTGAGACTTAAAAGATGATCAATGAATTCTTTTCTTACATTTCTCTCCACTTCAGAAGTTGTATTTCTTTCATGCATTTTCTGGCTCAGTTCCAATGCAAAGTCTTTTATTTTACTAAGCTTATGAAGCAGTTCTTGCTGGATTCCATGAGCCGTGATGTTATCTTTGTCTTTGCATTGGGTTTTGATACTCATTTCAGTCTGTTGCCGTTTGATCTCCAAATACTGCTTAATATTCCTAGGTGTAACGTTCGTAATTTTCAATTTACTTGGTAATTTTATAAAGCCGTTGGATCTTAACGATTTGTATTTTTGATTTTTCTTGTACAAATAATTATTTAACAAATCCACTAGTCTCGACATCTTAACGCGTTCTAAAATTTTTTTTTTTTTCGTAACATTTTAACATCGTATAATCATAATATATAATAATAATATAGGTTATATATAAAAAAAGGGCTAAAAAAAAATAATTGCACGGGCTGGGACTCGAACCCGAGTCCCCAGCCGGCCCAATGCCTTACACACATAATCCCACACCAACTGGGCTACGACCCATTGTCTGTTTTATACCAACTCATTTTAAACTTAACCCTTTCCTTCCTTACCCCAGTCAAATAACAAAGTCAAAACCCATTACCACCGACACATTTTACTCAAAATCACGCGCCTTCGATCTGTTTTTAGAAACAATTACCATTGATTCTTGATCAACACGACAATCCTCGTCAATGCCAGCTATCTATTACGTATAATCATTCCAAATTAAAGCCTATTTACACGTTTATATTTAAAACCGGTCAAAACCTTCCAATTCATGAATCCGTAGGTGTTAGTATAAATTGAACCATCCATGAGACCCTAAAAGCGCCGAAAACTCATTCCCCATTCTCAATTTTCTCTGTTCTTCGCTGTAATCACACAATCAAGCCTTGTTTGACTTTTGAGTTGACTCGTGTTCTTACTTCAAGAACGGTTCTGTAAGTTGTAAATCTTCTGGTGTTTTTAATCTCTGAAATCAGTCGACCAATAACCCTATACAAATAAGGGTTATTGGTTCACGTATTACTCGATTGAAAAATCTAGGGTTGTTCATGATGATTTGGGGAAGATGACTCCCAGGCGAGTCTGTTTTTACTTAATACGAAATAAACTAAACACAAACTGATATGCAGATCAGTTGGTTAACCACCCATGTGGTAAAGCTTTGGACCGGCCCAGACACGGGTTCGATCCCTAGCATATGCACACTTTTATTTTTAAACCCCTTTAAACATGTATATATTCACTATTATTTTTTTTTAAATGGTTTTAAAATACTAAAAGTGTTTATTAACTTCTACAAAAATTATTTTATGATATTCTAATAAAAAAACTTATCATGCAATTTTTAGTTTTCCAAAAATCATTTATTTAATATATATTATAAATATTACAAGTTTATTCTATTATAATTATAAAATTCTATAAAAATATCAAAACGATTTTATAAAATTCCACAAAAATTATCCTAAACTTATAAAACAATAAACACTCCAGAAATAATTTTTATTTCTGAAAAATCATTTATTTAATATTTTTAATCGATTTTTGTTACTTTAATCATATTAAATTCATAATAAATTCATTTTTCATCATTTTTGTACCAAAATTTCACAGAAAATATTTTTAATAATTTGGAACAGTAAGATAAATTTACAATCTGAAATATATGAATTTTTAATATTTTTAATTATTAATACCGCGTTTTGACAAATAAATTATTATGTATTATATATTCTTTAATTAAGAAAATAATTTTATAAAAATTATTTTCACACTATAATATTTTAGTACAACCACCTCCAATTTAGATTCTACAAAAAGTCCATTTATTTATTTATTTTCTTAATTTCTTTTACTTATCATTTAATAAACAATTATTTCAATTTAAATATTAAACGTTTGTCTATCCCCCAAATTAGAAACCCTAGAATACCTTTAGACTAGAAACTTAGACTTACTTATTACCTTGAACTTAGGGTAATACTTGGAATCATTTGTGCCACATTTAGACTATTTCAAAGGATTCAAGACTTGTGCTAAGGTGAGTTTACGTAACCATGTTTATGCAATTCTTTATACGTGCAACATTATACTTAAGCAATTCTACATACATGTCTAGTTGTAAACTTTAATGCCTCATGATTTAGACAACAACAACAGTTTCAACAAGTTTCAACATTACATAATCATTAGCTATGGCCAAGCCGGCGATACTCAATAATAGATCTATTGGATTGACAATCCCACCTAGATTCGTTGACCATCTTTTATGGGGAGCGCGGGTGATTGTTATCGTTCCAACATATATTAAGGTGAACCGTGGATAACGGGATGGACCTAAACTAGTCGGAGGTTTGATTATGTCGATTCAACACTTCATGTTTATTCATGTAGACTTAAACTTACGATAGACATATGAATTGCTAAACTTTTATACTTAAACTATTTGCTTAACATGACTTATGTATTCTCACCAACTTCTAGTTGACCCCCCCATTTTTACAACTCAACAGGAAATAATGAGGCATGAAGATTAGAGTACTAGCATGAGAAGATCTCTATTGAAGTTTATGCTTGTTTGGATTATTTGATGTTCTAGACTTTTATTTAAAACTTTGTTATGTAATTCGACTTTGGATATTTTGCCTTAATTATATTTCAATTAAAATTTGTCTACCATGTGCTACTGAACAATCATTCTTACGTGACACCTCGATGTTTCCGCCATCGGTTGGGGTGTTACACTAGGTTTCTCGAAACCTTCAATAGATGTAAAAGTTAGTGATGAAGGATCGTCTGTTAAATAGAAAGATTCTATCTCAGGTTTGATTATTAATATTTCAAGAGGATATTTAGCTGGCAATGGTTCTAAATACGGTGGTTGGTAGATTACAAGAGCCGTTGTTTTCGGAACATTCATTTCCGGGTTGAAAGAAGCAGCAGATGTTATTTGGATTGTTGATTGATGTTGCAATGTTGTGGGTTGTGTAAAAGAATTTGTAGTGGTGATGACTGATGTTGTTGAATATTGAATGGGTAGTTTACAAACTTCTGCAGTTAATTTTCTGACAGCCGTGTCATTGATACTTGATGTTTTCATGCCTGTTAGCTCCTGTTGCCAAGTTGTTGGGAAGTCTCTAAATTCAGTTGTACGTGTAACATTTGTTCCGATATTTTCTGTCCCAACAGAAACAGCAGCAAATTGTTTTGCTTCCTCATCAACAATGTTTGAAGCTGTAGTAGAAACGGGTTTATCAGATGTTTGCAGATCAATTGTTTGATCTTTTTTCCCCTTTTTGTTTTCATCAACATCGACGTTTGTTTCAAAAACAAAACTTGGAGCAGATCCAGTTGTCCTTAACAGATGATCTTTAAATGCTTTCATATCAGTTTTAGTAACTCTGTATAAAGCATCCACTTTCATGCTCAAGGACTCCATCTCAGACTTGTGTTTGATCTCTGCGAAATGTTGTTGACCCTGGATTATTGAGTCAGCAGATTTCCATAGTTCATTGGTAGCTTCTGTGATTTTCTCTATGAACGTTTCTTTCATTTCATCAGATTTTGTAAATAAGGCTTCAAGTTTAGTTACCCTTTTCGCCAAATTCTGATTTTTGGAAGCCTTTGTTAAACTAACAGGATGTTGTGCATTCCCAACAGTTGTTGTTGTATTTGTTTCAATGTTTTCAACAAGTGGAAGCTTTTGTGAGTTTTTATCAGTTTCAACTATAGCAGAAGTTACAGTTGTGTTATCAATTTCAATTGTAACTTCAATTTTTTTTTCCTGCAAGGATGCTTGATTTGTCTTATCAGTTTCTATCTCAAAAACAGTTGTTTCAGTTGTTATAGTTACAACTTCATATGAAGTACCAACAGGAATCTCTTGCAAGTCCGAGAGAGTGGCGTTCTCTGGCTGTGGGCTAGATGATTGATTTCTTTCATCAACACTCTCTTCTTGCTGTGTATTCTCAGTGATGGGTGTTTGAGAGTGACTGTTTCCAGTTTCAGATTTATTAATTGCCTCAAACAATGTATTAAAGGTAGCTGGAATTTTTGTTGCTGCATGTGAGGGTGACGGTGGTGGAGTTAAAAGACATCCAGCTCCAGGAGAAGGACTTTTAAACAAATGTACAACTGAATCATCTATGTCATTTTGTATGTGTTCTTCATTTACATGATGATCAAGTTGATATGATAGATTGACAATATCTATTATTGGTGTTATTTCCATTGCTTCAGTGGGAGCATCAACAGTTGTTTGCTGTTCTTCTGTGGTTGTAGTAGTTTCCTTTGGCTTCTGAAACTCTAGAGATACAGTGTTTCTCTTCTTTTTGATTTTCTTTTTTATTGGTGGTTTCTTTGTTGAAATCACTAGGATGATTTCCATACAACTGTTTGTGGTTTCGTTTCCAGCAGGAGCAATTGAGTCCACAATAGATGTTACAACAACAGATGTTGAAGTATCACTGTTTGTTTGTTTTTTAGAACTTTTACCTCTAATGAGGTTTTCTGTACTTTTAGCATCCAGCATTCTTGTAAAAGTTTCATTCGATAAGCTATTAATTGTAATAGCTACCCCTTTTTTAAAATCATTATCAGGCAATAGTTTTTGTAAGCAGAAACTCAACAATCTTGGATATAGTAAAAAAGCATTACGAGATCCAGATTTTATAGCCTTTACATTAGACACTAAATCAGTAAATACTGTCTGAGACAAATTGAAATCACTCTCCATTAAAATTGCATATCCCAGATACTGTGTTTTCAATGGTATCTCATTAAATGATTTTGTTTTTGCAGAGAGACATATAAGAAGGGTATGAAAAAAAACTTCATTGGTGGGGGAAAATTTGGTTTAAACATTGTGGATGCAATCAATTGACCTTCGTACCCTCTCTCTCAATTAACTCTATCTGACCTTCATTTTTCTGAAAAGAAATATTACCTTGCAAATCGTTTAGGGAGAATGTGTTGCAGATGAATTCCGGTGTTATCTCGATATCTGTATTTTGGAGACAACTGCATAAGGCATTTTATCTTTCTCTCGGCACTCGGCTTTATTCCAGAATTCTTTCAGAGTATCCACATATATTGGAGCATTAGCGGTGAGGATTGGTAGGTATTTGGATTTGGAGAGCACATCGATTATAGAGTGAAATTGATGGTTATGTTGTGTTTTAACCAGATATGGTAGATAGTTATGAGGGGTTTTTAATTGAAGATCCATACTAAAGATTGAAACAAACCAATTGAATTCAAATTAGGAATGGAATACGATAGGAGATTTTAAAATTCGTAGTCAAATGGATTTAGGTCGTAATTGATAGTGAAGCGTTTTTCTGGTGTTTGAATAGAATAAGTTAGTGGAAATATCGAATAAGAGGGGTTTTGTGTATGAAAAATTGTGGGTGACGTATCAAAAGTGATGCTGGCGTGTTCAAAGTTGTCGGTAAACATATGTTCATAAGTCAACATGCATTTTAAAGGTCTATGTCATATGGTCAAATATTATTGAAATTTCTTAATGGATGGCAGTTGCGTGAAAACAGTTGTTTACGACTTAACAGATGTTGTCAAACAGTATATAAATTATAATGAATTTTTCATTACAGAGTTTATGTTAGAAAATCTATTGATAAGTCAACATAAATGTATAATAGAGTATGCAATTTAATGATTAACATAATGGTTACAAATATTTGACATTATAAAAAAACTTATTTTGTTATTTTTTATGTTCTTATTTTGTTTCAATCTATATAAAATGAGCAAATCTTAACAGTTATTTTTTTACTCTATTTAAAACCATGGAATTTCAACAGTCTCTTTTCAAGTTTATATTCCTTAAACGATTGTCACTTTCCTACTTTGTATTCAGATGCATAATGATATTTTGTCAAATTCATTTCAAGAAGTGTTCTTAAAGATTCTTACAATCAAATAACTGTTAACATTAAACATGCTCTAAATTCTGATACGGTTTGTATAAAACCATCTGTTTACATGTGAACATTCGTTATAAAACAGAGTATATAAGAAATTGAAGATATATAACTATGAGTACTATATAATTTGTCAAAGTTATTATTATTTTAGTTCTTTAATATTATAAATTAAAAATAAGTATTATATACAATAAATTAGTGTCATTTTTTAAATAAAATAATCTAGATTCTTCTTTTCTATTGCAGGTCTTATAGACTCTTAGCTGTTGTCACTGCAAATAATAATTACCACGTTTGAATTTATTGTTGAAAATGACGTCTTATTTTTTATATATTTTGTATTTAAATATAATGTATATTATAAGTAGTAATTATCAATTGAAATAGTAGTCCAGATGGATTTACATTTTCATACACAGTCGTATAAAGTTTCAAAGAACAATGAATTTCGATATTCAGATGAAATCTTCTTAATAGAAATTTTGAGTGAAAGTGTCGATGATGAAAACTTCTTTAAGTCACTTCATGTTGTAAGTTGGTTTTACTCTCATAATTTTGATGTAGTAATAGTTAATTATGAAAATGGTTTTGAAAAATTATTCATCCGAGAGAAAATAGAGTATTTGGATGATTTGGAGTTTCTTGAAGAACTTGAGCAGAAAAAAATGAGCAACATTAATCAGAATACATTTCATCTTAATCTGGAACAAATGATCAGAGCAAGGATAGTGTATTTGAAGGAGAAGTTGGTTATGGAAGAATGAATATGTTATTGGAGTTCAATTGATGAAGATTATCAAATTTAAATCTTTTTATATGTTTGCATTTTCAAATAAGAATATTATTGTATTGTAGTTAAATGATGAAGAAAAATAGGCAAAGCATTTATAATTATTCCTTACAAGTTTTAAAATATAGTATTGCGATGAGAAAGAGTTTCTTGAAGAAGTTCACCAGAAAACAATGACTAACATTAATCGGAATATACAATTTATCTTAATCTGCCATAAATTATCACAACAAGCATATTGTATTTGAAGGAGAAGGTGAAAGAAGTTATGTAAGAATCAATATCTATTGGAGGTCAACTGCTGTAGATGATGAAATTTAAATGTTTTTATATTTCTACATTTTGAAGGAGAAGGTAATGTTTTTATATGTAGATACACGAAGTGCGACTAGTGATTGGATTAGGATTGTTAACATGTGTTAATGAAGTTTTGCTGATGGGCCGAAGGTGGTTAATATGGGCGAAGGTAGAGTTGGTTCGGGCGAAGGTAAAGACTGATCTGAAGAAGATACACATTCGTACCTTGTAGTGGGCGAATGTGGACAAAGTCCACATTCGCACCATGGAAAGGGGCGAATGTGCAGTCATTATATATAGTTTTTGTGTGTTTTCAAGTCAGAGAGAGTTTTAGTTTGTGTGTGTATTGAGGTCAGGTTCAAGTTAAGTTTGTGATAGTGTGTGAGTTGATTAGATTGACTAGGTGATCAATTGTAACAAGTTTTTATCAAAGTTAATCTATGAAAAAGCCTTTGAAATGATGTTTTCTGTGTTTTGATCCGAGGATTATCATTTTGTTCATATCTAGGGTTTCCGCACCTAGATTTGTGACTTGTATGATCATATTTTCCTGTTTTAGCTAAATTCTTTCAACTACAAAGTGGTATCGGAGCCATACGGATCATACAACAACAAAATTGATAATCTCAGAGCTGATTTGGACATAATTTTGGTCAAAATACATCTGTTTTTTATTGAAAATGGTTTTTGAGTGTTTTTGATTGATTTAGAGTTGAATTTGTGGATAAAATCAAGTTTTCCAAGAATTAAAGTTGTTCCAAATCAATTCCGAATCAAAACCTGATAAAGATCATCAAAATCCATAAACTTTTGAAAATCAGAGATCAAAATAACCGTTTTTCAAAGTGTAACCGTTTTTCAGAAGTACAATGGGCGAATCTGGACAGTTGTGGGCGAACCTGACCTAGAGTGGGCGAGAGTGAGTAGTTTCTGTTCGAAAGTGGGGTAGATTTGGTCGAACCTGGAACTTTGACTTTGAATTTTTCACATTCGGGTATACATTTCCACATTCGATTCGTCGGGCCGGCGAATGTGGAATTAGAGTGGTCGAATCTGAGAAAGTTTGGACGAACGTGGATTCTGTTTTAGGATATTTTACATTCTGTTGATTTTCTACATTCGAGTGTTACTGTTTGACCGAAGGTGACTGTTTTTGGACGAAAGTGACTATTTTGGGCGAACGTAGATTTAAGTTTGGAAAATTTTCTAAGTGTTGTGATTTTCGAAGTTCGTGAATATCATGTGGAATTTTCCGACTACCCCGAGACCAGCAACAACACAACCACAACAGCAAGTGATGGACCCATGGACAGTGGCAGCTCAAAAGACGAGCACACAGTCTTCGCAACCGATCAATTACATAGCGATGACTAGCTCGATGCCTTAGAATGTTGCACCTCCAGCACCACAACCTGACTATTGGGGAGTAGTAGCAGCGGTGGTAAATACTCAAACCACCAATGCTATTTCCACACTGATAAATGACTTATCTTCAGGAAGTGGGAATCGGCCACCTAAGCTCATGGACATGCAAGAATATAACCAGTGGCAGAAAAAGTTTAAGATCCATCTAGAAGGCATGGGAGTGGAGGGTGCAGAGGCATGGAGGATGATTGCTAGAGGTTACACTGCACCGGTTTTGGAGAACACCGGTGAACCAGTTCCATTGGAGAGTATGTCAGAGGAGGAGAAAAAGAAGTTTGCTGTGGAGAAGAAAGCTTATTCCCAGTTGACTTAGCCGATCACAAACGACTTACTACATCAGTTTGGGACTTGCACTACGTCTAAGCAACTATGGGATGTGCTCAAGAATAGGCATGATGGGAATGAGAAGACGAGAAGGTTGAGGATGGAGGAGTTGCGAAAGGAGTTTGAGAATTTTACTTATGTTGGAAATGAAACTCTAAAAGAATTAACTCCTAGATATTGTCATTTACTAACTGAGTTGTCTAGTTATGGTATACAGATTCCTATGACAGATTTGGTGGACAAGTTTGCAGATGCTCTACCACCATACTGGGATCAGCATGTGGAAGTTCTCAAGGAGAAAGATGCTTACAAATTCTGGACTATTAATGAGTTTGTGCAGAAGCTGGAGAACAAAGAGCTTGAAGAAAAGAGGAAAGCTAAAAGATCACAGATTCCTCAGAATCCAAGCTTATATTTTGGAGACACTTCAGTACCAGTTGGAAACTCGAGTTCAGGAGGAGTAGTGGCACCACATGTTGCTTGCATTTCCAATGTTATGGAATCACCAAAACCAACCATCAACTACATCGCACAAACCTCATCCTACTCACAACCATCATACACACCACCACCATCACCACGACAACAATACAATAATTCCTACATTTCACCGTTCTCTCCAATGCAGCAAGCAGCATTCTATACTGTAAGCCAATCACAACAACCACCTCAACAAACACAATACATGAACCCAATGACTCAACCCAGTCAACAACCGGTGGTTTTGGAGACTTCTAACTTGGGCAATGTAACTGTTGAAGTTGCTCAGCAACATATTGCACTAGTCTCTGCAATGGTTTCATCTTATAACGGGTTGGTTGCAAGTCAAATTGGGAACAATAATTTGACCAATGAAGACTATGCACAGATTGATAAGGAAGAGATGGAACTTATTGATATCCAGTGGGCTTTTGCGAGCATTATGAGAAGGGCAACGGAGTTTATTGAGAAGACGGGTAGAACTGATTTGGGAACTTCTCCAAATACAACCTACGGGTTCAACAAGGAGAAAGTGACTTGTTTTAATTGTGGAGGGAAAGGTCACTTCAAACGGGAATGCACCCAGCCACCAAAACAAGGTAACAGAAACCCTTTCAATGCTAGCTACCAGAACCGTCAACAACAAAACCAAAACCAAGTTTCTTACCAAAGTAACAACAACTATCAAAACCAAAACAACTACCAAAACCGACAAAACACCTCTAACAACAACCAGAACAGACAACCAAACACAACAAACCAGACTCAAAAGCAATCACCCAACAACACTAACCGAACAGTCATACCGATTACTATACCAAATGAAACCCAACAGAATACAAATCAGAATCAAGCTTTGGTGATTCAGCAGGATGAACGGTTTGATTGGTCGGGATGCAAATAGGTGTTGAGGAGATTAAAACTGGTGGAAATGTGGCTTGTGTTGCCCGACAGGTTGAAACTGAGGAGTCGGTGATAGTTGATAAGCAGGACGAAACTGAGGATGAAGTTGATGAATCTGAGGTAGAAGTGGAAGTGGAAACTGAGCCTGTTGAGGTTAAAGCTGAGGAGTCAAGTCCTGGAGTGGTGATTGACACAGTTTCTGACGTTCATGAGGAGTGTGAATCAATTTATTCAGATTCAGACAGTGAATCAGATACAGAAGCAAGTGTTACATCCTTGGATGATGATATTGATCAGTTGCTAGCAGAGGCAGATTTTCTGAAGACGAGGAAGTCGTGCATTGCTGATGATGCTTTCACCAGGATTGATTATTCCAAGTTTTTCGCTGGAAAGGAAGCTCATTTTGCTTTGATGGCCATGACAGATCCTCCTAAACCTGTAAGTTCTGAGTGTAGTACTGATGTTACTAGTGATAAATACTGTGGTACTTGTGATAGATTGACAGATGAAAACAAAGAACTTCGCGTTCAACGTGATAGTGCTATCATCAACTGTCAATCTACTCGCAAAGAGTTGAATGCTTTCAACAAAGTACTAGATGGCTATAAAAAGGATATTTCCGATCTTAAAAATACTCTTTCATTAAAACAACTTGCAATTAATAACTATATTAATGAAATTGAGAACACTAAGTTGGAAATGGCCGCCATTAAGTGCTTTGCTGAAAAAGTCAATAAGAAGTTGGAAAGTTATAATCACATTGCTTACGTGGTAGACCACATCATTGATGATCAAACCACTAATTACAAGTCTGTGCCTTCTCCGGTGCTCTTTGAAAATCACAATTGTCATCAAGTGACACCGGAGAGCTCGGTAAAATCAGACTCATCATCGGAAAATGAATCTAATACCTCGAGTATTGGTGATCCACATTCCGATGTTAGGCCGATTTTAGGTTTGAATGATGAGGGTGTTACAGTTGAGAGCGTTGATTCAGACTCTGAGAGTGATGATTCTGGTTGTCACCAAAATGTTAATGCATGTGAAATTCCAAAAGAAAATCACATCATTACTAATGAACCAGTGTCACCATCTCAGCATGTGCATCCGATGGCAAATGCACATCGTGAGAAAAAGTCTGAAAAGAATGTGACTAAGAAAGAAATTGAGAAAATTGAGAAAAATGTTAAGAATGAACCTTGTGACAAACCAGTCAGGGTGTTTTATCGGATGGAAGGATCCGATAAGATTATCTCTGACGAGGAATTTCCAATTAAAAATGCTAACTATGCTAAAATTGATAAAATTTGGCAAGAAAGCACCATTTGGTTCCCAAAACATGAGAGAACAAATGAAATCCCACCTGCCATTTTAAAGAAATTGTTTTTGGATGTTCCTCAAGAACCAAAGGTTCATGTCACAGAGTTTATTAAACCCAAAAACAAAGCAAACGGTTTTCATGAGCCTGCTTACTCAAAAGGGCCACACCCTGAGAGTTTGAGGAATCAACAGTATAATGATCAATATCCTGTTCGATCATTTGCTCAACCGAATGCTCCTAATGTTTTTGAGGAATACCGTGCATG
Source organism: Ambrosia artemisiifolia (assembly GCA_032199755.1). Lineage (NCBI taxonomy): Eukaryota > Viridiplantae > Streptophyta > Magnoliopsida > Asterales > Asteraceae > Ambrosia > Ambrosia artemisiifolia. The sequence continues at coordinate 1,288,241 of CM063526.1, read as the reverse complement.
CTTTAAATGCGGGGAGAGAGGGCATTTACTTGCTCACTGCCCGTGTGTAAGGCATAAGAGGCACGAAGTTGAAGTGAGGAATTCCATGAGGAAACCGATTGATCATTACATTCCACCACATAGACGTGTTGTTCCTCAACAACAACAATTTTACAATCAAAACAATTTTTATCAAACGAGGAACAATCGTCCAGTTCAGTATGATCGCAGAAATCGGATTGCTATGGAACATTCATGGAGAAAACCAGTGGTGAACACAACAAATGATAGGCAAAAGGTTCCTCCAAAACCTATTGTCAAGTCAAATGTTGGACCTAAGTCTGTTAAATCAGATAAGGTAACCAAGAAAGTTTCTTTTGCAAACAATGTTCAGAAACCGACTGAGAACCCAAAATCTCAGATTCGTATCTTGAAAAGAACTGAACAATCTTGGACACCAAATGGTTCTCCAGGTGCCTCAACTTCAAAATCCAATGAGAAAAAGGAAAATGTTTTGAATAATCATAAAAAGATTGATCCAAAACAAAGTGTTGATGAGAATGTTTCTTTGAACAATGATATTCCAAGACCCAAGACTCAGGCTTGGGTCCCCCGAAAGAACTAACTGTTTTACTTGATGTGTGCAGGGAGCTTCAGCTGGCCCTCTTAGCAGTCTTTGGATTGTTGATAGTGGAGCTTCAGGCCACATGACAGGGGATCTTGCGTTGTTATTCGACGTGAAGAATATTAATGGTGGATATGTTGCATTTGCTGGGAATAAAGGCGGATATATCACTATGGAAGGGAGCGTGAGTAATGGGATTGTAAGCTTTGAGAGGATTTCATATGTGAAGCAGATAGACTATAATCTGTTGAGCGTCAGTCAAATCTGTGATAAACAATTCACTGTTCATTTTGATGACAAATCCTGCTACATTCTCAAACCAGGCTTCAAAATTCCAAAGGAGTGGGTAATGTTGAAGGCACCTCGCGTCAACAATCTCTATATTCTTGATATGTCCAAGGCGATGACATCCCAGGGGCAAATAACATGTTTTCTATCCAAGGCGACCGAGAAGGAATCGATAATGTGGCACCGAAGAATGGGGCACATTCATCTGAGAAAAATGAATCATCTTGTGAAGAATGGACTTGTCGATGGAGTAAACGTGAAACATTTCCATCTGAATGACAAGTGTGTAAGTTGTAAGAAGGGGAAGCAACACAAACAGTCCCACAAAGTGAAGAAAGTTAACTCTGTTAAGATGCCACTTGAGCGATTGCACATGGATTTATTCGGACCGGTCAAGCGCAAAAGTCATCTTGGGGAGCTTTACTGTTTAGTTGTCATTGACGACTATTCAAGATTTTCATGGGTGATGTGTTTGCAGAATAAAAGTGACATCTTTAACAACTTGAAAGTTCTGTTCACTCGATTGGAGAATCTCTACAACTTGAAGATAAAGAGAATTCGGAGTGATAATGGGACAGAGTTTAAAAACGCCAAGATGGATGAACTTTGTGAAAGCAAAGGAATTCATCATGAATATTCGGCTCCGTACACCCCACAACAGAACGGTGTTGCTGAACGCAAAAACAGGACTCTAATTGAAGCGGCTAGAACAATGCTTGCAGACTCAAATCTTCCAGTAATGTTCTGGAACGAGGCGATTTATGCAAAAAATTATACACTCAATCGGGTTTTAACGGTGAAGAAGTTTGGTAAAACTTCTTATGAACTGTTACACCGACGAAAGCCGAACTTAGAGTATCTAGAACCTTTTGGGGCACCATGCACGATGTTGAATCCGAGCGAGAAGTTTAGTCCTAAAGATGAAGAGGGATACTTTGTTGGATATGCAACCCCGCTCAAACGGGTATACAACAAGCGAACTCGTCGGGTGGAGGATTGGGCTAACGTGGAAGTTCAACGATATACTCAGAATGTGCAAGGGATGGGTCCTGATTGGATGTTTGATTACAAAGATTTCTTTGAATCATTCAATCTAGATAGCTTGGTTGAAGAAGCTGTTATCAGATTACTTTACGAGTGTGAAAACGCGGCGACTTCACCGTTGGTGCGTCCGATCACCGTGAACCCCCTACCAGCTTCTAATGATACCAATGTTCCTGTACCAGAGGAAGAAGTGTTTCAGAAGGCTTCTACTTCGTTAGACTCTTCAGAATCTGAAGATGAACAATTTGAGGAAGTTATTCTTGAACATGCAAAAGAACCAGAGGCACCGCCAGTGAACCCAACTCCAACTCCAGATGTTGCTTCATCGTCTAACACGGGTCATGATCTGGATGCTGTAGAGAACTTGACTATTCAGACGGGAGTTACTGTACCTGAACATTCGGAATCTCGGATTCATCGTATTCACCCGCTGGAGCAAGTTATCGGTGATCCTGGAAGCAGTGTGATGACCAGAGGGCAGCTGCGAAGTGTTAATTCGCCAGAGAGTTTTGGTGCTTTAGCTTTATATGCCAAAATACAAAAATCTGGTAGTCAAAATGATTGGTCGTTTGCGTGTTATGTGTCGCAGGTAGAGCCAAGGACATACAAGGACGCTTTGCTGGAAGACGCCTGGGTTGAAGCAATGCAGGAGGAGTTATTACAATTTCAGAAATTGGGGGTTTGGACGCTCACTGATTTACCGCCTGGAAGAAAGAAGATTGGCACTAAATGGGTGTTTAAGTGCAAGAAGGATGATCGTGGTGTTATAGTTCGTAACAATGCCAGATTGGTTGTGCAGGGATTCCATCAAATCGAAGGGATTGATTATAACGAAATCTATGTTCCTGTAGCACGCATTGAAGCTATTCGGATGTTTCTTGCGTTTGCTTCCTATAAGATATTCAAAGTTTATCAGATGGACGTCAAGAGCGCATTTCTGTACGGGAAAGTCAAAGAAGAGGTTTATGTCGGGCAGCCACCAGGCTTTGAGGACCCAATCCACCGGGATAAGGTCTATGTGCTGAACAAAGCTTTATATGGCTTGCACCAGGCTCCGAGACAGTGGTACGAGGAGCTAAGTACATACCTCATGGCAAAAGGATTTAAGCGCGGACTCGTCGACTGCACCCTATTCACGAAGAAATCAGGGGATGATTTGCTTCTGGTGCAGATATACGTTGATGATATAATATTTGGTTCAACTAATGAGCTTTTATGCAGGGAGTTTGAAACTGTCATGCAGGAAAAGTTCGAGATGAGCGCAATGGGGGAGATGCAGTTTTTCCTAGGCTTGCAGGTGGACCAAAGACCCACGGGGATCTTCATTCACCAGACGAAATACAAATCCGAAGTCTTGAGCTGGTTCCAGATGGAGGATTCCAAGCCGATGGATACCCCGATTCAACCCAATCACGGGATTGGAGTGGACGCTAAGGGGGAGCTGACGGACCCATTTACATACAGAGCAATCATCGGATCTCTGATGTATTTGACAGCATCTCGACCAGATATTATGTTTGCAACGTGTCTCTGTGCCCGCTATCAATCGAAGCCGAAACAAAGTCATCTGACGGCGGTCAAGCGTATCCTTAGATATCTAAAGGGTTGTCCCTCGAGAGGACTTTGGTACCCTAATGATGATGATTTTGATTTCATTGCTTTTAGTGATGCAGATTGGGGCGGCTGTGACAAGGATAGTAAATCCACTACAGCTGGTTGCCAGCTTTTAGGGAGCAGGTTAGTCACCTGGCAATGCAAGAAGCAGACTTCCGTGTCGCTGTCTACCTGTGAAGCCGAGTACATTGCAGCCTCGAGTTGTTGTTCGCAAGTGCTCTGGATCCAACAGCAGATGGTGGATTATGGTTTGCAGTTTCTTAAAACCCCTATTCACTGTGACAACGAAGCCGCTATCGCATTAACTAAAGATACCGGCAATCATTCTAAAGCGAAACATATCCGGATCAAATATCATTTTATCCATGATTGTTACGCTAAAGAATTGATAGATATGGTCAAAATCCATACTGACTATCAACGTGCAGATTTGTTTACTAAAGCTTTTGACAGATCCCGCTTTGAATATCTTTTAAAAGTCAATAACATAAAGGAAAAACAGGACTAATCGGCACCTCGGTTTATCGCTTTTTAGTTTAAAATTTTCTTTAAAGTTTTTATTGTTTTTCAGAAAAATTAAAAACCAAAAAATATGTTCTTTATTTTAGGGGGAGTCATTTTATCAGAAAAACCAAAAACATAGAAAAAAATTCAAAAAGACCTAAAAATTAGAAAAACCAAAAATGATTTCCAGGATTAAAAGAGGAAATGATAGTACATCAGTGGGGATCTGACACAGGCTAAAGATTTGAATAGTAATATGAGGCGTGTGTTGACTATGTGTGATGTGCTGATAGGCTTCGTAGACTAAAAATTGCGTGCATTAGTGATACAAACATAACGAACTACGCGTTCGTGGCTGAACACCTCATGGGCATATGGTCTTAGTACCGTAATTTCGTTTGATAGGAATGCCAAAATCTGAGGTTTCGGGTCGTTATGTTATGGTTATCCAGGATATTCTGATTAAACTTTTGTCGTATTGATTTACGGACCTAGTTTCATCAGAATATTTGCCAAAAGAGCTTAAATGCCAAAACCGAAAGTTACCGAACTGAGGAACTTCATGTTTTATTGATCAAAGATCATTATTACATCGTATTGACTTACTGATGCAAATCAGTAGTTGATATCAGCCTCAACCTAGTATATATGCACATGTTACTCTGCTGCATTCGTTTGCTGACCTGTACACCTCTGTGCTATATACTTTGTAACTAAAACGGATAACTCTGGCATAATCACGCGTTACGACGAAGCTTTGTGCAATTACTTGATACGGGAGTATGTCGTGTGTGTGGGCACCACAATGTGTTAGTCTAATACACCTAACTAGTATCATTTTAAAGCATTGCGTGATAGTCTGCATGTGAGCTTAAGTGGACCACAATATCAGCAATTGCCGTGTCACATACTGTTTCTAATGATAATATTAAACAAAACGATCAACGCTGTGATCAGATTTCTCAGAAAACTGATATGATCCTCTTACCGGAGATCACAAAATGTTTATTGCTTTGATTTACTTTGATGCATTTTACTTTTATTGTCAAAAAGATACAAAATCCAAAAAGATTTTAGGTGTGTTTTGATAAAATTTCAGAAAAACCAACAGTTTTTGCATTTCTGCTTTATTTTAGATAACCGACGGTGTTTGATGGTCAATTTCTGAGATTTGATGAAAACCATCTGGGCTTTGTATCATTCTAAAAGTGAAATTATGAGTTTTTGAGACTTAACGGATTGAAAAATGTTGAACGGGAATCGAATTCGTGATTTGGCAAAATTTTCAGATTTTTCCATTTCACATTCGCCCCTTAATTGGGTCGAATGTGGAAAAATCTTAACATTCGGGTGTTTAGGGTTGGGCGAATGTGGAAATTTTAAACAAAATCCACTTTCGGGTGAACAGGTTTCACATTCGTGCCATTCAGTTGGGGCGAATGTGGAATTCACTCACATTCGACCACCAGAAATGGGCGAATGTGGCCGCCTATATAAGCCACATCACATGTTCGACCTCTCATTCGAAATTTTTCAAAATTTTTCTCAACTACCAAACCTTGTTGCTGCGATTCCTTTGATCTGTGTTTCTTGTTCCCTATTGATTCCTAATACTTTTGATATCATTTTCACAGGTAATGGACTGTATAACAGACCGGAATTCGTGTTTTTAGGGCTTCGACCTTAGGGTTTATAATCTGTGCTTATTTGATGGTTTTTAATGGTTGTTTTTGCTACACATTCAATCTCCATCAGTTTTAGGGGGAGAGTCTACATGGAATTAGGATAATAACTTGTATTGATGATTAATTGGTCGATTGAAACAAATAAACCCTAATTCCTATTTAAAACAGATGTAAATTGAATGATAATAACAATTGGTTGTACACGAGTGATAATCGGCCACATTAGAACATGTTTGAATCAAAATCAGTATCTAAAAACAACTTTGGCAAAATTTTAAATTTTGGGGATGAACAGTTTTCACATTCGTCCATTAAAACCGGGCGAATGTGAAAATAAACAGGCGAATGAAATTTAATTTTGGGCGAATATAATTTTTAATCTATACATGTTCACATTCGTACCAAATATTTCACATTCGTACCTAAATACACACATTCGACCTTATAAAATGGGGCGAATGTGGAAAATGAAAATCTTGAAATTTTTAATTTTTGTCGTTTTTGTATTTTGACGTGTTTTCTGATTTCTGATGTGCAGATGGCTGATCAACCCGAACACGTTGAAGCACCAGTGGAGAATATTGCACCAGATCCTGTTCAGGAAGTTGAAGCAGCTCCACGTGGTTGGCCGTTCGAACCAACACACAACTGCTGTGCTTATGTCGGAGACGTTGAGAAAAACACTGAATTTGCTGGGATTGTAGAGTTTCTGAGGCGAAGCAGAGTTATTCATGCCTTAGCTACACCAACAATCATTTACAAAGATATAGTTGAAGATTTCTACAAGAATGCTAAGTATGATTTTTGGGAGAATCAAACTATCATCAAGAGCAAGATTCAGGGGATGGAGATGTTCTTGACAGAATCAGACATCAGGGAAGCACTGCAGATTAAGTTTGAAGTTAGTGATGATCCCAGAGAGCTATCTTGGACTGAGCAGAAAGCTTGCTTTTTGAGAATGAAGTACAAGGGTCCGATTACTGATGGGTCAATGCATAAAGGGAAATTGAGTGTGCAGTTCAAGTATCTTACACATGTTATTATTCATGTATTCGGATGTGTGAGCGGTGGATATGACGTGATGAGGAGGAGTTTGAGTTCATTGATGGTTGCGTTAACTCTTAACAAACCATTCAATGTATCCGGGATGATTTTAGATCACATGCTTGAGATGTTGAAGGGTTTGAAGAAGAAGCAATTCATGCTATACCCGAGGTTTCTCATGATGATCTTTGACCATAAGTATCCTGATTTGAAGAAGGATCCAACTATGATCCTAGGTCAAGATCACATGAACATTCGTACACTTGTGAGGATGAAAGGGTATAAGGGTGTGCCAGATGAGGAAAAGCCACCTCACAGGAGATTATTTGGAGCTTTGGCTAGTCAGGGTTACACTGATCCTGGCAAGAACAAAGCTAGACATGCTGAAAGTGACTCAGATAATGATGATCCCTTGGTGTATGCTGATGCAAACACTAAGAGGAAGAGGCAGGTAGTCAATGCTGGAGCCAAAGGGAAGGGCAAGGCAAAGACTGATCAGGGAAGTTCTAAGCAACAGGTTACTAGGAAGAAAACTACTGCGAAGAAGGGAACTAGTCTAGTTGATGAAGACTCAGTTGATTCAGAGGAGACAGAGGTTGATGAACAATGGGATTCTGATGAAGAAAGAGTAAAGACCACCAAACGTAATGCCACTATGGTTGGTGAGTCTGAATCTTTAAACAAGACGATTGAAGAGGTTTCTCAAAAGAAGTCTGTTAATGATGATGAAGGAGGTCTGAGTATAAATTTGGATGAGCTGGAAACAGGTGAGACTGTGGTTGTTAATTTGCCAAAACCGAAGCATAAGACAATGGCAAAGAAGTCCAGCACCAAGCAGTTGAGAGAGAAGGAAATTGCTCAGTTGCTAAAAGGGAAAAAGATACCTGATGCAGGTACATCATCGAAGCTATCTTCACCGGTTACTAAGAAACAAAAGAAGAGTAAAGAGGCTGAAGCATTACCAGTTGATGAGTTTAATGTTGCACTGGATAATGTTTTAGACATGTTTAAGAATCCTCAGAAACAGAAGGCTAAAGAAGCTGAGCCATCCAAATCAAAGAAAGTTACTGTTTCTGATGATGTGATGAAGCAGGTTAACAAACGGATGGATGATATGATGAAGATGATAGTAGCTCAGCAGGCAGAGATTGCCAAGATTAAGCAGAATGAAGAAAAGATGCTACAGATTGTGGTTGCTTCAAAGAATAACCAAGATGAGATCGAGCAGAAAGTGAAGAAACTTGAAGCAGATAATAAAGATCTTGAGGTTAAGTGTAGCAGGAATCGGAGTATGATTAAAGTGATTAAGGCTGACAACAAAGAACTAAAGGCTGAAAACAAACGTCTTAGTGATTTGTTGGACAACTTATATAATGAAGCACCGAAGTTGAAAGAAGGTGAGGAAGATAAAGAAAAGGAGGAGGAACAGGTAGATTATGAGCCTTCTGATGATGAAGAAGAAAAGGATGATGAGGAGGATGATGATTCTGAGAAGAGTGATGATGAAGAAAGCAAGAAAAGCGATAAAGGTGATGATGATGATGCGGAGGGATCAGGTAGTCAAGATGATGATAGTAGTGATGGAAGTGATGATGATGACAGGGGAGATGATTCTAGTAAGTTCACATTTGAGAAGAGAACACCACAGAAGAATACTGGAGAGTCTAGTTCAAAGAAGAAGAAAGGTGGGAATGTAGACTCAAATGAAAGCATATTCTGGAATGAAAAGGTGAGGTCTCTGAATGATGATGCAAAGAAGGTGTATAGAGATATGTTAAAGAAGAGAGAATGGACCATTCAGTTCACGGGCAAATTTGCTGAAATATTTCAAACTGATGATATGAGGTATGAGCTCGAATACAATGATTCAGACTTAGAAGATGGTGAAGTACCTGCTGTTGTTGCCAAAGAAATTCTGGATGGTCTTGCACAGCGAGTAGGGAAATCTTTGGAGGAGATTATGATGGATGAGTCGATTCCAGATATTCCTGAAAAGGATATTGGAAATCACTCTGATGATAAGAATACTCCTGAAATGGATGAAGTGGAGATTGAGGATATTACTCATGAGGAATATCCACAATATTTTAGACAGAATAATGAAGATGTAGTTTTCCCAAACTTCACTGAGTTACCAAACGTATCGGCAAAAAGAAAAGCTAAACAGAGAAGTGAGGAGTTTGTTGAGACGGTGTTTGGTACTGATAAGCAACAATCTTCAAGTCAGAATGATGAGTTGAAGACATATTTACAGAAGTTGAAGGAAATGGATGACAAACAACCAAAGCCTGAAGCTCAAGGTAGTTTTTACAGATATCACAACGAGAAGTTCAAAGGCAGAGCTCTCGGTTGGAAGTATCTGGGAAGACTTAAATGTTTGGCTGTCAAATGGGAATCAGGAATCTTGTATTTCTACAGATTCATTGATTTATTAACTCTACCGTACTGGGCGGTCAGAGACATATGCAGATTCCCTATGACTGGAGCTTCAGTGAACAATACTCCTGTTGGTTGGTGTGCTGATAAGTTGGTTTGGGAGAGCAGGACGAAATGGAACAGGTTTAAGCCTCAATATCCCAGAAGGAAAAGTTCACAGGGATATTGATCCTAAAACTGGAAGGAAGAGGGTGACCTTGATATACAAAGCACCTGAAGTGATGAAGAAGATACCATTGATGCCTTTGCCACAACACTTCAGTGATGATTTTATTTTCTGGTATTACGATTGGAGGAAGGCAGAAGCGGTAATAGTGCTGAGAGATGGGAAGGACAAATACAAGCATGTTCATGTATTTGATCCTATGTGGTTGATAAACTGTACATTTGAAGACATCATCATGCTTTTCTACAATCCGATTCATTATGATCCCAATGATGCAGAACAGGCGAAGAAGTATACACAAGTTGTCGGAGTTTGCTTTGCTTATGATATAAACTCCGGTAGCAACTTGGATGCTAAACATGGAAAGAAGGTGAAGATGGCCGATGTGCCTAAACCGGTGAAACGAAAGTTGGAGCCTGAAATGACTAAAGAGCAGAAGAAGCAGCTGAGAATCTATCTGATGAACAAAGTCATGGACGAAGATCGAAGAAAATCCAATCAATAGTCGAGGGGGAGTTTGTAGATACACGAAGTGCGACTAGTGATTGGATTAGGATTGTTAACATGTGTTAATGAAGTTTTGCTGATGGGCCGAAGGTGGTTAATATGGGCGAAGGTAGAGTTGGTTCGGGCGAAGGTAAAGACTGATCTGAAGAAGATACACATTCGTACCTTGTAGTGGGCGAATGTGGACAAAGTCCACATTCGCACCATGGAAAGGGGCGAATGTGCAGTCATTATATATAGTTTTTGTGTGTTTTCAAGTCAGAGAGAGTTTTAGTTTGTGTGTGTATTGAGGTCAGGTTCAAGTTAAGTTTGTGATAGTGTGTGAGTTGATTAGATTGACTAGGTGATCAATTGTAACAAGTTTTTATCAAAGTTAATCTATGAAAAAGCTTTTGAAATGATGTTTTCTGTGTTTTGATCCGAGGATTATCATTTTGTTCATATCTAGGGTTTCCGCACCTAGATTTGTGACTTGTATGATCATATTTTCCTGTTTTAGCTAAATTCTTTCAACTACATTATATTTACTTGAAATCTAACTGATAAAGTTGAAAACCAACTTTACGAATAGTTAGTATGTTCATCTTATAAAAGTGTAGGAATTTCCAATATTCATTTTCATCTTTATATATTCTTTTAACTGTTCTCACTTTACATCTCTCCATTGTATATGCATAATGATATCACTTTGAAATGTTTTTCCACAAATTTTTCGAAAGATTCTTACCATCAAAGGAAAATAGATTAGTAACGATATTTGTATTTTTTTTTCTTTTACAATTCTTTCCACTTTGTATTTATTTTTGTTAACTTAAATATTTAAGTTCAATTGATGGATGGTTATTAAGTAATTATTTTTAGATAACGATTGTTACTCACATCGTCTTTTTATCGATTGATGTTCTAATACATCTTTTTTTTATTAGTATATTGGAAATAAACGCAAGTGTAACAATTAATTATTTTTCAATCAAACTAAAATTAATAATCGGTGCTTTGCAATCAAATTATGTATTAATACATCTTTTTTTATTCGTATATTTGAAATAAAGTCGCAGCGTCTATTTTATCAAAAATAATATACTTATATTTATTATGTTTAGTTACTTATATAAATAAAAAATCAAACAACCTTTTCATGTTCAATTTTGATAAGACAAAAATGAAATCATTTTTTATTTTTTATAATGTAAAAAATGTAAAACATGATATGTTAAGTGGGAAATGAATAATACGGTCATATTGGTAAACCGTATTTGTGTTTGTCATGAAATTTGAATTTCAAAAAAATGAATTTGAACAGTTGTTTCAATGAGAAAATAAACAAATTAATACCGTATGTATTCAAGATTAATAAAAGCAAATTGTAATTAATAGATTCACTGTATTTAATTCATTGTAATTATTAGATTCATTATAGTTAATGGCTAAATGCATTGTTTTTACTATAAAACTCGAATTTCATCTCTTTTTATAACACATTATTCAAACATTACCTTCTACATCTGCAAAGGTTTATCAATCTTATAAATATCTTATTAACATGGATTCCAGCAGTAGCCAATGGTCAAAAATGTCAGAGATTCAGAATTATTTTGGAGTGTTTTAAAGACGATGAAGACTTGGAGATTCTTCAAGTTATTGAAGGTACTACGCGCTTGCTTGAACATCACATATGGAAGACCAACCTCAAATTTAATCAGGTCATTGCTACGGATGTTTCAAGTGAAAGATGGATGGCCTCTTCATTTCTACTGGAAAATATAAGAACAAATGAAAAGTTCAGTAAAGAGATACAAAAAATATGTATTTCTTACCAACACTTTCTTAAAGAGAAAAACAAAAAATTGAAGGAATTGTTGAATACTACAAATTAGTTATTTATATGTATTTTTTTATTATTATCCTTCTAACTATATTGAAGTTTTTATTTTATATATTATGTCACTTATATATAGAGGAAAGATCCGGTACAAATAGCTTTTTTGGTAAGAACTGTGAGAATCAAAGGAGGATATTTTTTTTTAATTTTTTTTAAAAAAAAAAAATTTCCCCATATTGTTAAACATGTATTATAGTATTGAAAACTAAAAAAAAAATGGTGTAGAGTAATTACGTGTAGAGTAATTACATAATTACTCTAGTGTAAACTAATGTATTTACCTTAATGACGTAATTACACTAAAAAAAAAATTTTTTTTAATTTTTTTTTTGTATTATTCATCTAGAAAGAATGTTTAAGCACATGGGGAAAAAAATTCTAAAAAAAAATAAATTTTTTTACCCCCTTTGATTCTCACAGTTCTTACAAAAAAACTATATGTATTTGATCTTTACTCCTTATATATAATGGTTTATACTTATTTAATGAAAAATAGCAATTTCAGTATATCAATGATCTATTGTTAAAATCAACAGAGGATTGGTCTTTAGCAAACAACGATTAAAAATCTATGTGATATCATTGTTAGTAGCAACTGTTTAATGGAGCATGTGTTTTTGAAAGAAACCGTTTAATTAACAACTGTTTGAATCAACACTGTTTTACAAACAGCGCTTTTAAAAAATCTGCTTAATTGAGCCACTGCTTTTGAACAGATGCTACCAAATAAAGACAAACAATTACAGTTATTAAAAATCTGATATGTATTTTTAAAAGAGGATTAATCGTCAATAGGTTTATATTTTTGTGTTGTTTTAAGAGATGCAGTTATTAAGGATTTGATCAGTATTGTTAACTGGTATCGTGAAAAGAACAAACGTTAGGAAATACACTTTTTCTTTAAAACAATAGATCGATGATTAATTTGGGTTTTACTAAACAGACCATAACAGTTAGTCTGTTTATGTTTTTTTTTAAGAAATAACAAACCCTACTAAACAGGTCTTCTTGGCAGCAGACGATTGGCTTTCATAATGTTGTCTTTTACTAAACAGGCCTTAAGTTTAGCAGTCGGTCTCCCGTGTGTATCACACGGGATTTCACCTAGTATATATATATATATAGGATCTGGATATGGATATTTTCAGAACTCCTATGAGTTGTGAGAACCATAGAAACTCACTTTATAACCACACACTTATTATAATACAAAATGAATATGTGGTCCAAAATTAAACAACAATAAAATAATGAATAAAATATTAATATACTTACATGGGGATGAAAATCACTTACACAGATGTAATTTGGTGTAAATTAATGTATTTTTTTATAAAAAAAATTTACAGCGGCGTTTACATGTTTTTACACTAGTGTGCAAAAGAAAAATATTTTTTTTTGCATTTTACGTCGAGTTCTCACAACTTATCGAGTTCTCAACGGATCCTAACCCTATATCTATATACATATATATATATATATATATATATATATATATATATAGTATATGGAGGAAACCCTCCTTATTTGGTAAACTCTAGAAACTCTGACTTCCCAACATTTTTTTTTTTTTGAAAAAAATAGGGTATGTAATATACATTTTTTTAAGCATTTTGAGCCAAAAAAATCGAAAAAGCGCCGAACGTTTTTTTTTTTAAAAAATAAAAAACGTCTACTGTTTACATATAGTTAACACATTGTTAACACCTGTTATTAGCGCTTAACATGTGTTAGTCAAAATTTTATTTTATTTTTTTTAAAAAAAAAAATACTCGGCGCTTTTTTAATTTTTTTTGGCCCAAAATGCTTAAAATCATGTATATTACTTGCCCTATTTTTTTCAAAAAAAAAAAATATTGGGAAGTCAGAGTTTCCAGAGTTTACCAAATAAGGAGAGTTTTCTTTATATCCATTCCCTATATATATATATATATATATATATATATATATATATATAGGGGGAGGATAAATTGAAAACCCTCTCCAGTTAAAGAAACTCTGAAAACTTCATCTCATCCATCCATGTTACATGATCAATGGTCTATAATCAATCCAACTTTTTCACCTTTATTAAAATATTTAAATAATGTACAAAAGTACAAAAAGGGTAAACATGTAAAAGCACTCTCTAGACAAAATCTCACTCTCTCTCTCTCTCTCTCTCTCCTGACACATCTCACTCTCTTTCCTATCTTCTCTCTCTTACACACTTTCTCTTTCTTTCTTCATTCTTTCTCACTTTTCTAACTTTCTTTCTCTTTCTAACTTTTCCAGCAACATTTTTTTAGGCTGTAACAAAAAACAAGTTTCATTGTAAAGAACACAATCTATCATAAAAACATATAACTAAAGCAGGTTACAAATTTTAACATTGTAACAAAGATAAAATAAAAGACGAGTTACAAAATGAAACAAATTACAAAACATGATAAATAAAATATGTTACGTTATAAAGAGCAATATTAATAATTTTAACATTGTAACAAAACAGATTATAGTGTTACATATCAAAACATGGTAAATAAAATAGGTTACATTTTAAAAGACGAGTTACAAAATGAAACACATTAAAAACATGATAAATAAAATATGTTACATTATAAAGAGCAAATTAATAGTTTAAACATTGTAACAAAAAAAGTTATAGTGTTACATATCAAAACATGGTAAATAAAATAGGTTACATTTTAAAAGACGAGTTACAAAGATAAATAAAAGACGAGTTAAAAAATGAAACACATTACAAAACATGATAAATAAAATATGTTACATTGTAAAGAGCAAAATTAATAGTTTAAACATTGTAACAAGACAGGTTGTTAGAGTGTTACATGTCAAACATGGTAAATAAAATAGGTTACACTTTATTCATCCAAATAAAAAAAAAGCAACATAAATTAATAATTTAAGCAAAAGAAATTATTCATCGAAATCAAAAAAAAAAAAATCTGCTACTTTCTTTTATGAAATTAAAAGAAATTCTAAAAAAATAATGAAATTAAAAGATTACAAAAAGAAATATAAATTACAAATCAATAAAAAAAATCCATTTGGTAATTGGTATACAACATTTCATTAATAAAAAGTTGCCAAAACATTAATTATCAGTTGCAGGTCTCCCACGCACCTATCCCTGTAAAGCAAGAAAAGAATAACCACCACTAACAAAAAGTTGCCAAAATATTAATTATCCTTTGAAAATTGATTAATGAGTGTGGTTTTGGAAAACCAATATACATACCCCATCATGTTGATTTTGGAAGGGACTTCGAGGCCTCCAACAAGGTGAAGCGGCCCGAGAAGCCTGGTTAAGAGCTGCGACCCGACAAATCAGTTGCAGGTTCAAGTATAACCGAGCTCACAACACTGTCTGGTAAATCACCCAGACCTGTTTCGGGAGGACCTGGCTGTGCGCTACACATAGCAAGAAATGAAAATAGCCTAGAACCCATATTAATTAACACCAGCTTTGAAAGAATGTTATTATTGTTTTTAAGATTTGATGAATAAAGAGGACCTGACTCTTTATCATCTATGTCAACAGATCTGACCTGAACTGAACCTGAATCAATCAGATCTGACCCGAGCACCCCAAACTCAACCCGAACACATCTAACCTGAAGACTAACACCCAAAAACGGACCCGAGACTAAATCCCGAGGTAACCACCATCATCGAGAAGACCACAGCCACGATCAAGATGACCGGATGTCTGCACCACCACTGCAGTTGAACGAACAGGACTACGCCTATAAGATCTGGATATGGATTTACATGAGAGAAGCTTGATGGAGAGGGATCGATGGAACGATTGGAAGAGAGAGTACAGAGAGAAAGAGAGAGAGGAGTATGAATAATGAATAATAATAATTTCTAAAGAGAGAGAGAGAGACAAAGAGAGGTGTTTAAATTAATTATTCTGATGAACCTGACTAAAGCAAGAAGAAAGCATGCCATGTACAATTTATGTTACGACCAAAATACCCTTTGATGAGAGAGATAAGTAAGATATGTGGCAGCATCTCAACCTTTCATTGGGTTTCTAAAGTTTTTTTAACTCAAAAGGGTTTCTTGATTATACTTTCCCTATATATATATATATATATATATATATATAATGCTTACAAGATTAAGTTACTAATTATTAGCCTCACCTCTTGTGGTGTGATGGTACTAACTTTAGTGTCTAACACTCTAACTTTCTAAGTTAGAGATGGTGAGTACAACCCCCTTTAAAATAACATTTAACCGTTAAAAAAAAGTTATAACATGGATATTTACGGGGTCAAGGCAGAATATGGTGGGGGTGGCGAATCATGGAAGAATGGGGCATGAAAGAGTGGATCTGGAACACAATTGGTCACAATCGGAGTCATTTCTAAAAATTCATTTCATTTGTGATGTTTGATAGGATAAACTAAAATATTCTTCTCTGTAAAACAATTTGTTTTTTTCTGGAGAATAATAATAATACACGCCGTTACAGGTGAGGACACATACACTATTTATAATCTAACTACCTTTGAAAAAAGTATATATTAAATGACAGTTTTTTTTATTATAAAACAATAAATATGCTCAAAATTAATTATATAATATAATATTATAAAATTAATATATATATATATATATATATATATATAGGGTAGAGATTCTAAGAGAACCAACTTCTATTTAAGAACTAAAAGAACAATTCTAGACCACACATTTCATATAAAGGCAAAAAAAAAAAGTTTTTTGCTTTAATCGCACATTTTTATGCAAGAAATTTGTTTTCATTTATACATATATGTATCTAAAATTTTCAGCTATACATATGTGTATATTTCAGTTATACATATGTGTATATTGTAAAAAATACAAAAAAATAAATAAAATTTTTTTCCTGTATATAAAGCAGCGATTAAAACAAAAAAAAATTGCCTTAAAGAAATTTGTGGTCCAGAATGGTTCCCACAGTTCTCAAATGTTCTCATTTGAACCAAATCCTATATATATATATATATATATAGGTTTAGGTTCCTATACAAAGTGCATTTTTCGTACAAAGTGTGAGAAGTCTATGTAGTCATTATGTTTTAAATTTTTGCTATGATGTTTTTGATTCCTTTTGCATTGTATTATATAGAAAAACACCAAACGTAACAATTTAAAGCACAATCAAATGTATTCTAGACATGAAAGTTAAAACACACTGATTACTTTCTTCGTATGGTGTTTTAGATTGCATGTCTAGAATACATTAATTAGTGTTTTAAATTGTTAAGTTTTGTGTTTTTCTATATAATACTATGCTAAAAGAATATAAAACATCATGCCTAAAATTTAAAACACAATGTCTATATAGACTTCTCACACTTTGTACGAAAAATGTCCTTTGTACAGGATCTCTACCCTATATATATATATATATATATATATAGGGGAAAGATAAAATGAAAACCCTCTTGAGTTGAGAAAACCTTTGAAAACACATGTAAAAAAACATTAGTTTTTTTCTTGAAAAAATAACCAATGTAAAATACATGTTTTTAAGCGTTTTGGGCAAAAAAAAAAACGCAGATGGGATTTTTTCAAAAAAATATATAAAGTTGCTAAAAACATATGTTTTCAGCTATTTAGCTATTGTGAACATATGTTTTCAATACCTTAGTTTATTTAAAAAAAAAAAAACCTTCGACGCTTTTTTTTTTGCCCAAAACGCTTAAAAACATGTATTTTACATTGGGTATTTTTTTCAAAACAAAAATAATGTTTATTACATGGGTTTTCGAAGGTTTTCTAAATTCAAACGGGTTTTCATTTTATACTTGACTTATATATATATATATATATATATATATATATATATATATATAGGTTCTTTTATAAATGAGTCTTATCTTACAAATAGCCCTTAACGTGAGAAGTAAAAAAAATGATTTTTTTTTCAATCTTATTAAACATGTATTTTAGTACTGAAATCTAAAAAAAAAAATAGTGTAGAGTAATTACGTAATTACTCTAATGACGTAATTACACAATTTTTTTTAATATTTTATATTATTTATCTAGAAAACATGTTTAAGCAAATAGAAAAAAAAATAAAAAAAACCCTTCACTTGTCATGTTTAGTAGGTTAAACCCATTTATATTTGATATTTACTCTCCCCATCCCCCTCTCTCTCTCTCTCTTTATATATATATATATCCCTATATAGATGGATGTTTATTTCAGAAGAGAGTTTTAGCATGAGAAGAGTGACAACAAATCTACATAAATGACTTAAAATTAACCATGTTATTTTATAATTGATTAGAATATTAATACAATTAATGCCCGCGCGATGCGGCGGGGAACGTATCACTTAGATTGGTTTAGTTAAGACATAATTGGTTAAGCAAAAATTATGATTCGGTTATGGTTATGATGTGTAGGCGTGTGGCATAATCTAATTAACCGAACAAATTATACATGATATACACAAATTTTAACTATCATACCAGACATTTTCAATAGATGTTCACATTACATCCTAATACAACAATAATCATATCCAGGAGTTCAGTTTTTGCTTAATAACAAAATAATTAAGTTGGATAAAAAAATGACTTGGGATTAATTTTTTTTACATGGGTTTTAAAGAAACCCTATCATCACTAATTTGGGGTTGGATTCATGTGCCCCTCCTTTCATAAGGTATGTCTGTAGGCAACAAGCCCAAGCACTTCCTCCACCACATATGCAATCTTTACAGCAATCTATGTAAACAACACTCTTAGTTGACGCAAGTTCAATCAAATGAAAATCAAAATTATACATTCTCACTTTCATGCAGGCCAGTTTTAATCTTGACTCAGATGAGAATAGCAATATGATATGAACTTCTTACAGCAGGTCTCTGTCGGTTCTCTACAACAAAGATATGTGCATGGGCCTCAAGTCCCCTAACAACTAAATTTGCATATTGTATATAACCATCTCACAAAATGAAATAAAAAAGAGAAAGTTGTACCTCTATGGTGTTTTGTACTACACAGAAACAAAGTCGACTGACTTGGTACCTCGTTGTGATGTAGTGGATAGTCCATGTGGTTTGCACTTTGTAACGCAGTTAGGCCCCAACTTTTTTTCAAAAGTATATGGATGGTCTATGTGGTTTGCACTTTGTACCATATATAATCATTATCTTGGACCTGCTGAAACTATTAGATTTGTTGGTGAGAACTAAATGTGCTACAAATAGGGCTGACAATTTTAGACACGAACGCGATAACACGACACGAACCTTAACAGGTTTTGTGTTTGACATTAACAAGTTTCGTGTCTAAAACAGGTCCACCTTCCCTGCTCGTTGTCACCCATCACCCATCCGTCGTCACCCGTTCTCCTTCTCAACCCTGGGCCGCTCAGTATCTCATTCATTGTTTTGTGGATACGTTTTTAG
This sequence comes from Ambrosia artemisiifolia, assembly GCA_032199755.1. NCBI lineage: Eukaryota > Viridiplantae > Streptophyta > Magnoliopsida > Asterales > Asteraceae > Ambrosia > Ambrosia artemisiifolia. Next base: position 1,269,040 of record CM063526.1, on the reverse strand, counting down.
GGTTGATGTTTATAAACAAGTTCTTGTCTTATCGTGTTTTATCGTGTTAACATGTTATAAACATGTCACACCTTCAAATTCCACTTGCGGAGTTTTACCGCGAGACACATGACACAGTAGTATCCAAGTTAACAGTTACAACAAACGACAACTATATGAGAAAGATAACGTTCAAAACAATTATGCAACTTTAAAGTAAGATTAGACAAGGACAGCAGAAACAGTTTAAAAGTTATAGTCCATGAAACTGAATGTTAACACAACAGTTCAATAGTTTAAAACAATGTTTGATATGACACATGAACAGGTTGAGACACAGTGAGACTTCAGTGTGCCTAGTCCATGCTGCTACCTTAGCGACCTGAGAAAACATGCTATGTTAGACAATATACCATAGTGGTGACTTCACAGGTTTTATGTTTGCAATAAAGTAGTTGTTTGAAAACCAGATCCACATAATAATCTACATCTATATCTAATGCTAGCTAGACATCGGTACAAGTTAGTTAAGCGTTATGAACCATTGTTGAACATTAGTAATAAGTTTGCCTTGTTTCCCCACCATCAGTCATCACCTGGTGCCGTAAGTTAGATAAGACAAATAGATCTATCTACACTTTCCCCGCTATGTATCCACATATTCATGTTTCACAAGTTAGAAAGGACTTTGGATGAAGTCGCTAAGTACACATGCGATATAATGTAACATATGTGATCTTAAACATCAGTGTTTGTGCAACATGTTTCTCCCCCAAGAGGATAACAGAAAAGGGGTCGTGAAACTCACCTTAGGTTGCGTCTTCTACGATTACTAGACCAAAAGTAAGTGCGATAGTCTTCACTACGGAAAACCTATCATAGTATGTCTATACGTGTTTGACCGATGATATGTTGATCTAGTAACCCTTGGTTATCCAAACCGTGACTTTGCATGTTTGTGTAAACGTTTGACTTGACACGACCACGCAAGACTCGAAATCCCGTTGGTGACTCGTTATTCCCGTTTAACAAACATATACAGTTCTCATACAAGTAATGCACTTAAAACACTTAGTTCGTACAAAAAATTCACATTTTGGCGAATCAGACTACCCCTAGTCTCATTCGCCCTAAATTTCATGCGAATGAGTTTCCTTGAAGATCATTCGCTAGAACGATTCTAGCGAATGAGTCCTCATTCACCATACACAAAGCTGTAACCATTTTAATGAACAAAACCCCTTGAATCAAATCTAAAACTTACCAATATGCAATCCCATTCAATGTATAACATAATCCCAACTTAATGTCATTAATTCACAAATAGAAAGGCATCTTATTGATCCAATTTTCATGCTCAAAATCACATGTTTTCCTAAAATGGCAAATTATAGGAATCTCACATCAATGTGCATGCGAATCTTTTTAGAAATGGCAAATAGTGCAATTAGTTACATAATCATCGTCATCAAGCCTTTAAACTCGGGGGAAATCAATTGTAACACAATACTTAACATGTTGTAATCATTAAATTCATGTTACAAGCCCTCAATTTACACCATAAACCCCCAAAATGGGTCAAAGTTCACAAAACCTCAATCAATCATCCACACATCACCTAATCATATTTCTAAACAATCTCAAATCATTTAAACATCATCCTATTGTCATTTTATCAACACAAAACACAAAGCCCCAAATTATATGGTCACCAACATCATCTAAACTTGTTTTCTTATAAGAAAACTCATTGTTTAGGTCCAGATCTAGTTTAGAAAGGTTTTAGAAAGGTTTTTAATCAGGAAAACACTTTGAAATAAGATCTAGACATTTAGGGTTTATCAAAACAACATAAAAATGTAATGAAAAGGGTTTAGATGATTAACACACCTTGAGTCTTCACTTGATATTGTTTATAAACGTGATTTGGATCAATGATCTAATAAATGACGACAAAAACTCGTTTCTACAGGTTGGGGTTCATAAGAGAGAACTTAGGGGTGAGTTAGGGTTTTGAAAATGAGGAAAATGAGTGAATGATGGTATTTATAGGCTGTTGTCATTCACTAGGACCTTGGGGCGAATGAGAAACTCATTTAAGGGGAACGAGACTCATTTGGGGCGAATGTGACTCATTTGGGGCGAATGAGACTCATTTGGAGCGAATGAGACTCATTTGGAGCGAATGAGACTCAACCTGGTGACTCATTCTTGCTAAATTTCACAAGAATGATCAACCTGGTGACTCATTCTAGACAATTTTCACAAGAATGAGAGATCTGGTGACTCATTCTTGAGAACGTTCACACGAATAAGAGATTTTCCAACTTTTTCATGTTTAACTTTCGAACCCGATATATTTAGTGTCGGTTATGAACCCGGTAACACGTCTTATTATACAAATCACTTATTATCATGTTAATTCACGTAAACATGTATTTGCAAGTTATATATAATCATAAGGCATTCGATTTACAACTAGTTAAGTTTATTTCTTTATTTCACCAACGTACGGGATACGAGACTCGTGTGTGTTTCCCAATGATTCCCCGAATGACCAAAACAATGACTGTAGTGTGTGTAGAGCTACTTAACCAACCTAGTTAAGTTCATTTTACAAATGTTTTGCTAAGGTAGACTTAAGTGTTTGTTAGAAATATTAACCTGAGTTTGTCTGGTGTCACATCATCCCCTTGTCGAACACATTAATTTTTTGTTTGTATGGTGATTTTGTTTTTTTTTTATCTTAAGTTAAGAATGTTATCAACGACGTCAGGGTTTCGTGTTATGTAACATAAAATTATGTATGTTGGCGTTTCACGAAAAACATTACTTTTTTTTAGTTACGACGCATAAACTTACTAGGTTATCAACGACGCCTTGGTTTTGTGTTAGGTAATATAAAATTACGTATGTTGACGTTTCGCGAAAACATTAAAAAAAATTTGCGCGTACGAGCCTAAACCAATTTTCATTTTTCTTATATAAAATTAGGTATTACGTTACTTTTGTCATGATTTTACTCTATAGTTTTACTGTTGTTATACCAAATGTAGGTATCATATTGATCTCCTAATGAAACGTATCAATACCAATCAAATTCACACAAAAAAAAATAGGGGTAAAAATACTAGCTATAAAAACAAACACAAATGTAAACACCGTAGGCTTAGATGTAACATACAAGTGTTGAGTTTTTTTTTTAACGGCATACAAGTGTTGATTGTCCAAGAAAAGTTTATGGCAAAGATTTTTTTATTGTAGGTTCAATATTTTATTTATTAAAATAATAAGGATGAAAAATGAATTGAGTGGCTGACAACAAATAAGGAAATAAAAAAAAAGAGAAATTTGCAAATGTTTAAAGAAGGGCAAATAGAGTAACGATTAGTGTACTTTGCATATATCACAGGTAGTTGATACATACATAAATATATACATATATACATACATGATACATCAACAACAACAAGAAGAACAAGAAGAACAAACACAACAGCAACAAAACCTTTTTGGTTCCTACTAGATTCTCTGCAAATTTAAGTTTGATGAAGCAACATCACCATCATCATCATCCTCATTCACATTCTCGTACAAAGAGTCAAACATCTGAGGTACTTTTGTCTCTCAACTTCAATCTTTATTATTTATAAATCATTGACTTCTTCTTCTTCTTCCAACTGCCACAAATAGGTCAAGATTTATGGTGTTGGTTATGTGTTTTTGTAGTTCAGATTTATATATGCATTATTTGAATGAAAAATGTTGTTGCAGCTGTTATGGCCAAGAATCGTGATGAGGAAGTGGCTCAATCGGTCTTCCAGGAATACAGAATATACGGCCGATTCGGAGGACGATGATGTTACTTACGGTATATATATATATGATTTCTATACATACTGTATCAAGTTTGTTAATTTAAATCTCCCTCCGATCAGTAAAGTAAATTTGGATTATGTGTGAATAAGATGAGATGTATACCAGATTTGACACATTCAGGTCACGCCCCGATTAGTTTTCTTTTTTCTTTTTTCTTTTTCTTTTTCTTTTCTTTTTTTATAGAAAAAAAAAACGGGACAGCTAGAAACTGAAAACCCGACAAGATTACAAGATAACATCACGAATATTAAAAATGAAAGAGTTGGGGAGTACTTATGGTGTGGGTTTAATTACTTTCTGAAGTTGCTAATGGGTGGTTGGATATAATATCTTCTTGGTTCATGGTTGACATGTACACCACTTCATTTAGGAACATCTTTTTGTAGTGTAATTAAAAGTTAAAAGTGATTTTTGTGATTTTTTTTTTTGTTTTTAATACAGAAGAGTCTTATGTCTGGCCGAAAGAATTGCGGTTCAAGGGTAACAAACAAGGAGATGATTTGCAGGGTGATCCCAAAGGTAATAATTTATATGTTTATCCTTTTGGGTTTTGCCATTTTAATTGGATCCAGAATTAATTGGTGTGTGTGATGGATAAGTTTCTTGTTGCCTTCTCTTGAACCTTTAGTTGGTGGTGTATGTATGTATGTATGTATGGATGCTTTAAATTGTTATTCAAGTGAACATGTGCTTTTGTTTGCTTACTTTTAAAAAACTGCTACCAAAAGTAGGCATGCCTATATAAATGGACTAAAAGATTTATGGACAGCTCTTAAACCTTTTTAATTGGTTTATTAATGCTTTTTAAGCCTTTAGTTAATTTAAGATACCAACAATGTGACTTTGTTTATCTTAACAGAATGCTGACAAATGAGGCCAATCCTCATTGACTACAATATATATATATATATGCATACTAAAAAATGGTCTCTAAATTATCAAGAAATATTCAACATATATTTCCAAATATATACAACACACGAATTAAAGGAAATTTCTATGGTGTCAGTAATCTCTTTTATAAATCAGACTGAAAATAAAAATTCATTAGGCAATAAGTTCTAATAATTTTATAAACAAAGATTCAACTACTGTTTCTTCATAGAATTATTTTTTATCTTTGGACTGCAGGAGCTTTTCCTAGGTCAAGACGACGAAAGTCAGAGACATTTAGAGCACAGTACATTGATGCAAAAGAACTCAAGTATGCTGGCCTTTCCCTTTCAAACATGGTTCATAAGTTATTTGGCCACCATTAACATTCAACATATTGATCTGATACGTTGTATTTTGTTTCTTTTCTAGAGTATCTGTTAATACTTGGAATGTTGGAGGGAAACTGCCACCAGAAGACTTAGATATTGAGGACTGGATTGATGTCGACAATCCTGCTGACGTATATGTGATTGGGTAAGTCTTTCCAGAGCTATGATTCATTCTTAATCATGAAATTAATTCCTTTGATTCCCATACAGTTTTCAGGAGATGATACCTTTAAATGCGGGAAATATTTTTGGCCGTGAAGATAACCGTCCAGTCCCAATATGGGAAAACATAATTCGTGGCACCCTTAATAAAATTCAACCTGAAACTAAATTCAAATGCTACAGCAACCCCCCTTCTCCGACGCGGTTTAAACCATCTGATGATGTGCCGGATATAGAAGATGTAGTAGTGCTGGAGACTGATAGTGAGGGCGAGGAGGAAATCCACCCGTTTAACGATGAATCTAATTTTGATGACCTCATGGATGGTCCATCAGGGCAAGATGGTGGTTTGAGTACACTTTTGAGTATGGAAAACACAGGGGATTCAAAGAAACGTTATTCCTCTCAAAAAACACTAGACAGAGTAAATTATTTTTCAGTTGAAGAGCCTGAAGGAACTTTAAAAGAAAATATAAGTGATTCAGTTTCAGGTAATGGTAAAAAGTTAACCAGATTATTCAGCGGGACCGAAAGGATAGGGTTGAGCTGGCCTGAGCCACCGTTGGATCTACTGGCTCAGTGTGTATCAATACCAGAGAGACCAAGCCCTTTGCAAACCGCTAAATCATTTAAAGCTTCTAAATCTTTTAAAACCTATGCTTCTTTTAAGTCTTACGTAAATGTGGACAAGCCCGAGGAAATTTTGCTTGCTGATCTGAACCTTGATTCGACCATGTACCGAAAAAGGAGACCCCCGTATGTTAGAATAGTAAGCAAGCAAATGGTTGGCGTATTTATCACTATTTGGGTGCGTAGAGAATTGAGGAAACATATCCAAAATGTACATGTGTCCGCTGTTGGTGTTGGTGTAATGGGATACATCGGTAACAAGGTAAATTTGGAATCAAATGCAGTTTTGTTAAATGTTTGAATTCTTTGATATATGTGACATATTTTTTTTTTTTAATAATTTCAGGGGTCTATATCAGTGAGCATGTCAATATATCAAACGCTCTTCTGTTTCATTTGTACTCATCTAACTTCTGGTGAAAAGGATGCTGATGTAATTAAAAGAAATGCAGATGTTCATGAAATACATAAAAGAACACGTTTCAACACATTTGCGAACTCTACTCTCCCCAAGAAGATAGTGAATCACGAGTAAGTAGGTCAAATCTTGAATGGGCCAACTGTATGAAACAGAAAATAACTCTATACTTGTCCCGATGTTACATTCTTAGCAATCAACTATAGATAGACGCAAAATAAAAACCAACTTACAGTTTATTTCCAATTTTAGCTACCTACCTCATTTTAACTAGTTTTTCTTTTGATGTGCCATTGGTTGATGCAAAAAAAGAAACATGCTTATGTGAAAATAAGTAATTATAAATTTATTTTGATGTTCGAAAATGATATTGTTTATTATTTATATTCAAAGTAGTTTTAACATGTTTGTTTGTTACGTTAGATGCCATTTGGCGTGTAAGTATACGCAAGAAGGACAAATAAGATGCTATGTCAGCAACTTTTGAAAAATCAGCGAAAGAGTGGCCTGCTAATGGTTGAGAAGTCAATTCGTTTGTAAAACAAGCTATAAAATGTAATTTGTTGCTAAATGAGTAAAATAATATGAGCTGGTTTCTATTTATCATGACTATATATAATATCATAGCTTGCAAGAGGAATATATACTTGTGTTCTAATACCTGGTTCATGTCAATAAAATGAATTCTTTCTTTCTTTTTTTTTTATCATTTGAAGCTCAACTTACAAATAGCTTTTCTGTGTTTCCAGTCGAATTATTTGGTTGGGTGACCTAAATTACCGTCTCAATTTGTCATATGAGAAGGCATGCGACTTGATTTCGAAAAATGATTGGTCCACGTTGTTAGAGTGTGATCAGGTAAGCTGGTATTACTTCTTGAATCCATCCTTGATATAAAATTAAATATTTTTTGTTCAGCACAAGCTTTAGTTTCAATTTTAGTTGTGATTTCTCTCTGCACAACATCACTACTAAATATCAAACTATGGATTGTAATTATATGCACATTATAAGTCTGTCAATAAATTGGATTACGAGATCAGATAATGATGTTTTTTCATTGTGAAGGAGTCATCTAGTTTTTATTAAACAAATACGAATTGTTATATGTAAATTATTATGTCTTTAAGCCTGTCAATAAATTGGATTACGAGATCAGCTAGTGATCCAACTAGTTGTATTGATCTGCCTAAATGCATGTGTTTTGCAGCTTGTTCGTGAGCTAAGAAAAGGCCGTGCATTTGATGGATGGTCAGAAGGCGTTTTAGATTTCCCACCAACTTACAAATACCATAAAAATTCAGAAAAATATGTTGGTGAAGATCCAAAAGTTGGAAGACGAACTCCAGCATGGTATATATTAACTACTACTGCGCAAAATGAAAATTTGTTTTGAAATTTGGTGGGTCTAATGGATGCTTGGTTTCAGGTGTGACCGCATACTTTCGTTTGGGAAAGGAATAAGGCAGTTGGGCTACAGAAGGTCGGAAGTTAGGTATTCAGACCATAGACCGGTGAGCGCATTGTATATGATAGAGGTTGAAGTTTTCTCTCCAAGAAAATTGCAAAAGGCCCTCACATTCACAGACGCTGAGATTGAAAACGATGATGAAATAGCGATAGTAGATGCTGAATTTGTTGCTTAAGATTAACCCCCGAGGTTGGTCATACAAATAAAAAATCGCTGGCTTGCATTGCACTATGTATGTATGTATGTATGTGTGGGGTCTAACCTTTTTTTTTCCATGGCAGGATACATATTGAAGGTGAGTTGACTCGGCCGTTTAGGACCGGACTTGGAACCATTTTCATTACTCCCATCGCTTGAGTTTCATTCAGAAGTATACCTTATAAGGTGCTACTTGTGTGTAAATTATGGTGTGTTCATTCAAAATTAGGTTAGCAAACAAATACCACTTTCACTAAGGTTTTTTAATAATTTGTTGAGGTGCAAATAACATTTTCTTTTTCCAGATAGTTTTTGTTTTAAGGATTTTGTTGTTGTTGTTGTCATTGTATACCAAGGTTTTGTATGTAATAAGAGTTTTGAAGTATGGACACATCCCAATGTCGTGATAGTGTTTGATTGTATAATGTTTAGTTATTCTATTTGTCAAGTCTGTCCTAGAAAATAAAATAAAGAGATTTATGAGAGTTAAAAGTTCTCAATTGTGAGTCACTTAAAACATTTCCATTAAGACGGAAGATAGACACTCTAACATGATACGAATTTTATCATATTACTTTGTGAAAAACTACATTTTAAATGGCAATCTGTGACCCACAACTACACACGTGCACACTATTCACATGGTTTTTGATGCATAATTTCTTTAGGTCATGGCACATTGCGTAGAAAATGATGAAGCTCTAATGCATACATTGTAATCAAATACTGAACCGTTCCATATGGTCAAAGATTTAAAGGTTTGCTTGGGCTGGACTAATTCCTAATAGCCCAGCATGCTTTAGCGAGGAATGTTTATTAGTCAAGATAAATTTGATTTAAACAAATTTATACAAACACAACGTACAACTTCATTTTCTTTTAACTCAAACTATAAACTTCTTACTATATTACTGCGGGTCCCAAACTCGGGTAAAGGAGAACGACTTATATCTAAAAGTTTTCTAAAAAGGGCTTTGACTTTTTGGTTTGCATGGGGTCTCAAAAAACTTTGGGTCGTCCCTAATATAAAGGTTTGATGCACCATATTAAAAAAAGGGGGTTTGATGAACAATAATAATAATAATACAGTAATGGCCAAACGGTTTGACGAATTTTAATATATATGAAAGTTTTGGCGAACCAAAGAGTTAAGAAAAAGGTTGGTCATTACGTATTTAAAGTTTTTAACCTTCTGTTTAACAGAGGGTGGGCTATGGTTAACCCGGGCCCAGGTACTTGTCTAAACAATTTAACTAGGCTTGCTTCCAAGGGTGTCGAAAAATAAAAACCTACATTTTAGGTGGGCTTTTGTAAAAAACAATATGCACCAGCCGGGAATCAAACACGGGTCTATACCGTGGTAGGTACTATTCTACCACTAGACCACTAGTGCTTCTATTTCATTTTGTAAATTAAATTTATATATATATATATATATAATGGGTTCTGGATAGGTAAGATTGTCATTTCATATTTATTCAAATGGGTAAAGTTGTAATTTCATTTAGTTGTCTAGACAAATTTAATACAACTATTAAATCAAATTGTTTAACCCATTAAAAGTAATTAATAGTGATATTAAAACCATTAAATCATTTGAAAAGTTTAACATCATGGCATAGAAGAGTTTAGAGTATTCATAATATAAGATGAGATCAAAAAGCATTGTTAAAAGTAGATCTTATATGCAATACGTGAAAACCAAGAAATTACACAAATATTACTTAAAACTATAAGTCAGTTTTGTACTTTCTTTAAAATTAATGCTACCATGCTAAAAAATCTATAATAAAAATAATAACAACAGCAGCAACAACAACAAAAACATCAACAACAACAACAATAACAACAGCACCAACACCACCATCAACACCAGTAACAACAACAACAACAGCAGCAGCAGCAACAAAGCACCACCACCAACAGCAAAAGCAACACCACCAACACCAGCACCAGCAACAACAACAACAACAACAACAACAACAACACCAACAACAACAACAACAGCAACAGCTACAGCAACAACAACAACAACAGCAACACCAACACCAACAACAACAACAACATCACCAACAACAGCAACAACAACAACAACAGCAGCAACAGCAACAACAACAACAACAGCAACAGCAACAACAACAATCTATATCTTTGTGTATATATATCGTTATATAAAATAACTCTTAAAGCTAACTTCACGCATCCACTTTCTTAAACACTTATATTAATACAAGAGTTGTATTTGTAGACTATTAGTGTAAGTATTACTTACCTCATATCCGTTTTGCTTCCGTACGCATTGAGCTTACATCCGTTTGACCCATTTGCTCTCTAGTCCTTGTACCTAACTTAGGGACATGTCAAACCTTGTTTTTGTTAGAACACATACTATGGATTTCTTTCATTATCCATGACATCATGTATTCATTTTACCTCAAGCTCAACATCACATTTCTAGTTTTCATGTTCATACATGTTTTACACATTTACTTTCTCGTTCAAGCATTTTATCAAACACTTGGTGTGCACCCACCAATTCAACTGATTTTTATGAGTTTAAGCTAGCCAAAGCATTCCCATTTATCTAATCATCATCATATCATGTTGTTTAGACTCTGTAGCCTAGTTTTCTAATTATAACAACTAATAAGAATGAACAAGATCACTAAACATAGATGGTTTCAACCTAGAGGTTAAAACCTAAATTTTGCATATTAACAGAATCCTTATGAGCATGATCAATTTCACACATAAGAATGATTCATACCCAAACGAAGCATGATTAGGGCTCCCCTAAGCTAGAGAAACCTTCAACAACTTAGAATCCCATGTTTTTACAAAACCCTAGATTTTCATTAAAATAAAAAAACTAGTATAACATCAATTTTTACCAAACAAAAGGTACCTTGATGTTCTTTAGGCCCTAGATGACCCGTTTCTTGCTTATGCACTGAAAAACCCCTTGATTCGGTTGGATTTGTGCATGATTTATGAGTATTAGGGTTTGGTTGGCGAAAGAGGATGACCTCCTGATCATCACACGACACACACACTTCATGTGTGTTTCTATTGTTTTTATTTTAGTATTAAACCACCTTATCATATTGGCAACTAAGGCCCTCAAGTTTGGTCTCGAGTTTGCTTTTAGATTATTACATTAACTAGATTAGTCTCTAGTAATGGGATTAGCCTCATTTTTACTTGGTGGTTAAAAACATTCACTATTAAACTTGCTTTGTTATTGTATCAATTACGCCTAATGGCGTATTTAGGCGAAACAAAATTTCGGGGTGTTATAACTCTACCCCCTTAAAGAGGTTTTGTCCCCAAAACCTTTCTCTTGTATGTGCTTTGGTTATTCCAAAGTACTTTGGTTCTCCAAACTGATTTAAGCATCGCCCATTACTTGCCCTTCTATAGTATAGCAATTAGTATTATATACTTGTTATCCCCTTACTCGGCCTTCTATCCTTTCGAGTTTTATACGAAGGCCTCGGCTTTGTATCATTACTCTGAGTCACACTACTCTTTTGTTTAACTAGACGTTATTTCTTTGCGTAATATCTATTTACATACCCTTATAGGGTATTCTAGCTACTCATGTATCTTTTTATAGACCCGCCTTAGAACTGCAGACTATCCCCATCTACTATTATCCCAAAGGATGTAATGGTTTAAGGGTCCATTCTGTTATGCACCTTAGGGCATCTACTGTAATACTCGCATATAGCATGCATATGCATACATGTTTATGCATCTATTACTAAGAAGTAATTTGTCTTGGTTTCCAAGACTAACTCGGCTTTTTAATATGGCCGTTTTTCTAATCCTTTGGATTCATCCCCGAATCCATCTCTATTTTATTTTAGGTTCGCTAGGTGTGCGGTTTATCCATCATCAGTGCATGTGTTCCAGGTAAGGGAGTTGGATGATGTGTCTATTGATCTGGGGAATAGAACATGCACATCTAGAAAATGGGATTTTCAGGTATCCTTTGAAAGCATGTTTGTGCAGTTGCTAGATTTCTCAACAAGCATGCTGAAATGTATTTGCATGACTGGTACCACAAGGAATAATACATTAAAGCTTATTCTTATACAATACCTCCATTTGCTAGTGAAAATTATTGGCCTTCTTTTGATTACCCTCTTAACCCACCACTAATCAGGGCTTAACCAGGTAGACCATAGAAAAACAGGAGAAGAGTCCCACATGAGAACCCAAAGAAAGCAGATATGATTGAATTTCTTTTAGGTTAATTCAATATGAGATAATATTTTAACAATACTTGTGAAACCCTGGTAAGCTCAGTAGACATGGAACTTCTATGACATGTTCAAATTTCCAAGAGAAGGGGCATAACAAAAAGGGGTGCTAAAAGGTGAGAAACCAAGGGTTGAAGTTGTTGGACTGAAGAGACCTAGGGGCAAGCTAAAAAAGGCAAGGATTGAAGGAGCGGGTCAATCATCACAACAAACAGTTCAATCTATTCAACCACTTCAATTCAGTCAAACAGTTCAATCGAGTGGACCAGTTCATTTAGGTGGGCCAGTTCAATCAACTCAAACAAGGGGCAGGGGAAAGGGGGGGTAGCTAGAGGAAAGTCAAATGAGGGGGTAGGTTTCTGGTTTCCCTTGCAAGCATGAAGGAGTTTGTGTGACTGTTATGAACTTGATTATGTATTTTTGTTATGTATGACTGTTATGTAGTGTTTATGATGTTTGACTGTTAAGGTTATGTATGACTGTTATGTATTTTGGTTATGAATGTTGTTTGACTTTTTGTGTTTATGATGTTATAATATTATGTTGTTGGTTATGAATTGATGTGTTGATGCAGTCAAACTGTTTAAATCTGTTTTGACCCATTAAGTTAACTATCATGATGCACTCAAACTGTTTATGATGCAGCCAAACTGGGTTAATCTTTTTTGTTGCAGTCTTTCTATTTTATTCTGTTTGTGTTAATGCATTAGGAAGTCCCCATTTCAATCTGTGTGGCCCATTAAGTAAACTGACCCATTAGCAACCTTCATATCAAACTCATTCAAGTCTCCAAGATTACAGTGCCCAAGTAGCCTTTATATCATACACATTCAAGTCCCCAAGTTTATTTGACCCATTCCAAGTCCCCATTTTAGGTTGTTTGTACAATTTGTTTGACCCATTAAGTTAACTGGCCCATTAGCAACCTTTATATCATACACATTCAAGTCCCCGAGTTTATTTGATCCATTACCAGCCTTTAAATCATACACATTCAACTGTTTTTATACCACATATTCATTGCATTCAAAACTGACCCATTTTTATTTCGTTGAGACGAAACTTACATAACAAACTACAATATCATCATTCATTACAAATTTCAATCATTTCAAACAATGAAACACCAACACATTGCAAGAAGCATAACTACTAATCCTAACACGTATCCTAACTTCCATGAGCAAGATTTAAGCAGCTTGTTTTCATCCTCTAAGATTCACTTTTGTAGTTGTAGATTTTCAATCTTCAAGCATTCATATCTACCTATAGTGAAACTACCTTGTTCATTAAGCATCTTCTCCAAATCCTCTTTCTATAAGAAGAATTTGCAATCTTCTTTCTACAACAAAACACAGCCCAATCAAAACATACAAATATTATTGAAACAAACAAAATGTAAATTACTTACCGGTCATATATGACACCCATAAAATTCCTTGCTAATTCGTGGGCTCTTTCGGCTAACAACTCGTATGATTGCAAGCATATCATGATTACAATAAACCTTGCCATCCAAATCAATCTTAAAGATTTTAGGGTTTTGTTGTTGAGGATGAAGACGAGCTCATGTTTTGTGTCGATTAGGGTTATGAATGGATCGGGTATGGCTATTGTTGTCAATTGAACGTTTAGGGCTAAAAATTAGGGTTTTTCGATTTAGGGTTCTTGGGTTGGGTTTCTGTTTGATGATTCCAGATATATTGAAGGATATTAAACTAGTTCGTGGGACCCATTATATTATTTTAATTATAAAGCATTATTAAATCCTTTTGTTAATACAAATATACATGCGGATTATATGGGACCATCTTTTTTTGCCAATATGACAAGTTTGTCCACCTTAGATGCCACGTAGGCAACTAACTGACAGAGTTAATTACCGTTAGTTTGAGTCCAATAAAATAAAACCATTGATAAGTTGAAACTATTAAATTACAACTTTCAAAAACAGATTATTGCATTCTAACCCAACATCCAACTCAACAAAATTGAGATTATTTAATTCCATTTCTCATTTTTCTTTTATGTCTCCATTTGACTATTATTTTTTTATTTTCATCAAGTACAAGCTACATCTTTAAAAGATATGCCAAGGAAGCATGACATATCTTTAAAAGTTTTAATTACTTTTACATACTTTATTTTATTAATTCAATAAACAAAATATACTGCCCCCACCCTTATGGTGGAGTGGTAGAGAAAGATGTCTCTTAGAAGAAAGGTCATTGGTTGGAGTCTAAGGGGATATAAAAAAATGGGTGTAAAAGGGGTGTGAAAAATTAGTTATTTAAAAAAAAAAGAAGTAAACAAAATATACTATAAAAAATCAAGTTTTTTTTATTTAAAATTTACTAGTTTTTTGCTTTATTTAAAAAATATCGATTGGTAACAAAATTATAAATTGAAATATACATTGGCTTTAACCCTTCGGATTAAAATTTCTGATTTCATCACTGCTCGTGGCCACATTCACACGTGATGATTGAGGTATTCGCGAGCCATGTAGCCTATGGGCTCCCTCAAGCCTGCCCGTTCCCACGACACAACACATAGTATACCACAAATTTCAACCTTAAAACCGTCCAAACCATGTAAACTCCGTTCTCATTGGCTTAGATTCCTACTGGGACCAGCCGATGAATTGACCACACCACGTGTACGATCCGCAAAAGGCCACCAACCCTGCACTTAAATATTAAATTACGTGATTATTAAAGCATATTTTTTTAATCACCATTATTGCTTTTACTTTAATGTTTAATATTTGAATTTGGCAGTTGGTACCGACCTTTTTCTCCACTAACAACCTTTTTTTAGTGTACCTAAACCGACCCTCTTTATGTCATGGAAAAAGAAATTTTAATTAGATTAACAGCAAAAATCATCCCTAGCTAAGATTTTGGGATTTTTGCGACATTTATCCAAAACAAATACATCCAATTCACTAACTCCATCCATTTTTTCAGACCAACCTACCCTTTTGTTTCTAAATTTTTACTATTTTAATTATTAAAAGACACCGTGACCACCTAAACCTAGTCCCTGATTATGGATTATAATTCAAATTATTACAAGGTCATGCTCTTTTGTTTCAAGTAAGGTTAGGAATGTATTCGGTCATCAAGAATATAAGAAGATTTTCGTATTAAGAAATTTAATAATAACATAGATGTAAATTCTAGTTTAGAAGTTATCATATTTAAAATAGTAAAACAGTCACAAAATTGTCTTTGTGATATTCTAAACCCATTCTGTTTTTGGTTGTTTGTCTTCAACGTTATAAAACATATGTACATGGGGCCATGTGACATGACAATGGATGTTATAATATTAGTTTCTAGCTTCGTTGGTGTTGGTTGATGTGGAACGAAGGTGATCAAAGCAAGAGTTTGATACGTTATGCTGCTTAAAGAAAGATGCTAGTCTAGGTAATGGCTTTCACATGTGGAATTGTTTGTATTTTTTAAACATTAAATATACAAACGATATGAATTCAACCTCGAATCACCAGTTCAAATCAAACGGTAAAATAAATGATAGATCTAACGGTCTCTTGTAATACAGAAACACCAAACAAAAAACAATTAGGGCAAACTAAACTTGAATTAGGATACACATACACACCTAATCCAACCTTAAACTTAAAGAACACCATTCAAGTTGCCAAACTTGAACTAGCATGGAAACAATTAATCAACTCATAATCGAATAAGAAAATTAACCATACAAATTTTCATTCATAAACTCGGTGTCCTTAATGATAGTCATACGTACAGAAAGGAAAATAGAAAAACAACCCATGTTGCTAACATATATAGGAAAGTGGGAAAGACTACTCTAAATTAATAACTGACTATGGAACTTAAATAAATGAAAACAAAGACTTAAAAGTAAAACAAACATACAAAAATAAATTAGTTGAGCAAGTTGGATCGTTTCCTTGTTTGCAGGGATTTCATGGACGCTTGGCCGTGTGCGAGCCTCACGGCTTTGTCCCGTTTCCTTTCGGATCACTCCCCTCTAGTGCTTTCGGTTAAGAGCTCGGATTTTAGACATGTTCCATTACGGTTCTATAACTCTTGGCTAGAGTGGCCGGGCTTTGTTGATTATGTTAACTCTATTGCAGGTTCTTTTCAGTTTTATGGTCCACCGGATTTGGCTATAGCTGCAAAATTGAAATGGTTAAAGGGGCGTATTTGGTTATGGATAAATGCAGAAAAGAAGCGCAAAGAAGAGAAGAGTTTGGAGTATAAAAATGTGATTGCGGGTATTGAATCAAAAGCGGAGTGTGGGGCTCTTTCTCCTGATGAATTGGAGTTGAGGAGTGATATGAGAAAGTTGCTTTTTGAAGAAGAGCGACTTAAAGTGCAAGATGCGCATCAAAAATCAAGAGTTAAATGGGCTTTGGATGGTGATGAGAATTCGAATTATTTTCATAGTATTATTAAGATGAATTGGCTTCTAATCGCATCCATGGGGTAAACAATGGTGATATGTGGGTTACTGATCCGGTACAAATTAAGGAGAGTGTGGTTGAGTTTTTTAAAAATAAATTTAGCCAAAGCGGTGGTGTTAGGCCGGATTTTGTTGTGCCTGATTTGCCTTCTTTGTTACCGGAGGAAGTGGAAATTTTGGAAGCCCCTTTTTCGTTGGAAGAGGTGTCGAAAGCGGTGTGGGATTGTGATGGTGGGAAGGCGCCCGGGCCAGATGGTTTTAATTTCATGTTTATTCGGAAGTTTTGGTCCATTCTAAAGCATGATTTCATGAAGCTATTTGAGGAGTTTCATTCGAATGGCTTTATTAGAGATGGTTGCTTCTCGGCTTTCATTGCGCTAATTCCAAAAGGCTGAACTCAGGCGTCTTTATCCGATTACCGACCAATTAGTCTGGTGGGCATTCTGAATAAGGTATTAGTCATTCGGCTAAAACCTTTTATCTCTCGTCTTGTCTCCGAGGAACAAACGGCTTTTCTTACTGATCGGAATATTCTTGATGGTCCTCTAATTCTTAATGAGACCGTTTCTTGGTTAAAGAAGTCGAGGCTAAGTGGTATGTTTCTTAAAGTAGATATTGAAAAGGCCTACGATTCCTTGCGATGGGACTATTTGGAGGAGATCTTGGCGCAAATGAATTTCTCGGTGAAGTGGCGAGGATGGATTATGTCTATAGTCCATAACTCTCGGGCTTCAGTCTTAGTTAATGGGTCGCCTACTTGGGAGTTTTCTTGTTCACGTGGCCTTCGACAAGGCGATCCACTTTCTCCGTATTTATTTATTCTAGCTATGGAAGGTCTTTCTCGGATTATAAGACGGGCTACTTTGTTGGGAGTGTTTCGTGGTATTAGAGTTGGGGGCGTCGGTCCACTTATATCCCACTTTATGTACGCTGATGATGTTGTTTTCTGTGGGGACTGATCTATGACGAATGCTCTTAATTTGAGGAGGTTATTAAGGGGTTTCTTTTTGATATCTGGGCTGAAAATTAGTCCCAAGAAGAGTAGTGTTTTTGGGGTTGGGGTGTCATCTGCTGATGTGAGGACATGGCCCGAACACTAAAGTGTGCAAGAGGGTATTTTCCTTTTTCTCATCTAGGTGTTCCGGTTGCCTCAAATATGAACTTAGTACGAAGTTGGGATCCCATTGTTAAGAAATTCAAAAAGCGATTGTCGTCTTGGAAGTCCAAAACGATTTCATATGGTGGCCGGATTACTCTTCTCAAGTCGGTTTTAAGCTCCCTTCCTTTATATTTCTTTTCATTATTTCGTGCACCTGTTCAAGTCATTAACTCGCTTGAAAGGATTCGGAGGAGGTTCTTTTGGGGGGGGGGGGGGGTTGATACGGATGACAAAATGAGTTGGCTAGCATGGGATAAAGTTGTCGCACGTATAAAATATGGTGTTGTGGGATTGGGTTCGCTTAGAGATGCGAATGTGAGCCTATTGTCTAAATGGTGGTTCCGGTTCAAAATGGACCATTCGTCTATTTGGCGAAAGGTTGTGTGGTCGATACATGGCAATGCTAGGGATTGGAATTATATACCGGTGAAGCTTTCTCTTGGAGGTACATGGAAGCAAATCGCGTCTATTCCGGATTTACTTGCAACATATAATAATGGATCGCTGAATTTTGTTAAAGGGAAGGTTGGGGCTGGGAATTTGATCCTGTTTTGGTTCGATACCTGGTTGGTGGATGAGCCCCTCAAGATGTGCTTTCCAGGACTATTTGCGCTTGAAAAGAACAAGGCTTGCCTTGTGTCTGATCGTATTAGTGCATCTGGTCAGCATGGAAATGCATTTAATTGGGATTGGAAACGGCCCTTGGCTGCAGTGGAAGAGAATCAACAGTTTGCAGACGTGATTTCATTGATGAATGGATTAGTTTTGTCTATGGAGCAAGATTCTTGGGCTTGGTCGATAGGAGGGGAAACTGAATTCTCAGTCAAAGCGTTTAAAAAATGGATGTTTGCGTCAGTTAATACTCTTCCAGCTACATCTTTTCAGTGGTGTAGTGGGTTCCGAAGAAAGTGGCGATTGTTGCATGGCGGGTGTATCTAGATCGGTTCCCTACTTTGGAAGCTTTGAGTCGCCGGAACGTGCATGTGGAGTCCCAAACGTGTAAGGCTTGTCAGCTTTCTACTGAAACGGCTGAACACATTTTTACAGACTGCCCGGTTTTTACTGTTGTCTGGCAGCTGGTTTTTGACTGGTGTAATGTCCTGGATTTTTTTCGCCTTTCACGTTAGAGATATTTTGACGATATTTTGGAGTATTTGGCGGGCGCGTAATGACTTAATTTTCAACCAAAAGCAGGTTTCGATTCAAAAGATAATGGAGGAGATCAAGATCATGAGCTTCTTATGGGTGACAAACCGGGGAAAAATGACGGACATGACGTGGAATGCTTGGTGTCGGTTTGAAGTGCACAGAATGGGATAAGTGTTTTATGTTTTTTTGTTTCGGCTAAAATAGTTTTCGGATTACTTTTCATTTGTATATTCCGGATTGTTTTTGCTAGTTTCTTGCTAGCCGTTTATGAATAAAAGTTGTTTGGCCGTTCAAAAAGAAAGTGATCATGGAGCATCCACATGGATAAAGTTAACCCATGGAGCCCGTTAAACTTCGGTGCGCTTCAACAGCTACTGGATTAAATTCTCTTTCCATGGCTATCAACAAATCTACAAATTTTTTTTGAACGATGAACTTCATTAATTAAAAATGCAACCGGTCCGCAAAGCGAGGACTGCTATAACAAACCATGACAACATATTAAAGTGGTTTGTACACCACTCAAGGTGAAGGGATATGGTACCAAAGCGTCAGCAAATACCATATCATAAATCAATCTGCCCGCTTTACATAAAACGCTACTGTCCATCTAACAGATGATGCAGCCTCACCCGCCCGTTCTACGTCGGCGCATAGGCTAGCGTCCATCCAACAGATGACGCAGCATGACCCGCCCGTTTTACGTCAGCGCACATATCAGTGTCCATCCAACGGATGACGCAGACTTGTCCACCCGTTCTACGTCAACGGGACTGACACACTGTGAAGCGTCTTCAGCAAGATAGACAAAGCTTCACCAACACGATTACAAAGATACCTTATGGGGCAGTCTCGAGACACACACTCCTACCCCAGGCAACTGTTCCTGATGCTGCAGGCTGCCCGTCAGACTCTCCAGCCAATCGATGGTTGCGCATTACCTGACAGTCTGAAAGGACGACGACGTGGCAGCCTCCAAGCCAATATATCTTCCTGAAGACTTTTGCAACCCTTCAACCTGTCTCAGGTTCTTCTAGAAGGAGATGATTACTCACCGCCCTACTACAACCACTAGGTGGGCGCCACGCGTCCGCCGCCCACTAGCGTCCAATTGACGGACACCACGTGTATTTACGTCAGGACGGTAACATCCCTCCTTTTCCTCTTTTTTATCAAACCCACTTGCATTATTGGGCCTAGGGACTTGGGCCGGAAACCTAGAGACACCTCTACCTGGGTCGGGCCCCATCAAGGGTAGAGGACGGGTTGAGAAAGTCGTATATCGAGGTACTATAAAAGGAGAACTCCTTCTCCTTTTATTGGCATCCGATATTTACGAACACTTTCACAGAAAAGACTACGAGCACATCGTACTTTTCCAACCTTCATTTATTTGCTAACATTTAGAGGCTCGGCTCTTCTAACTTGTTGTCTCTAAACATCCTTGGTCTTGTCCTTAGACCTAACACGTTTTATAAACATACCTTTTTATCAAAACCCTGTGGAATCACTACCAAGATTGGCGTTAACCCGACAATCTAGGATTCGTGTTTCTTCACAAGCCATTCAACATTTTTATATCTCGACCTATATTTAAACCATAAGAACATCTTTAACTTGAATGATCAACTTCATTAATTAAAAACGCAACAGGTCCCTAAAGCGAGGACCGCTGCAACAAACCATTACAACATATAAAAGGGGTTTCTACACCACTCAAGTCATTCAACATTTTTATATCTCGACCTATATTTAAACCATAAGAACGTCTTTGACTTGACAACAGTGACCTCTCCGAAGCTCTAGCTCCTTTCCTGTTAAGTACTTTGTCATTCTGAGCTAACCAAACGCCCCCAATTGTAGCGGTCACTATCCCTTCCATCACTTCCTTTCTGTTATTGTTTCCTGCCGCTGTTTTGTGTAAATCCAGAAGATCCTAGACATCGATCATATGCATATATGGAGTCAAGTTACACCAACTTGCAAGTCTCGACCAAACCTTCATAGCGACTGAGCACCAGATGAATAAATGTACTACCGTTTCTGGACCTTCATCGCAAAAAGGACAATCCAAAGAGTGAATATAGACACCTCTTTTCTATAGCTTGACACAAGTAGGAATATAGTGACATTCCGCCCTCCAAGCGAGTAAATTACATTTATACGAAACACACTTGATCCACTTCATATGATAGACTCCATACAGACCAACTATCCACTCCGCCTTTACTGCAGACACTGGAAAATGAACGTATGACCTTAATGATATGATTTACAATTATAATAAAACCATTATTTTATATTTAGTTATGTTAGTAGTATCTTTTATATAATTAGTTTATAAGATTTAAAAAAAAAAACTTTATATATACTTTAAAAAATTAGGGCGACTCAACTATCTTAGGGTGTTAAAACTGAGGTAGCGTTTGGTATGCAGGAACGGAAGGCCGAATGAAATGGAGCATTACGATAGAATGAAAAAAAAGGTGTTTGGTTGGTCAAGGTAATGGAATCATCCATTACCTCCTCCATTCCATTCCCTCTAAACACCCCAAAATTCATTACATCCATCCCCCCTGTTTGTTTTCCATTCCATTCCCTCGGTCACCCTTCTTCAGCACCGACCACCACCACCACCCACCTCTACCATTACCACCCATCGCCACCACCGACCACCACCATCGTCGACCACCACCAACCACTGACTGTCGCCACCCACCGACCACCACAGCCACTCTCCGTCACCAACCACCGCCACTCTCCGTCACCGACCACCGCCACCCCCACCCACCGACTACCGCCATCACCTACCACATCCACCTTCACCACCGACCACTGCCACCCACCACCAAGCATTGAACGCCATCACCGACACTCTCCGTCACCGACCACTACCACTACATCCACCCTCCACCACCGACCACTGCCACCCACTATCAAGCACCGACTGTCATCACTGACACTTTTCGTCACCAACCACCGCCACTAACAGCCACCTCCACCACCGACCACCACCACCCACCACCAAGCACCGACCGCCACCACCGACACTCTCCGTCACCGATCACCACCACCGCCGCCGCCGCCACCGTTCACTGTCCCCGTCACTCCCTATCACCACTCATCGACCACCACCACCACCCAAGGTTGTCGCCGCCATTGACCACCATCGTTTCGGCTACCACGACCGCCACCACCCATCGACCACCACTACCTCTGCCACCACCAACCACCATCTCCGGCACCCACTATCAACCATCATCGCCACCACTCACCACCGGCGGTTTTATTCCTAGGTCTTTTCCTACCTACCAAACAATACAAAATAGTGATTCATTCCATTCTTACGTGGTAATCAAACAAGACCATGGAATGGTAATCATCCATTTCATTCATTTGTTCATTCCATTCCCTTGTCTATTCCATTCCCTCGTTCATTCCATTACCACATACCAAACATACTCTGAAACTTTAGTTTTAAGTCTTCATAAAAAATACATAATCATTATATCTAATAAATCCATGCGTTGTCATCAATGGATTAGAAAAAAAAAACTGTAGAACTAAAGAAACTAGTGGGAGTGCTTGCGTGTTGCTGCGGGTTCGTATGTTTATTTTACCACACGTTGCGCCACGGGTTTCACGTAATTTATTTTTAAAACCAATTTGCTAAATACAACTATTATAGAGACTATAAACAAAAGAAACTAACAAAAAAAACAATGACCAAGGCTCTTTTGGGGAGGGAATCTCACTCTACCTGCCTCAAAGCTTTTGGGAAACACTATGGGACGAGGGAAAAAGTTCTAATACCTTGGGAGAAAAAACATAATAAAAATTGAAACACGTTAAAATCCATGTGGGTTTTGATGCATTTGGGTCCGACTTTTGTTTATCTTCCAAAGGATGGTGTTTCATATCATTTGACATTAGAGGTTTAGCTAGTGAAGTAACCACCTACATTCAAGAAACTGAAAATCAGACAGGAATGCGACGACTACCAAGTGTGAATTGTCGTTATCACAAAAATGTAACTTTATTTTGCAGGATTAAAATTAAGAATGCATATAAATGAACGAAAGGAAACACATCTGAACTCATTAAAGAAACCCAAAATATACAGAGCATATGATGAAACGATTACATTTTATAAGTGAACCGGTTTCAATAAGAACACTAAAAGATTTTGAAATTATTGAAATAGAATGATATTCACTTATTAGCATTCGAGTGACGTTTCCACTTTCGAGCGCAAAATATGAGAAAAAAAGGTAAAATTTAATAATGCGGTGTAGTATATCCTTTAAATTACCTCTAATATGTGTCTGCTCTGACTCTTTTCACCAAATTAGCATCGCTTCCCATATTCAGATCATTCTCTCAATGTGAAAATCCCCTGCATTCAAAAACCTAAATGAAATTTAACGAAAGATGGTTTTTTTGCTCCTTTTCCACATCTAACGTGCCAAAAAGAAAAAAAAAGAAAACATGTAAATGAACTTTTAAACTACAGTGATAACAACTGCAAAACGTACATAAAATTTAAATTAAAATGAACAATTAAAACACTTATAGTATTAGCTTGGGGTCAGTTATCTTGGATCAAAATAAGTTGGGTCAGGTTGGACACAAACTAACAAAGACCATGTTTTTTATTTTTTTAATAACTAATGTGCTAACTGCTAACAATTACACCAAAAGAATGTATTATTACAAGAATAATATATCACCTTATCTAGTAAACCAAGTAATGAAGTTTTTATATTAATTCAATTTAGAAACTGGCACCTCTTAGAAACACACTTGAGTTATTTATAATGTAATTTAAGAATAAACATCTATATACCTTTACCATAAGGCCATATATATATCTTAATCCCGCACTTTAGCCATGGCTCCATGTTCCCAAGAAAACGGAAGCATCTAATCTTCAAGTGAGATTTGACTACTGCATCAAAAACTACTACAAATAAAAGAATGCGTTGATAAACGTAAAAAAAATAAAACAATTGTACATGTTTGACTTTTAAAGTCAATGGACACTGCTTTATTTTTGATCGACCACCTCAGCGGTAAACCACTGGGTTCTATATTGACACGGACCTGGTTCGATACATCGCCACGACGCTTCAAAGATCATATCACCCAGACCCGGTGCGTGCCACAGAAAAGGGGGCTGCCAGGAATCGAACCAGAGACCTCTACCGGGCGAGAACCCATCTATGGTGTTAAACCCTCCCACCCAAAACATGTTGCCATGGTATCATTGGCCAAAGGACACTACTAAGTAGATTATAGTATTTGATAATCTCACTTTTATAGAAAATACCTTGTGAAGAAACTCGTTTCTTTATCCGGTAGCGGAATGCACACCATTATTAAATTGGCTTGGTCCTGAAACAAATACACAACAGTAAGCTTCTTAGTTGTTACCTTATATAATGAAATCCTTCAACTGTTTATACAAACATAAATAGCATAAGTATTTAAGGATAAAGATTTTTACCCATGTAAAATTCCCTTGAAAAAATTACAGCAAAGTTGAACATCACCTTTCTGTCATCAATAAGTTTGCCCGGGACATAATATGCACCCTTGTTAACTGCTTCTTCAAACATACAAATCTTGAATTCTTGCCAACATCTTGCCTTTGCATCTTCTTCATCATAGTTTTCTCCATACACGCAAATCTTGAAATTTTCCAATGCCTGATTCATGGTTAAATGTTAACCATTTAGAACAGAGGCTAAGTTCCAAATCATAAAACAAGTCGAGAGTTATAGATGCTTTGTAACAAAGGAATGAAACAAATACATGCATGGTACTAAAACTAAAGCAACAAGAACGAAAACAAATGTTGATTTGAAACCATGTATGTCTAAACATACATGGTACTAAAACTAAAGCAACATGAATGAAAATAAATGTTGATTTGAAACATAGGATAATCAATAAAAACAACAATCTAACCTGAATTAACCGAAACTGATGAAGTTATAGTGATCACTTCTTTCTTTTCTTGTCCTGGAAAGAATCATCTTTGTTAAACCCTTTAATATCATTAGTGGTTTCAGCTGTGCTATGTTTTTCATACCTTTCTTTCCTCCAAACCCATAATTTGAATCCCTGAACTCTCTGTCGCCTTTTCGGTCTTTTCCACCACTTTGTTTTGCTTTTCCACCACACTGGTCCCATGGTGACACCCGAGCCCGTTTGTTCTTCCTAGATTTATCCGACTCTTTTCCACTTTCAAACAATAAACCCATGTCACCATCTTCTTCACCATCCGCAAACCCACTTTGTTGTCGATGTTACCTCCACTTCTTGACAGATTCTATCTCGTTTTCCTGTTTGGCCCGTTCTTTTTGTTTCTCGACCAACACTTCTTTCGCCTTCTTCTTGTTCTCTCGGTCCTTTCTTCTTTCCTCGGCCTCCTCGATTCTTCTCTTTTCAGGGCCCTTAATTTTCTCCATGTGGGTGTTGGTTTTCACCCTTTAAGCATAATAATCATTGGGCTGAAGAAATGGGAGACCCATGGATTGAAATTTGACGAATGCTTGACGTGTGCCTTCTAATGCTTGAGTGTAAAAAGCAAGCTCTCGTGCCAAGTCATCATTAACATCTACATCTTGTTCTTGATCATTGTCAAGTGAAAGTTTATGCATCCAATCGACATCCTCGGGCCAACTGATATCAACAAGTTTATCAAGTATGGCTTCTTTGTTGTATATAGAGGTTTTTGAAGGCTCGGCTAATTTCACATCCTCGTCCCCTTCCGAATCAGATTCAGGTTCTGAACCCACTTCTGACTCTGTTTTTGGATCGGATTCAGAAGCATCCATGTCAAGGTCTTCTGGTAATATTTCCAACAACTTAGGAGCTCGCTTTTTTATGGCCTTACCATGATACAATAAACAAAATAACAAATCATTCAACAAATCTACTTTTACCAAAAAAAAAGAAGTACATACAATCACATAACATCTATAACCTGAACTTCTTCAGGGCAAATCACAAAAGTAAACAGGTCACTGGACCTCTCTTAACCGACAAAACAACCACTTTTCCAAGTGAAAATGTAACAACTTGTGTGTTTAGAGCAAAAAATCTGAACCTCAAACAAGCATCTAATGAAAAACCATATAACCATTCACTAAACCATAAAACCTTTTAAACCTTGTTTGACATAATTTTGTGTGTTTGTATTTTGTAATTTATCTAAATAAACGGAAAATAAATAGCCTTTGTTACATACTATGTATTTTGTGTGTTTGGCACCTTTAACATGAGATCGCGGTCGACTAATGTGTTTGCGCTCTGGTAACACATACATGGGATCCGCTTTCCTTGTAGATGAGAAACATGAATAATAATCCCTTGTCTCCAAAAGATTTACATATTCACCAAATGATTTTTTTAGTCGAACCTGTGACAACCGGCAAAATTAAGGTAATTCCGTACTAATTAATTATGTGTAACTAACGTAATTAAGTGCAAATTCATGTTAATTGTTTGACTGATGCCTTAGAGAATAGCAAATTCCCCATAAGATGCATAGGAATGCACATGTTTAATGTTGAAGCACGATGAAATCACATGCGAATAAACTTGTCCGGAACGGACGTTGGTGATTACCCAGCAAAAATTAAATAGACGAAAAGGATCCCGGATACCCATAATATAAAATAAAGGGTATTTTCATGAAATATAATGTGTTTTGAAACTCCAAAACCATAAATGAACGTCTCAAGGCGACCCGCGACAGACAGAAAAGTTATGCGGATATGAGGCGTAAGCCTTTGGAATTTTAAGTCGGAGATACAGTCCTATTGAAAGTGTCACCTTGGAAAGGTGTCGCACGTTTTGGAAAGCGTGGGAAATTGAATCCTCGATATGTTGGTCCTTTCAAAATTTTGGCAAGTGTAGGCCCTGTGGAATACAAGCTCAAGCTACCGCAAGAGCTTAACGAGATACATGACACATTCCACGTGTCAAATTTGAAAAAGTGTCTATCCGATGAGACCCTTATTATCCCTGCTGACAAAATCCACATTGACGGTAAGCTTCACTTTGTCGAAGAAACAATTGAAGTGACTGATTGGAAAGTTCAGAAGCTTAGACACAGTAAGGTCAGATTGGTCAAAGTGCGTTGGAATGCCAAGCGTGGACCTGAGTTCAAGTGGGAAAGATTGGACCAAATGAAGCAAAAATATCCCGCCCTATTTGAGAAGACCCCCATACCGGAGGACTTGAATTGAATTCCGGGACGGAATTCTCTTAACGGGGGGAGAATGTGACAACCGGCAAAATTAAGGTAATTTCGTACTAATTAATTATGTGTAACTAACGTAATTAAGTGCAAATTCGTGTTAATTGTTTGACTGATGCCTTAGAGAATATCAAATTCCCCATAAGATGCATAGGAATGCACATGTTTAATGTTGAAACACGATGAAACCACGTGCGAATAAACTTGTCCAGAACGGACGTTGGTGATTACCCGGCAAAAATTAAATAGACGAAAAGGATCCCGGATACCTAGGATATAAAATAAAGGGTATTTTCATGAAATATAATGTGTTTTGGAACTCCAAAACCATAAATGAAAACTCTAAATACAAATCTCCCAGTACGAATAAAGTGCACGTACCGCACCCGGTACACGTATAACTTATAATTTCACCCAACGAAATCCTAACTAACCAACCAACACTTAAACTAGGCTATGTTTAAGGGTAATTAAAGGCTATTATAATTTCCGGATTATATAATTAAAATCTGATTAAAACCCGAACGTTATGTTTGAATCATAACCAAACTAACTAGTAAACATTTTATGTTGTGGACCCCACTAAATCCCCCAACCCAACCGGCCCCAACCCCCTCCTCACCACTCTCATATTATTTTTCTTGTACAACCAAATACATGTGGATTTTTGAAAGATCATAAGCATGGGTGGTGAGAGTTGTGAATGGATTTTTGTGTCCTTGTGAGATCTTATAAAATCCTCCATGCTCTTAGCAATTTTCGGCCAAACACCCCCTCCCCCATATCCATTAAGATCATCTTTGAGTACCCTTTTCCATGATTTAAGGGATTGGAAATATCTAAACATAGATCTTGTGTCCTTATGTGATCTTGGGAGATTATTAAAATGAGGGATAAGCTACCTCATTTCATGAACAATAACTCTTCCTTGTTTCCTTGATTTGGTTGTGGGTTTACACACACACATACATATCCATTTTCAAGTTTCAATCACCAGGATTCCTCCATAAAACTTCCATCTCCAAACCCCTAATTGTGTGTTTCAAGTTTGGAGCTTAACCACATTGGAAGAACACACTAAACCACTACAAAATCAAGTGTTTTTATCTTACCTAGCCTTGTGCTAGTTGTAAGTGGTCTTGATCCTATTTTTATTCTTAAAAGTTTATGCTTTGTTATCTAGAAAACAAGTTGTACATGGGTTAACATAATGGAACTTTACATGATAAAACATATGCTTTTCAAGACTAAAATGGAGGTATAAAGATGAATATTAGGGCCGTAGGTTTGGTGATGGGTATGTAGTGTTTTTGTAGTTTCTTAAAGTTCACATAAACTTGTATAAAATGATGATCAAGGAAAAATTTGTGTATGTAACTTGAATACACTTAAAAATGTTTTAAATCATCATAAAATAACCATCTAAAACTTGATATAGTGTTGACCTTGTTAGAAAATGTAATACATAAAGTTTACATATTCAAAGTTACAAACTCGAAAAATGCAAAGTTGGACTTATTGGACATGTTACACTAAATACACCTATTAATATCCTTAATAAGGTTATTATGGACCATTAATAATGTTGGATCATAAAAATAATCTATCATGACAAAGTTGACATAATAAAGTTTACTAGTTTAGTAGAAAATTGTCACTTTTGAAAGATTAGGAAGGAAATGTAACTTTTGAAAGTTAAAGGACTATTTAGTGACTTTAAAAGTTGAGGGACATAAAATGTCATTTTAGAAACTTGGATCTAAAAATGTGACTTAGGAAAGTTTGGTGTCAAAAATGTAAGATGTTAACTTTCCAAGGTTATTTAGTAAAAAGTTAAATATATTTTTGTATAGAAATGTATTTTTATAAAATAAAGTTTTATAAAAATATAGATTACCAACATGTTGGAAAAGTATAAGAACAAATGTTTTTATAACAAGGATAGATAACTTAAAAACTTGGTGAAAACTTGTATAAAAATGGACACTTTTATATAAATGGGGATATGAAAGTGTTGGAACATTTTTTATGTTGTAAATAACCAAGTCTTAGTATTGAAAATACAAATGTTATTTATAAACTTCCAAGTAAAAATATGTAGAAATTAAAGGATGAATAATTTCAAGAATACATATTGTTGGAAACTTTGGAAAATTAACAAAATATATAGTTGGAATGTAGGAAGAATAATATCACGACGACAAGTATTTACCCCTACAAAATTATATATACAACTTATACCATACGGGACACTAAAATATATAAGTTTAAATGATCGGATATGGACGTGTTCATGTTACGACGTGTTAGCGGACAAAAATGTAAAAACGGACGAATAAGTATTTGTGTTATTGCGTCTAATGTGGAAATGAAAACATATATTTTAAGGATTTAAAATATATAATTTGGGTGAAAATACATAACACTTTCCTAAGTGTTGGAAACTTATTCGTGGGAGAAAATAACGTAAATAATCTAACGATTAAGCGTTTATAACAAGCATATGGACTAGACAATGAAAATATGTTATCAAATCGACAAGATCCTAGTATATTTATTTAATGGGAAAATAAATATACGGTAAAGTGAGTCGAGTCGAGTGTTGAAAATATGTTATTGATCGAAAGATCCTAGTATATTTATTTAATGGGAAAATAAATATACGAAAAAGTGAGTCGAGTGTTGAAAATATTATATCGATCGACAAGATCTTAGTATAATTATTTAATGGGAAAATAATTATACGTCAAGTGAGTCGAGTCGATAACGATATTATACAAGTTAATTAGTATTCAAGGAAATATAAGTGTAACTTGTAATGAGGGTAATCCATCACCAACGGACCTAGGATACACGTTTAATTAAACGGGAAATTGAACTAAATAGTGGTTTCGGAGTTGGACGTACAACTTGCCGAAACACATGCACTATAGACTTAGTGATTTATACGCCTAGGACATTTGTAGGTGTTTGACCTTGGACGAGCTATTCTCTGAGTTGGATTTGCATACTTTGCTTGAGGTGAGTTTCACGGCCCCAATTTACAGTTTTTACTTTTGGGGGAAAGATATGTTATGTTAGGGAAATATGTGACATGTTGGATACTTGAGTTTGTTGTTCGCCACTCGGGGTTGAGTCCTCGCTACTGTAGCCATTTATTCGTGTGTATGTGTGAAATCGAAAACCGAAGGAATATTTGGATAGTACTATTGGTGCCTGACAAGGCCCACCCCTAATCGATAGCGTCGATTATGCAACTGTGTATGCATGGGGTGCACGTATTCTGAATTAAGTTGTTATTTTCCGTGAAACAACTATGAGCGGGGCATTGCTAGTCTTGGTTTGGTTATGGGCTCAAGTAGATTGTAGGAACGTGCAACTCCTACAATAGTCACTACTGATGTTTATTTCCTAAACATGTTGTTGTTGAAATGTTTTGTAACCTAAAACCTGTTAACTCACCAATATTTATATATTGATGATTTTTAACATATCTTTTAGGTAATTAATCGCTGGAAGGTCGTATGGCTTGTACAGGCGGGGATCTTACTTAACGTTGGATATTTAGACGGGTTTCACTTTTATTTTCCATGGGGTTGGAATATATATGAGAAACCTCTACTTTTGAATTAAACTATGTTTGTTTAAGAATGTATGAACTTGAAAACTTGTTTCGACTTGTTAAATAAATGATCCATTTTTCTTAATTACTTATAGTATGTGTTACTCTTGACTTTATGCCCTTCGAACGACGCGCCACGCGTTTCCGCCATTGGCGTGGTGTGATAGAAGTGGTATCAGAGCCAAGGTTATAGCGAACTAGCGTTTTCAAAAATCTAGACTATAACCGGGATTGGTTCGAAGGATAATTTAAAAAAAAAAAAAACTAGAACACAACAAAGTAACTTTCCAAAAAGAAAGGAACATTATATATGGGGAGATTCCGACCGAACTAGCCATGATTGTCAATATATGATATGTTAGATTTAGAAGTTAGGAATGTTGTGTTAGATGTAAGCCTAACTTTCTAACTAAATTGATGATTTATATATATAGTACGGTTCTTTTGCCAGGAGATGTCTTCTGACAGTGACACAGTTCCCGAGTCTAGCTTTGACAGTAGCCTTCAGATCGTGGGCGCCCCTCCAGCCGAGATCATCGACCTTGATTCGGAGGAGGATCCCATGGAGTTGGACGATGCCATGGATCCCCATGTAGCCGCCGAGGATGAGGGTAGTAATGATACTGAGGACCCACCTGTTGTTCCACCCCCAGTTGCCCCCTACCACCACACCCAGTCCTAGTTATTCGAGACTTTCCTATTGGGTGTAGAGGCCCTGTTCTCCCAGCCCCAGCCATGTCTGAGACTGTGGAGTCACCATTCGACCCCCATGCTCAGTCGACCACGCCCCTGTCCCACCCCCAGCCATACATGTTCCCCTAGGTAGAGCGTTGGTGCCTCTTGTGAGAGGTTTCTTTGCTGGGTTCCTAGAGCCCAAGCATCCTGTGGGTTGTATGGACCTCGAGGAGTCTGTGGCCTCTGTGGTATCCACAGTTGTCATCCCGAGTCCATCTGGTATTCAGCCCCGAGACCCCGAGTCATACTAGGTTTACCCGCCATCACTGCCGAGCCTACCCCTGTCCCCCATGAGAGCATTTTTGGCTCAGACGAGCCCGTTATGCCTATAGTCCCTGTCCCACACCCTGACCCTCCCGAGCATGATGCTCCTACTACTGATGAGCCACTGACCCGCGATGCACCTAGTGCAAGACGCGTTGGCCTTATTCTTGAGGGTAGCTCCGCACGCAGCTCCGAGTTGCGGAGAGCCGGTATGACCGCCTACCCCACTTCTAGCCCCGATACCCCAGTCATTGTTGCACCCACCCCCGAGCTAGTTGTCACCTCACATCCCCTTGTCGCTCCATTGGTCGAGCCTACGTTACCTATCTCAGCAACCGAGATCCCACCTATGTGTACCATCCCCACATCTGCCCCCACCATACCCATGATACCACCAGTCCCTACCTTGCCTATGACTCTGCCACCCACACTGTACACTTTGGGTGCAGGAGACCCATACTTGATGTATTCCTCTATTGCCCCTGGGGTGACGAGCTTGCCCCAGCCATTCGTACCCCTACCTTCACCCATACCGGACATTGGCGGCCCTTCCCAGCCGACATACCCTGACATACCCGGGCCATCTCAGCCCTATGGCATGGCTCCATTACCTGGGCACGCCTTGACCACACTGTATACCCTTGAGAGTGACTTCCAGGCATTAGCAGACACGGTGCAGCGCACCGTCACGCATATGGATTACCAGTCTCGCGTGATGTGGGCCCGTATCATTGACGCCCGAGATGCACTCGCACATTACGTCGAGGAGCTCCTGAGCATGGATGTCGTGTGGGGCATCACTGGCGAGAGCCATTTTGCCCACAGGCAGTACCTCTATGACCGCATCATGGCCATTAGTATGGCCATTAGCATTAGTGCGCCTCAGTATCAGTATCCGCTGCCCCGCCTCAGTAGGGCAGCGACACATTAGCTACATGGATCTTCAGCGAGGAGTTAGCACTACGGATGTATAGTAGTAGTCAGGTTGTAGTGTAGCACTGGTAGTAGCACTTTTTGCATTTTACCTAGCTGAGCTGGTTGTGCCAGCTTATAGTATGATGTTTTGTTATATTTCAAAACGATGTATGAGGGATGTTACCCACTATTTTGTTGTTTTTGAAACAAGTGTTGTACTCGTTGCTTTGAAATTAATGAAAATCATATTGTTATTATGGTAAAATATGTTGTTATTACATTGTGCACCCTGTGGTTGTCTATGACTATTTTCTACTCTATATCTTGTGGTTTGAGGGATTGTATTGTGATGACATGTTACTGATTATATTCATGCGATGTGATGTTATTTGTGCGTTGTGTGTGACAATATTTGGATGAATATTCGTCAAATTAACCTTTGATACTGGTTATTGAAGTTTAATGGCACCAACCACAAGGAGTAACACCGGTAACGACGGACTGCCCACAACCCTCGCCGAGCTCGAACAGCTAATCTCCGAACAAATTGCTCAGGCGATTGCGGAACGGGATGCCGCACGCACTGATGGGTCACGAGACCGCACCGGGAGTGATCGCCGTGAGCGGTCCCCCACTGGTAAGTGATTCATAATAAAGTGAAGTGTTGGGAGGTTGTCTCGATGCTTCCATCCCATAATAACATATCGTCGTGTTATGGCAGAAACTGCTTCTCGTGAACGTGGCTGCACATTCAAGGCATTTTTAGACTGCAAGCCCATAAATTTCAATGGGACTGAAGGTTCCGTTGGCCTGGTCAAGTGGTTCGAAAATACTGAAGCGGTTATTTGCATCAGCGGTTGCACACCCAGGCAAACCGTGATGTACTCCACCAACCTGTTTCTGGATCATGCTTTGACTTGGTGGAACAGCCAAGTCCAATCTTTGGGTGACGATGCGGCATACTCTCTGTCCTGGTTAGAGCTAAAGGAACTCATGATCTCTGAGTGCTGCCCCGCAAGCGAAGTTCAGAAACTTGAATCCGAGTTCTGGAATCTTACTATGATCGGTTCGGACGTTGCTGATTATACGTCCAGATTTCATGACCTCTCTAGGTTGGTTCCCCGGTTGGTTATGCCGGAAAACAAGAAGATTGAAAGGTATCTCTTTGGGTTGGCACCCCAGATTCGCAGCATGGTCGCATCATCAAAGCCCACTACCATGCGTGAGGCTATTGACCTTGCATTGAGTCTCACTGAAGATGCCATCCGTATGGGCACATTAATAAGAAAGGTTCCTGGTTTGAAGATTTCTGACACGAAGAGTGTAGAGGGAAATAATTTGGGTTCTAATTCTGGTTCTGGTTCTGCTGAGCAGTCAAATCGCTCTAGGTTTGGGAAACGAAAGAGGAACGAGGGAAAGAAGGATGGGTCATTTGGGAACCCAAGCAAGAAGGGAAAGGGGTATGTTGCTACGGGTCGGGCAAATGAAAGGAATATGGGAAACCAGGGGAAGAAAAATGATGGTACTTGCTGGAAGTGCCACCGTACGGGGCACAAAGCTGAGGATTGTAGTGCCGGAGCGCCCAAGACTAGGGAAGCGAGGCCATGCTTTGCATGTGGATCGCTTGATCATTGGAAGAGGGATTGCCCAAAGCTGAACAACCAGGCACGCGGACGGGCATTTGTTGTCGGTGATGGTGATGCACGTCAAGACCCTAACGTGGTCACCGGTACGTTCCCTCTTAACAACCATTATGCTTCTGTTTTATTTGATACTGGTGCCGATTTTGGCTCCGTATCTAGTGATTTTAAGCGATTACTTGGGTTGAAAACTAGTAAACTAGATACACCTTATTCTATAAATCTGGCAAATGGTAAAACTATAGAAACGAGTGAAGTGGCGAAGGAGTGTAAGTTGAATCTTTGTGGATACGAGTTTAGTATTAATCTCTTACCGGTAGTTTTGGGTAGTTTTGACGTAGTCGTCGGTATGGATTGGTTATCTACACATCGCGCCATCGTTGTTTGTGATGATAAAATAATTCAAGTTCCTCTCACGAGTGGTGAAACTCTTTCGATACAAGGGGAATGGCATGGAACGCCATTGAGGATTATTACAAGCATGAAGGCTTAGAAGTGCTTGCGGAAGCGTCTTATTGCATTCTTGGCACATGTGATAGATAAGAAAGCTGACGAGCGAAAACTTGAAGATATTCCTATTGTGAGAGACTTTCCTGATGTGTTCCATGAAGATTTGCCAGGATTGCCACCCCCTCAACAAGTCGAATTTCGTATTGATCTCGTTCCTGGAGCTGCTCCTGTAGCGCGATTGCCATATCGCTTAGCTCCATCCGAAATGTAGGAACTATCCAATCAACTGCAGGAATTATTGGATAAAGGTTTCATAAGACCGAGTTTCTCACCTTGGGGAGCTCACTGTCTTATTCGTGAAGAAGAAAGATGGCACTTTTCGTACGTGCATCGATTATCGTGAGTTGAACAAATTGACCATTAAGAATCGCTATCCCCTCCCCAGGATCGATGATTTGTTTGATCAACTCCAAGGATCTACTTTTACTCCAAGATCGATCTACGATCCGGTTACCATCAACTTCGTATCCAAGAAGAGGATGTGCCAAAGACTGCTTTTAGAACTCGTTACGGTCATTATGAGTTCTTGGTGATGCCGTTTGGTTTAACCAACGCTCCTGCAGTTTTCATGGACTTGATGAATCGTGTATGCAAGCCTTACTTGGATAAGTTCGTAATCCTATTCATTGATGATATATTGATCTATTCTCGCACCAAGAAGGATCATGAAAATCACCTTCGTCTGATTTTGGAATTATTACGAAAGGAGAAGCTATATGCCGAATTCTTGAAATATGACTTCTGGATTCGAGAGGTTCATTTCTTAGGCCACGTGGTGAATGAGAAAGGCATACATGTTGATCCCGCCAAGATCGGGGCAATCAAAAATTCGGAGGCGCCCAAAACTCCTACTGAAGTTCGACAATTTCTTGGCCTTGCGGGTCACTATAGAAGATTCATCGAGAATTTTTCTAAGATAGCACAGTCCTTGACCATGCTCACCCAAAAGGATAAAAAGTTTGAGTGGACCGAAAAACAAGAGTCGGCTTTTCAATTGTTGAAGGATAAATTGTATGGTGCTCCAATACTATCACTTCCCGATGGTACCGAAGATTTTGCGGTCTATTGTGATGCTTCGCATCAAGGGTTGGGTTGCGTGTTGATGCAACGGGAAAAGGTGATTGCCTATGCTTCCAGACAATTGAAGGTTCATGAGAAAAACTACACTACACACGATTTGGAATTGGGTGCGGTGGTGTTCGCTCTCAAAATTTGGAGGCATTATCTCTATGGCACCAAGTGCACGATCTTCACGGATCATAAGAGTTTGCAACACATTTTTTACCAAAAGGATTTGAATATGCGACAACGGAGATGGGTTTAATTGTTGAATGATTATGATTATGAAATAAAATATCATCCCGGAAAGGCGAACGTTGTAGCGGATGCCTTAAGTCGCAAGGAACGGGTTAAGCCATTACGTGTTCGCTCCTTGGGTCTAACTATTCACACGAATCTAACGGATCAGATTCGTGAGGCCCAAAATAATGCGCTCAATCTTGAGAATGTTAGGAATGAAAGGCTGCGAAAAATGGTTGACTCATTGGAGCCTAAGGTGGATCAAACTCTATATTTCATGAATAGAGTTTGGGTACCTTTATATGGTGGATTACGTGAGCTAGTATTGGCTGAAGCTCACATCTCTCGATATTCTGTTCACCCCGGTGCGGATAAAATGTTTCATGATTTAAAAGAACATTACTGGTGGCCGAATTTCAAGAGAGACATAGCGACTTATGTTGCGCGTTGTTTAACTTGAACACCAAAGGTCGTCCGGTTTGCTCCAACAACCAGAAACATCTGAATGGAAATGGGAACAAATTTCCATGGACTTCATTTCTAAATTGCCCAAGACATCGAGCAGCCATGATATGATTTGGGTGATTGTTGATCGATTGACAAAATCCGCACACTTCCTTCCAATCCGCGAAACGGATAAATTGAAAAAATTGACCCGTTTGTATATCAAGGAAGTGGTGTCTAAACTTGGTGTGCCTATCTCTATCATCTCCGATCGAGATAGTCGTTTCACCTCAAGATTTTGGGAAAGCTTAAACGATGCCCTCGGTACTCGCCTAGACATGAGTACCGCATATCATCCCCAAACCGATGGTCAAAGTGAATGAACCATCCAAACCTTGAAGGATATGTTACGGGCGTACGCAATCGATTTCGTTGGTAATTGGGAAACGCACTTGCCACTAGTGGAATTTTCATACAATAATAGCTACCATACGAGTATTCAAGCTGCACCTTTTGAAGCTCTATATGGACGTAAGTGTAGATCTCCGCTATGTTGGGCTGAAGTCGGAGAGAAACAACTTACGGGGCCCAAAATTGTTCAAGAGACAACTGATAAAATCTTTTTGATAAAAGAATGTCTCAAGGCGGCCCGCGTTCGACAGAAGAGTTATGCGGATATGAGGCGTAAGCCTTTGGAATTTCAAGTCGGAGATACAGTCCTATTGAAAGTGTCACCTTCGAAAGGTGTCGCACGTTTTGGAAAGCGTGGGAAATTGAATCCTCGATATGTTGGTCCTTTCACAATTTTGGCAAGAGTAGGCCCTGTGGCATACAAGCTCAAGCTACCGCAAGAGCTTAACGGGATACATGACACATTCCACGTGTCAAATTTGAAAAAATGTCTATCCGATGAGACCCTTGCCGACGAAATCCACATTGACGGTAAGCTTCACTTTGTCGAAGAACCAATTGAAGTGACAGATTGGAATGTTCAGAAGCTTAGACGCAGTAAGGTCAGATTGGTCAAAGTGCGTTGGAATGCCAAGCGTGGACCTGAGTTCACGTGGGAAAGATTGGACCAAATGAAGCAAAAATATCCCGCCCTATTTGAGAAAACCCCCATACCGGAGGACTTGAATTGAATTCCGGGACGAAATTCTCTTAACGGGGGGAGAATGTGACAACCGGAAAAATTAAGGTAATTCTGTACTAATTAATTATGTGTAACTAACGTAATTAAGTGCAAATTCGTGTTAATTGTTTGACTGATGCCTTAGAGAATAGCAAATTCCCCATAAGATGCATAGGAATGCACATGTTTAATGTTGAAGCACAATGAAATCACGTGCGAATAAACTTGTCCGGAACGGACGTTGGTGATTACCCGGAAAAAATTAAATAGACGAAAAGGATCCCGGATACCCAGGATATAAAATAAAGGGTATTTTCATGAAATATAATGTGTTTTGGAACTCCAAAACCATAAATGAAAACTCTAAATACAAATCTCCCGGTAACGAATAAAGTGCGCGTACCGCACCCGGTACACGTATAACTTATAATTTCACCCAACGAAAGCCTAACTAACCAACCAACACTTAAACTAGGCTATGTTTAAGGGTTATTAAAGGCTATTATAATGTCCGGATTACGTATAATTAAAATCCGATTAAAACCCGAACGTTATGTTTGAATCATAACCAAACTAACTAGTAAATATTTTATGTTGTGGACCCCACTAAATCCCGCAACCCAACCGGCCCCAACCCCCTCCTCACCACTCTCATAATATTTTTCTTGTACAACCAAATACATGTGGATTTTTGAAAGATCATAAGCATGGGTGGTGAGAGTTGTGAATGGATTTTTGTGTCCTTGTGGGATCTTATAAAATCCTCCATACTCTTAACAATTTTTGGCCAAACACCCCCCCATATCCATTAAGATCATCTTTGAGTACCCTTTTCCATGATTTAAGGGATTGGAAAGATCTAAACATAGATCTTGTGTCCTTATGTGATCTTGGGAGATTATTAAAAAGAGGGATAAGCTACCTCATTTCATGAATAAAAACTCTTCCCTTGTTTCCTTGATTTGGCTGTGAGTTTACACACACACACACATCCATTTTCAAGTTTCAAACACTAGGATTCATCCATAAAACTTCCATCTCCAAACCCCTAATTGTGTGTTTCAAGCTTGGAGCTTAACCACATTGGAAGAACACATTAAACCACTTCAAAATCAAGTGTTTTTATCTTCCCTAGCCTTGTGCTAGTTGTAAGTGTTGTTGATCCTATTTTTATTCTTAAAAGTTTATGCTTTGTTATCTAGAAAGCAAGTTGTACATAGGTTAACATAATGGAACTTTACATGATAAAACATATGCTTTTCAAGACTAAAATGGAGGTATAAAGATGAATATTAGGGCCGTAGGTTTGGTGATGGGTATGTAGTGTTTTTGTAGTTTCCTAAAGTTCACATAAACTTGTATAAAATGATGGTCAAGGCAAAATTTGTGAATGTAACTTGAATACACTTAAAAATGGTTTAAATCATCATAAAATAACCATCTAAAACTTGATATAATGTTGACCTTGTTAGAAAATGTAATACATAAAGTTTACATATTCAAAGTTACAAACTCGAAAAATGCAAAGTTGGACTTATTGGACATGTTACACTAAATACACCTATTATTATCCTTAATAAGGTTATTATGGACCATTAATAATGTTAGATCATAAAAATAATCTATCATGACAAAGTTGACATAATAAAGTTTACTAGTTTAGTAGAAAATTGTCACTTTTGAAAGATTATGAAGGAAATGTAACTTTTGAAAGTTAAAGGACTATTTAGTGACTTTAAAAGTTGAGGGACATAAAATGTCATTTTAGAAACTTGGATCTAAAATTGTGACTTAGGAAAGTTTGGTGTCAAAAATGTAAGATGTTAACTTTCCAAGGTTATTTGGTAAAAAGTTAAATATATTTTTTTATAGAAATGTATTTTTATAAAATAAAGTTTTATAAAAATATAGATTACCAACATGTTGGAAAAGTATAAGAACAAAGGTTTTTATAACAAGGATAGATAACTTAAAAACTTGGTGAAAACTTGTATAAAAATGGACACTTTTATATAAATGGGGATATGAAAGTGTTGGAACATTTTTTATGTTGTAAATAACCAAGTCTTAGTATTGAAAATACAAATGTTATTTATAAACTTCCAAGTAAAAATATGTAGAAATCAAAGGATGAATAATTTCAAGAATACATATTGTTGGAAACTTTGGAAAATTAACAAAATATATAGTTGGAATGTAGGAAGAATAATATCACGGCGACAAGTATTTACCCCTACAAAATTATATATACAACTTATACCATACGGGACACTAAAATATATAAGTTTAAATGATCGTATATGGACGTGTTCATGTTACGACGTGTTAACGGACTAAAATGTAAAAACGGACGAATAAGTATTTGTGTTATTGCGTCTAATGTGGAAATGAAAACATATATTTTAAGGATTTAAAATATATAATTTGGGTGAAAATACATAACACTTTCCTAAGTGTTGGAAACTTATTCGTGGGAGAAAATAACGTAAATAATCTAATGATTAAGCGTTTAAAACAAGCATATGGACTGGACAATGAAAATATGTTATCAAATCGACAAGATCCTAGTATATTTATTTAATGGGAAAATAAATATACGGTAAAGTGAGTCGAGTCGAGTGTTGAAAATATGTTATCGATCGACAAGATCCTAGTATATTTATTTAATGGGAAAATAAATATACGGAAAAGTGAGTCGAGTCGAGTGTTGAAAATATTATATCGATCGACAAGATCTTAGTATAATTATTTAATGGGAAAATTATTATACGTCAAGTGAGTCGAGTCGAGAACGATATTATACAGGTTAATTAGTATTCATGGAAATATAAGTGTAACTTGTAACGAGGGTAATCCATCACCAATGGAACTAGGATACACGTTTAATTAAATAGGGAATTGAACTAAATAGTGGTTTGGGAGTTGGACGTACAACTTGCCGAAACACACGCACTATAGACTTAGTGATTTATACGCCTAGGACATTTGTAGGTGTTTGACCTTGGACGAGCTATTCTCTGAGTTGGATTTGCATACTTCGTACACTGATACTAGTCGGAAAGGTCCCCAGCTTCATGAATATGGAACCGTGCTTGAGGTGAGTTTCACGGCCCCAATTTACAGTTTTTACTTTCGGGGGAACGATATGTTATGTTAGGGAAATATGTGACATGTTGGATACTTGAGTTTGTTGTTCGCCACTCGGGGTTGAGTCCTCACTACTGTAACCATTTTTTTGTGTGTATGTGTGAAATCGAAAACCGTAGGAATATTTGGATAGTACTATTGGTGCCTGACAAGGCCCACCCCTAATCGATAGCAAAGTTGTTATTTTCCGAGAAACAACTATGAGCGGGGCATTGCTAGTCTTTGTTTGGTTATGGGCTCAAGTAGATTGTAGGAACTTGTAACTCCTACAATAGTCACTACTGATGTTTGTGACAACCGTCACCCTTATATTTTAGCAAGTTGTCAATTATAGTCCTTCGTGTATTTAAATGTTCCTATTTTAGACCCTGTAAGATTTGTCGTTTTCATATTTAATAAAAGAGCGAACTCAGTGTTTATCATTTTGCATTTGTTACGGACTGTATCTACATATGGTAAAACGTTATAGATTTTTATAAAAGTCTCGATTTTAAAGTTTCGTAGATGTTCGGTTATACGTTTAAAGTTTATAACAACATAGATTTATTTTTGTGGTTTGATAAAAGTTAAAAAAAATTTTTAAAAAAAAGTTTGGGACTGGTTAATGTTAAAAGTTAGTTAGTATGGTTATGGTTAAGTTTATAAAAGAAAATCTACCCAAGTTATACAATTTCTAACCTAGTTTAAACGTGAGGGACCTTTTCTGCCAAGTTTAGAAAGTTAAAAAAAAAGTCTGATCTGTTTCCTTTGCGGTTTTCCGGCGGGTATAATTCCGGCCACCGGAATTCATCTCCGGCGGACTTAAAGTCCAAGAATCAAACACTTTTAATTCGTTTTTATGATTACAATACGTTTCTTCATCATTACACTTCAAATTCCCGTCATTTAATCGTGTTATAACGAATTTAAAATGTGTTTAATCGGTCCTCATTATGATTATCGCACTTTTCTGATCAAAAGCCCTCTAATTCCGTTCGTTCATAGTGTGTGAATCGGGTTTATTGATTTTGTTTGGGGTTAGGGTTCTTGGTTTGGTTATTTGGGGAAGATGATGACTGGTGGGTAAATAATAAAAACATATTAAATCCTAAATAAATCAACAAAAAGGGCCGGGTTTGATTCTTGCCACCCGTGCCCCTTTTACTTTTTTTTTCTTGTTTTTCAGATTTTTCATTATTATGTATATAATCATATATAAACACATAAACCTTATAATAATCATAGAAAATTCATTTTTACTCCAAAAATTATAAAAATTTAGAAGTAGCATCTTGACACCATAAATAAAATTATCACATTAAAATTTTCTGGAAAATAAATTATTTTCGTATTTTTATTAATTTAAATGTATTAATCATAATTAATTGATAAAAAAATTTATTTTTTAATGATTTAAATCCCAAATTTTCTGGAAAATTATTTCTAAGAATCATGAACTTAAATAAAAATATTGATTCTGAAAACATTCATTTTTATTAATTTTCCTATTTTTAATCATTTAAACATGATTTAAACTCATTAAATTCATTTTAAATACAAATAAATTGAGAAAAATTATGGAAAAATTATTTTCACTGTTATACATCAGAAAATAACTATTTTTCATAAAATATCATTTTTGGATCATATTTTGTATTTTTAGTTTATTTACATTTAATTAGATATAATTAATTACTTAATTAAATGTAAATTATTAAAATCTAATTTATGGATATTTTTCTACAAAATAGAAAATGTTCCTACTTTTGGAAGCGTAGTATTAAACTTCTTTAGTCACCTATTCGATCGTGAATCATGATGTATTTTATTTAAAAATTATTATTACATTCGAATTATCATGAAAACTTCATCTTCCCTACATAAGCCTAGCAAACCCTAATGCCTTCGACCCTAGATACTTTAGACTCTTAGACTTTTCCTTATTAGTATGCTTATACGTATAGGTTGAATTCTTCGGAATTCCCAAGTTAATCTTGAGACAAGTTTTGTTGGATTTGATACGCTTAGCAAAACTGTGAGTATATCTTTCCCCTTTTTCATGTTTTACTATTTTGGGGTGATTCATGTACCATTATTATTATTAAACTATGTAGACTTTGAAACGTAATGTGCCTTATGTGATGCTTATGTGATTTGTGTGAATTGAAACGTAATCAAAGTCATTAACCATGGGCCGAGCATAACAATGAGTAGTACTACGATTTACATCCCTTGCGTGATTATGGTTTCATTTGATCCTTGGTCATTGTTATGTGAAACTTGAAACTTGAAACTTTTGGGGTGATACTTGATACTTGAAACTATTAGGGTTGGTTTTGATGCACTCATTCTACTAATTACATAATAGCAATCATCATGGCACAAATATTACAAACGATTCTTGAACTAAAACAGGGTATGCTCACCAATACATTATATGTGTTGACAAAATTATTTTGTACATGTTTTAGGTTATTTTGAGACGTTTCCTTAAAGCTTTTGGATTTATATTTAAGATTCGACTTTATTGTACTTTTGTTAGACTTGTCGTTTTAGAATCTTTGTAACTTGATTTTCTTTTCAATGTAATAAACTATATATTCAATGTATTCAAATTTACACTTTTAGTCCATGAGCTATTGAACAATCGTCACTACGTGACACCTCGATGTTTCCGCCATCGGTTGGGTTGTCACAATGTTTATTTCCCAAAATGTTGTTGTTGAAATGTTTTGTAAACTAAAACCTGTGAACTCACCAATATTTATATATTGACGATTTTTAACATATGTTTCA
The DNA here is from genome assembly GCA_032199755.1 of Ambrosia artemisiifolia. Lineage (NCBI taxonomy): Eukaryota > Viridiplantae > Streptophyta > Magnoliopsida > Asterales > Asteraceae > Ambrosia > Ambrosia artemisiifolia. The sequence goes on along the minus strand of CM063526.1, from coordinate 1,225,255 downwards.
GGTAATTAATCGCTGGAAGGTCGTATGGCTAGTACGGGCGGGGATCTTACTTAAAGTCGTATATTTAGACGGGGTTTCACTTTTATTTTCCATGGGGTTGGAATATATATGAGAAAACTCTACTTTTAAATTAAACTATGTTTGCTTAAGAATGTATGAACTTGAAAACTTGTTTCGACGTGTTAAATAAATGATCCCTTTTTCTTAATTACTTATAGTATGTGTTAATATTGACTTTATGCCCTTCGAACGACGCGCCACCCGTTTCCGCCATTGGCGTGGTGTGACAGAACCCTCTTTAGGTATACCGAGTGCACCATACTATCGAGATAGAAACCTAGTATATTCGAACCAAGTTCACCCTCCTAAATCGATCCATCACAACCACAAAACCATTAGAACATCGTATTGAATCAAAGGTCAAAAACATTACTTGTGATAGAGCTCCCACACACTTCTTTTGGTTCACTGTTTGCATATAAAAAATATTTGAGAAGAGCTGGTGATTCGGACCGGGACATTTCACGGGCCACGAGTATCAATCCTTGAATAGGTTGCGATCAGAGTGGTAGTTGTGACCAAGGTGAAAGTATCCATCTGGTATGGCTACTGGTTTGAAAAAGTTGAAACCTTTTCTTCTGTTCTTTATATCGCTTCCCAAAATAAACTCAAATTTGGTGATTTCGCGCACTTCTGATTCTCCTGGATTGATTGTTCTCGTAGCAAATCCATACCCTTGAATTCTAGTAGCATAGCAAACCAAATATTTTCTCTTGCCTCTACTCACAACCACCTACACCCACCCCATATAATTTGAGAGAACACCTTATCTATACTATATTATAATGTATGAGTGAGGGGTAGTTTAAGATACCCAAAAGTTAAGAACTTTATTTTCATTAATAACCCTAAAATGAGAGTAAAATAGTAATTGAAACACTTTTACACTTTCATACCTCATTTTAGTTACTTTAATTCCCTCATTTTTAGTTAGTAGTTACACTTTTCTCCCATTCACTATAAAGTTATAATTCTTTTTTAATCCTATGATAACTTACAATTAAAGAACTTAGACATGTTTATTGTTAAGATAGATGTTGTATCATAACACCATTTCATGACTAAGTAAAACTCAAAATCGTAAAATTGAATTTGGTTTAATACTGTTCCGCCCAATAATGAAAAATTCACATCAATCAAACGCAATGATTCTAAAAAACTAAATAGGGCACTAGAAATCTACATATCAGCTTTGGTGATTTGTAAAATATGATAATGTTGTTAAACATTATGGTTCATCCTTGCTTTAGCAGACAAATAATTTGTCACACAGTAACAATACTGCAACACAAGTCTAGTCTCTAAGAACGTTTTATCACATTTATTACCAATAGCTTCAATTGTAGTATCGTGTTTATATAATCAACATTAGCAATATATGTATATGAGTTTGCATATGTTAATAGGTATACACATAAATATAATTAACTAAAAGAAATCTCATTAAAAAATTTAAATATACATAATTAGCTGCATATATAAAACTTTAAAATAATTAAGTTTAGAAAATGTAAAAATGCGTTGTAGATGTTAATTGTAGGTAAAAAAATTTAAAAACATCGGCTACATCAATATGGCAGAAAACACATGATGCATATCATATATCCATGTGATATTAACATCTTTGTTAATAACAACAAAGCTTCCTAATTTGAAGGTGTTCTTTTTAACAAAGTTTTAAAAAAATAAAAGATAAAAGCACTGAATTCGGTATTCACAGAAAACATAATAATTTTTTTACACTTTAGTCAATGATAAACAAAATATCCTAATTTAAAGGGGTGGGAAAATCATGAATGTAAAGTTTGTATAGTTTTCAAGTCGTTTAGATAGTAATTTATTAGTTTTAGGCTTCTACTGGTCTATTTTATTTATTTTAGGTATTTATAGATTTTTATTTGTTTTGTGTCCTTTTTAGTATTTATCTATTTTTATTTTATATTTTGTAGGTGTTCATGGACGTTGGAGCGTAAACGAAGAACTTTGGTCAAGTCAAGAACACCCGAGTCAAGAGCATGAAGTTCTAATAATAATAATAATAATAATAATAATAATAATAATAATAATAATAATAATAATAATAATAATAATAATAAGAAATAAGAAAAAGAAAATAGAAAAGAAAGGTGACATTGGGTCACGTTTAAAGGCCCACCATAAAAAGAATTTATTGGTGATACATATATTATCTTCGAAAGAAAAAAAAATAAGGGAGCCGTCGCTAATTGTTTGAAGAGCCACATCGACGGAACAAAAAAGGGAGAGCAGCGAAGAAGACTAGTTCTGAGAAGAACGATTTTCTTTATTTGGAGAATTTGAGAGGCGGATCAAGGGTGGAGGTATAGGTGCTAGCACGGGTTGGTTCTACTTTATTTATTTATTTATTTTATTCAACCCGTTGTGAACACCATGAATATGTCTTGCTTTTATTGTTTTGATTTTATCATGACAATTATTGGCTAGACCTTTTTCACTACCTAGGCGATGATGAATACGCTTGTTTGATTATTTTTCTTTTTGGTTTTGGAACTCTTGGTTGTGGATAAATTTTAAAGTAAAGAACTCTTTATTTTCTGGTTTGATGTATATGCGTATTTAGTTTTGTTTAAATAAATTTTATAAACTCCACTTGCGTTTTTGTGAATGTCTTTCATGTATGAATGCAGGTTAAGTTGCAGACTGGGTGTTAGCAACTAGTTTATGGTTAATTTCTGCAGGTTATCCATAGGAGTTGTAATTGTTAATTAGGTAATTCTAAGTGTTCTACCAATTCTCAATAGCTGTAAGGTGCGAGATTGTTGGTCTGTCTAGGGTGTTAAATTGCTAGATCTAGAGACTTTGTGAGAAGATCTTCCTAGTTTCCTTAGCATTCCTTGTAGGCCAAGTCTTATCAGAAATATTGTAGTTACCCCTTGCACTTTCGGGTGTATTGTGACTTTCGCGCTGTGAGGTATACTGTCTAGCGGGTACTTTAAGATTCGAGTAGGTAAGCCTGTGAGGGTAACCTCTCAACCGGTGGTTTAACAGCACAACAGTATTCTAGGGTTTACCCTTGAGAAGGGTCGAGGGTGTCTAGTTTATTCTTGATGTTTAGTATTTTAAGATCCCGGTTCCACACCAGTTCCATAACTATTAGAAGATTATCATTCATGTGTAGGATTCTAGCCTAGGTAGTGCCTTCCCATCATCTGATCCGAGTTTCCAGTCTCCAGCTTGTGTTTTATGTTATTTTAGTTTCTTTTATTTATTTGCAGTAGATTTATTAGAAAACCCCCTTTAAGCAACAAAACATTATTAAGTTAGTATTTAGGATAAGTAGTCGAGTCTAGTTTACGTTTTCCAGTAGAGTCTCGTGGGTTCGATATCCGGACTTACTTTAGCTATACTAGAGTCGATAGGTTCACTTGCCTGTCAGTAGTTTAGTTTTAGAGAGTCTAGAGTATTACTAGGTGTCTAGTTTTAGGTTTAATTTAGTTGTTTTTATTAAACTACTTTTAGCACATCAAGTTTTTGGCGCCGTTGCCGGGGATTCTTAGGCGATTGCGTTAACTAGCTTTGATTATACTTATCTGCCATATCTGTGCTACTTGTGTTTTGTTTTGAGTCTGTCTTTTTGTAAAATGAGTCGTAGGAGTCTAATTTTATGTGTCTTTTATTTCTTTTGAGTCTGTAAATATGTGTGAGATTTGTGGAGGACCCCATTTTACCATTTTATGTCCACAATATGAGAGGTCCTCTGCACATTATTGTGCTAATTCCTTTGTGCAGCCGCAACCATATTATTCACAGGGTTGCCCTACATATTATTATGATGACTCGTATCAGCAGCCACATTTTAATCAGTATCCTGATCAATTTTCTGGAAGCAATTCTCGTGATGATAGTGGTAATGATTGGAGTGAAATCAAGAGTCTGTTGACATTACTAGTTGCTAAGGATGCCAATACCCAGAACATGTTAGCAGAGCAGGACACCCTCCTAAAAAACCACGACATCCTCATAAAAAACCGACAGGCTGCTCTTTTAGATCTTCAACGAACAGTAGAAGACATTGCTAGGAGATTAAAGGAAGAAGAAGAAGAAAAAGAAAAGGTTCAGCAAGAGCAACTGCCGAAAGTTGGTTATACATATGATGATGAGGGCAACTACCTCGGTTACATGAATGCTCTGGGGGAGTTGTTCCCAACTTTTCCAGAAGAAGGTAAAGAGCCAATAATGGAATACGAAGATGAGTCAGATGAAGAGATCATCCCAGTCACGGAGACGAAAATGGACGTTGAAGTCCCACCTCCGGTGCCACAAGTTACTATATATGATTTTGGGAGTGACTCTGACGATGAAGACGACGAAGAAGAATGGGCGGCATATCAGAGGTCGTTAGTGAAGAGTGAAGTAATAGAAGAAGTGGAATTGGGGGACTCCATAGGTATGATGTTTGGTGCAGATGAAGACAATGAGATGAGTGAGAAGTCGTTGTCTGAAGAGGATGAGTTCTTAGATCTAGAGTTAGAAGGTTTACCTGCTTATGAAGAAGTAGGGGAGTCGGATCCCGATGGGGATATAGCATACCTAGATGCCCTACTCGAAGGTGAACCGACAAACATGACTGAACTTGCACCAGATGAAAGAAATAAGTGTGGGGATCATCCCATGGAAATGGTGGTAGAAGAAGCGCACCATAGCTGGCCCGTGGTAATAGATGGAACTTCAAAATCAACAACACCACGGGAGAGGGCAAGGAAGAGAAAAAGAAAGGACTGGCGCCGAAAGAGGATCAACGGCTGGCACGAGTTGGAGAAGCAGAAGCCAGTGAATGTCAAGCACGATCGGTCTTCTTGCTACATGCCACGCATCCGGTTAATTCCAGGTAAGTTTAAATTTTGGTGGTTTGACCCGTTAAGCATGGTTAAATTATTTTTCAATTCCACAAATAAATATTCAATTGTTAATAAGAGTCGGGTGGAATTAAACGGGTTAGATCGGGTCCAGATAAAAGAGAAACCCCCTGATTAAGTTTAAGTGTGGGGAGGCTCTATAGAGTTTGTTAATTTTTATTTATACTTATTTAATTTTTTTTCTACTTTTCATTTTTTTTATTTGTGGTCCGTCCTTTGGTAGTGGTTCATAGGTTTTTATCTTTCTACTTTATCTTTGTTTTTGTGTCTTTGAGTCTTTTAACAGGTTTGCGTGTTTGCTTGGGTAAAGGAAATTTCACCATGAGCGGATCCAATGTATTTACCTTTATATATCTTTTATGATTGGGAGTTTTGGTAGAGGTTTGGGTAATAAAAAAAGAATTTTTCTTAAAAAAAAATTAATTAACTTTCTCTGAAAAAAGACTTTTCACGTAACGTCAGGAGTCTGGGCTGACCTGTTCGCCTCATGCGACCAGCTATTACCCCGGAAAGTTATATTTTTTTTCCTTGCAACACGTGTTGCGATCACCAGTGTCCTTCACGTTGAGCGAGAACTAGATATTTTTTCTTTCTACCCATTTGGTTCTACCACCATTTATCGCCATTTTGCCAAGCAGGTATGTCTTCTTGTTTGTTGTCATATTATGAGTCTAAGTTAATAGTTTGTGTCTTTTTATTTTTTTGTGTGGTTCAGTATTATGCTCGGGTTTTTTGTTTGCTTTGTCTTGTGTAGGTTTGGATTGTACCTAGGGGTGTTCACGGCTTGGTTTCAAACCGTGAAACCGCCCAAACCGGTCGTCAATTTGGTTTCATGGTCGGTTTTTTTACTTAACTTTCGGTCGGTCGGTTTCAATATTTTCAAACCGTAGCAAACGGTTTGGTCTACGGTTTATACCGGAAACCAACCGCAAAAAACCGGACCGGACCGTAAGGATTTATTTATATTTTCTTATAAATATTTTCATATTATATATAGACATAGATAAAATAAAATTTGTTTTTGCCTATAACTGAATTTTTGTAAAGTAATAGTGGGCTACCTCATTTTACATTAGCATATATTTCATTACAGTAATTTAAATTCTTATGTAAGTTTTTTAAATTTCAAATTCAACCTTTGTTTTGATATGTTTGGGTATATTTTATTTATGTATTTGCTAAATTAGATGGTCTTTTAAGATATTTGGATTGTTAATTATTACAAAAAAGCTTGTTTTATGTTTAAAGGAACTAGGAGTTGTGGACGACATTCTTTTTTTTTTTTTTTGCAAATTCGAGACATCTTGTATAAAGATTCAACGAGCCCAAACTGCGAAACCGAACCGGAACCAAACCGCTACTAACGGTTTGGTTTGGTTCGGTTTAAAATTTCTACGGTTTGGTTTTGGTTTACAAAATTCAAAAACCGTTACTAACGGTTCGGTTCACGGTTTGACCTAAAAACCGCGAAAACCGAACCATGAACACCCCTAATTGTACCGCCCGTACTCAATCTCCATTCGGGTGATTCCGAAGTTGTTCATTATGTCAAGGCAAGCCCAGAGTTTAATAGTTGTGTCAGTGCCGATCGCAAATGAAATGATATACGATCGAGTAGGATTGGACTAGAGTTTTGGAGCTTACACAACAAAAATTAACCAGCTAAGTCTTTTCCAATTTGCCCTTGTTTTTTTTATTTATTTTTATAATTTTTGTATTCGGAATTTATTTTGTTTTGAGTCGTTTTCTATTCCTACATTGAGGGCAATGTAGAGTTTAAGTGTGGGGATGGGAAACTGTCGTTTAGTTTATATATAAAGTCGTTTGAGTAAAAAAAAATGGAAAAAAAAATTTGAAAAAAAATGTCCCTGATTTTGAAGTTTGCATTATATAAAATATGGAAGATGATAGGTAAAGTTAGGTGTCCGGTTTTCAAATAGTATGTATAATAAGAGATTAAAATTGATTGAAAACGTGTCTGATTTGAGATATGTGGGTAGGCTCAGCCGGTAGAAAGGTTTCCTTTGAAAAGTAATAAATTAATTATGGTAGGCTATTTTGTGGGTTCTTATCTAGGAGAAACGGGGAGACCGAAACCGCCAAAAATAGTATAAGAAGCACCGTTATAAGTAGAAAACCGTTAGAATTTCTAATCACTTAAAAAAATAAAAAAAAATTAAAAATCAAAGCAAAAATGCTGAAGCTTAAGGTGCCTGGTCACTGGAATAGCGACTTGGATTGGCCACACCCTCTAAGTTAAGTATGCTGAGATGAAAAAAAATGCTGAAGCTTAAGGTGCCTGGCCACTGGGATAGCGACTTGGATTGGTCACACCCTCTGAGTTAAGTATGTCGGAAAAAAAATGATTTTAAATTCTCTTTGTTTTCTACATAAGACGGTTGGGAAATGGTCAATTGGTCGTTCCTTTAGCTTCATAAGCTTGAGCGCGGGATTAGAAGGAACTGTGGCTTCTTTAGTGTGAGACCCTAGGTAGACTAAATAAACGTAAAATTAAACTAACATGATAAGGGGCTTAGAAACCGGCGGTTTGGGTTTAAGAGGATCAGTATACCTGCAATCGCAATCAACACGTTAGTAGATTATTAATTAAGTAACCTATGTTTTGAAACTGGATGTAAACCTAACTGTGATTCCATAGCATAATTCTTTTTCAGGGAGGAAAAAGAGATAAGTGTGGGGATATTTGATATATTGTAAAATACATCTATTTCCAGTGTAAAGTTTGTATAGTTTTCAAGTCGTTTAGATAGTAATTTATTAGTTTTAGGCTTCTACTGGTCTATTTTATTTATTTTAGGTATTTATAGATTTTTATTTGTTTTGTGTCCTTTTTAGTATTTATCTATTTTTATTTTATATTTTGTAGGTGTTCATGGACGTTGGAACGTAAACGAAGAACTTTGGTCAAGTCAAGAACACCCGAGTCAAGAGCATGAAGTTCTAATAATAATAATAATAATAATAATAATAATAATAATAATAATAATAATAATAATAATAATAATAATAATAATAATAATAATAATAATAATAATAAATAAGAAAAAGAAAATAGAAAACAAAGGTGACATTGGGTCACGTTTAAAGGCCCACCATAAAAAGAATTTATTGGTGATACATATATTATCTTCGAAAGAAAAAAAAATAAGGGAGCCGCCGCTAATTGTTTGAAGAGCCACATCGACGGAACAAAAAAGGGAGAGCAGCGAAGAAGACTAGTTCTGAGAAGAACGATTTTCTTTATTTGGAAAATTTGAGAGGCGGATCAAGGGTGGAGGTATAGGTGCCAGCACGGGTTGGTTCTACTTTATTTATTTATTTATTTTATTCAACCCGTTGTGAACACCATGAATATGTCTTGCTTTTATTGTTTTGATTTTATCATGACAATTATTGGCTAGACCTTTTTCACTACCTAGGCGATGATGAATACGCTTGTTTGATTATTTTTCTTTTTGGTTTTGGAACTCTTGGTTGTGGATGAATTTTAAAGTAAAGAACTCTTTATTTTCTGGTTTGATGTATATGCGTATTTAGTTTTGTTTAAATAACTTTTATAAACTCCACTTGCGTTTTTGTGAATGTCTTTCATGTATGAATGCGGGTTAGGTTGCAGACTGGGTGTTAGCAACTAGTTTTATGGTTAATTTCTGCAGGTTATCCATAGGAGTTGTAATTGTTAGTTAGGTAATTCTAAGTGTTCTACCAATTCTCAATAGCTGTAAGGTGCGAGATTGTTGGTATGTCTAGGGTGTTAAATTGCTAGATCTAGAGACTTTGTGAGAAGATCTTCCTAGTTTCCTTAGCATTCCTTGTAGGCCAAGTCTTATCAGAAATATTGTAGTTACCCCTTGCACTTTCGGGTGTATTGTGACTTTCGCGCTGTGAGGTAGACTGTCTAGCGGGTACTTTAAGATTCGAGTAGGTAAGCCTGTGAGGGTAACCTCTCAACCGGTGGTTTAACAGCACAACAGTATTCTAGGGTTTCCCCTTGAGAAGGGTCGAGGGTGTCTAGTTTATTCTTGATGTTTAGTATTTTAAGATCCCGGTTCCACACCAGTTCCATAACTATTAGAAGATTATCATTCATGTGTAGGATTCTAGCCTAGGTAGTGCCTTCCCATCATCTGATCCGAGTTTCCAGTCTCCAGCTTGTGTTTTAAGTTATTTTAGTTTCTTTTATTTATGTGCAGTAGATTTATTAGAAAACCCCCTTTAAGCAACAAAACATTATTAAGTTAGTATTTAGGATAAGTAGTCGAGTCTAGTTTACGTTTTCCAGTAGAGTCTCGTGGGTTCGATATCCGGACTTACTTTAGCTATACTAGAGTCGATAGGTTCACTTGTCTGTCAGTAGTTTAGTTTTAGAGAGTCTAGAGTATTACTAGGTGTCTAGTTTTAGGTTTAATTTAGTTGTTTTTATTAAACTACTTTTAGCACATCAGTCGTCACCCATGCTGGTAGTGGTCCATGAACCGTTTTGCTGGTTTTTTTTTACCGTGCTGGTAACCGTGTTTTTTTTAATTTTGACTTAATAAATACTATTTTTTATTTTAACTGTTTGTTTTAATATTATTTTAACCGTTTGTTTTAAAACCTAATTAAATAAAAACACATAAAGAATAACATAAAATACTGAAATTCATTACTATTAAACATAAAAATAAAATACATTAAAAGAAATAAAAAACCAAAGTTGGCGCAACAGTTGTCATGCCTCAACATGGTCAAAACTATTGTTGTATCGATCTGCATAGTCCACATGCGTGAACTCGATAGCCAACTCTGGGTCGATGCCCGGCTCCTCCCTCAACGTGTTCTCGTAGAGGGTGGTCCACTTCTCACACTTAATGTTGAGATCAGCCTAGTTCAGCTAGATGTCTGCGAGGGTCCTGTCATTGGTGCCAACATGTTGGTTGAAGTCGTTTAACACGCCGACCCAGAACCCCTCCAGGGGTAGGCCGAGCCCGAGGCCCTCGGGAGTTGTTGTATAGCCGAGTCGTTTGTGGCGTCTTTGTGGCACACCACTAACGCCATCTCTTGTTCCTCGGTCCAGGGATTCATCTTTGTGGGTGTTCGTTTTTTTAAACCATGGTAAAGTGTGAGTTTTTACCCCCCCTCCCCCCCCCCCCCCCCAACGGTTTAATCTATTTATATACAAAATTTGGAACAATTGCACTGTTAAAATTAATTTTTACTGACCGTTTTAGGTGAATTCAATTCAATCAACGGTTTACAATTTAATTTTGCTGACTGTTTGGTGGGACGGTTGTAATACTATGTGTCACACCCCGACTTTTCCCTAGTCGGTTGTGACGTTTGGTGCCTTTGCCAACGCAGCGGAAAGATGCTTCTAAGACCTTTGGTTTCCTGAACGCCAATTCTAACCCTCTAGGATCCCCGATCCCCAACTGCCACCTACTCCAACCGTGCCGTTACCAAAGTTTAAACCTGAAAGACATACTTAAAAAGTCAACATAAAGTCGGTGAGTTCATAAGTTTTACAAAAGAGTTGTTATAAGTTCCAAAGATCATATCCGTTACTACTAGGTTATAAGAACGTTAGCTAGACGTTAAGTGTTTTTACTACTACGGTTGGGAACCATTACTAAACACGAACAAGAAGATGAAACCAGCCCAGACTGACTGGGCTACCGATGCCTCGGTAACCCGAATGTTAAGGACAATATGCACCCGCCCGGCCCCGCCGTCGAGTGGGGCTTGTGAGGACCAATAGATCTATCCACATTTCCCCCCGTTGTGCATCCCCGCACATTCATGGTTTCCCCCTGGGACTTTCCGAAAAAGCCGTATAGTAATGTAAAGTAACCATAGTATAACATGACCTTTCGTAAGTAAGTATGTAGCATGTTTCTTCCCCGAAAGTAAAACCAGTAAAAGTAGGGTCGTGACACTCACGCACCCATTTCATTTTTCAAAAACTTGTTCGTTTGGAATTCCTCAGGTTTTCATAAAAGAAGTATGTCTTTCCCCCGAAAACATTTATAAAACAGTAAAAGTGGGGTCATGAACTCACCTTAACCTCCTTGCTTAGCTAGCAAATAAAGCCCGAAGCTTTGACCGACTTCCTCGTGCCCTATAACCAACAAAGGACACCTTAAAGTCTAACACATATAAACCTAGCCTATTATCCGGCTAAAAGATAGTTTATCCAACTATCTAGATTCGCGTGTATTAACTCGAGTACTAATATGCCTTAACTCGACGAACCGACCGTGACTTAAATATGTTTTATGCGACTTAATAATCAAGTTAATCACTTGTTACCATTCGTGTATAAACCACGTTGGACTACTATCATGAAACGTATAACTTATTGTAACACCCCGGTCCTAGGGCCCAAAAATTTTCGCGACTAAAGGTTAGATGACTAGGAACTAGATATTAACAACAAGAAATATAAAAAATACGAACACGAAACCGAAAGTATTTTATAATAATTCGGATGAAATAAAAGCCGATACGCAATACGATACCGAAACAATACCCGTTACGCGACCGAACCGATACCCGTTAACGATCCCACCCGATGCCCTTTGGTGAGTCACCAAGGGAGGACACTTGTCCTCCCCTAGTGGTGACAACACCTATTTGAAAACCGGTTGCCACAAATGGTTTTATAAGAAACCAAGACTCAAAACTATTATATAAGTCTCAAACCATATCCTTTTTTCCCCTGATGAAACAAAACACACACACACATTATAGATCTGGAGAGAGAGAGCAGTCCAGAAGAAGAAGAGCCGGAGGCTCCTGCCACCCGCCTACGGCGGAGCTCCGGCCATCGTTTCCGGCGAGCCACCCCTAAACCACTCCAACCCCCACCCTTTTCCTTGATTACACACATATACACACATACACCGATAATTATTAGGGAACCAGACCAGATCTGTTAAGAGAGAAACTCGAGAGAGACTGTAGGGAGACGCGAGGGAGAGAGAGACGGTGACCGTGACGGTGATGGCGGCGCTGGTCTGAGCTCCGATTAAGATTCCGTTTTAGGGTTCCGATGATATTTTCCATTGATGACAGATGATGGCGGGCACTTGTTGTTGTATGGTTACAGTCCATGATGGTGGTTTATTGAGGTGGTTATGGCGGTATAGTTAAGATGGTCGTGGTGGTCTCGGGTGTTGGAGTTTTGGTTTGACTATGGATGATTGGACAGGAGAGATGAGGGAATTATGGTGTAGAAGAAGAACGGGTCAACGGAAGTCAATCGGAACTGGTCAACAGAAATCAAAGACGGATTAACTCGAGTCAGTTTAGCAGAAAGGTATAACCGTGCACCCGAACTAGTACGTAGTTAATATTAGCAGTAGTCGTTTAGCGGATAGCACGTGTGTGGAACCTGGACCAGACCCACCTAGCCAGTATAACTAATTAAACAGCTAACTTTTATATATATAATATACATGCGTATGTAAAGGAGTGTATAGACTTATATGTGAATCTGACTAAACAAGAGGTAAATATTTGAATACTTGGTGGTGATAATAGAATAACTTGACTGTTATAAGAATAGTAATGCAAGATATAGGACATTTAACTTTAGAACCATTCAACTATTAGAGATAATGCAAAGATGAACACTATACTAGTATGAGGACAAGAGAGGATATATAATACACATTTTGATGAACAATTGGAACGCCTATGCAAGTAATGGAGATATTGGACATTAGGAGCAAGACAAACATTACGTGAACATGAGTACAAGACAAAGAAGCGGACATAGGAACTCAAGTGGAAATTGATTAATATATAGGATTTGGACTTCGAACAATAGGCACGACATATATATATTTGCTGGAACATTATGAAGGGATCTCATATTAGAACAATCGGATCGATAGGACTTTATAGAACTATACACGTATTGTCTCGACGCTTCGATCTTGTAATAAATATATAAGCTTTATAGTAAAGGCATTGGACACTACATGAATGTAGGACTCAAGACAAAGAACTCGACACTTGAGAACTTGAAGGATATTATGTAAACGACAATAATAATTATTTAGTTCTAACCCGGATAATAAATAGGATAAGATAAGACGAGAAGCTAGACATACATATAACTACAGGTTAAAGATTATACATTACTTAACCAGATGAGTAGAACCATGATTCGACAATTAGAATAAACTAGCAATGACAACTAATGGTCCAAGCTCGTCCACACGTGTAACCGCGATATTGGTTACACGCACTAACGGTTATAAATAATGAATAGGATCTTGTCAGTGTATGATAGATGGAATCTTGACTTGGAGTGCTATGTGACCGTATGATACGCAGCTAAGGTGAGTCCCGTGTACCACTCCCCTTTTTCTGTTTTACTATTTTGGGGTGAATGCATGCTTCCGTTTTATAAACTATTGTGATGTGACAAGATACTAGCTGCCGGATAATACTGACACTCATTAACTCATAGGTGAGCCACTTAATATATGGGTAGTACTACTTGGGGAAACCCCCACGCAAAGTGGACTCGGGACGTAAGGGCCCGGGAAACCCTCCACGACGGTTATGGAACCATTGCGGCATATATTTTGCCAGGACCTATAATGGCAGTAGATAGAGTCCACGTTAGGGTTGAGGTGTTGCTTGTACATCACGTGGGTTAAACTAATTGAACTGTGTTGAACTTGTTTACGAACTGATAAACTGTTTTTGGATCCATTGATTACTTACACGGACTCACCGGCATATTTTGCTGACCCAACTCTTTCTAAGCATGTGTTCAGGTACTGCGGATGATTGGATGGCAAAACAAGGTATATGATAGCTAGTAGCGGATTAGAGGTTATTGGTTAGAAGATTCGGCTATATGTTGCAGTTAGAGCATCTAGAGATATGTGGAATAGAGATGGGATCGACTAAGGACTACACTGCTTCGACGACCGCCGCGTTTCGTCTTCGCATTAGATTTAAATATATTTTACATTGTATTTGTATTACTTTGCGACTAAAACTTGTACAAATATTAAATATTTGTTATCGTTACTTCCGTTGTGCAAGTCTGTTACCCAACTGACGTAACGTCCAGCCCCCTCCTGGTCGGGTTGTTACAGTTGGTATCAGAGCAACGGATGTACCGGAATAGGATATCTCCAGATATCCTATGCTACACCAGGACAACTTAGAGAACTTAGCGTTTAAGGCTCTAAGATTACCTAGCTAGGAGATGCCTTCGAACTTCATAAGACCGATCAGAATATACGGAACCAAAATAAGTCGAGTACCTGAACACACTAGAATGCTTACAAGGATTTAGAACCAGTTTGACTGGTGAACGGACTTTGTGTAATACGTGAATGATGACTACGACGGAGATTACTAGAATAATTTCGTGAGGTAAATTGACGATTACACTTGACGTCATGTAATTGTGAATTTACAGGCACGAAAAAGTTCTAAGAAATCCGAAGAGTCGCCGAGATTTTAAGTGGTAACCAGGATGACGATCAATTTATAGGAGGAAAACGGACTATGTTAGAGTCATAAGCAAATATGTGATACACTTGCGTGATTAAAATATAAGTTTTGACTTGACATACTTATACGACTCGGCGTGTTACGATAAGTATATATACGTGTGACTATATTTAAACTATACGAACTCATGGTGATAGCTATGAATGACAAATCTTAAAACACAAATGACAGTTTTGTTTTAAAAGGTATATATAATTGTAGCTGATTTCTAGCAAACAACCTTATATTATATGACTAATCCCTTTATTGACTAAGTTGTGAAATAGATAAAAAGCTCAAGACAAAGCAACGTAACCAAAAAGAATCAAGGATACTCGGACAGAAACCGGAATGACACCGTAAAATGGTCGCGAAGACACGCTTTACCAATATCTAAATCGATAAGCATTATATACTCTTTAGCGTAACACTTATTTATAGTTCATGTTCAGGTTGGATCATAACATTAAGTTTTGAGCTATGTCGCCTATTTAGTAATACCATGATTAAGGAAATAAACATCCATATATAGTTCTTTGAACCCTTTAGTTCGGACTTGATTTATACCAATCCTCGCAAATATAAGTTAAATATATCAAGTTGGAATTATGATCATGTTGCAGGTCTTGGAATTGATTCCTAAGTATCAAACGAAATGCTAACATACCATATTGGAGGATGTATGAACCCTGTGAATATCACATCTGGTGAACCAAAGGAACTAGGATTGAACGCTAATTGAGGTATTTGTAAGATTGATATATGTTCGGTAATTTTT